>JARFIW010001141.1:2792500-2927500 GCA_036346225.1 Platerodrilus igneus | reverse complement strand
CGGTTGTTGTTTAGTTTTTCGATCATAAAAATAGACTCATGTTTCATACATAGTAACAAAACGGCTCAAAAAATTAGGATCCTCTTCAAAATGGGTACAGATTTTGAGATGCTTCCAGTTCTGCTCGTTTGTGTTCGGCGTTCATGCACTTGGGAATCCATTTTGTAGAAATTTTATATATCTAAATCGGCGTGAACGTGTTCACATGAAATTTTTAGTGCCTTAGCTATATGCTTTAGACCAATTCGACGACTTTGTAATATCATGTCATTAACTACGACAATATTTTCAGGGATAGACATCGAAATTGGTTTTCCTGGTCGCTTCTCCTCTTCAACGGAAAGTTTTCCTCTTTTGAGTGACGCAATCCAATTTTTTACAGTCGTATACGGTTACTGATTGCCAAACGTATTAAACATACCTTCGCAAATCTCAATACCACTTAACCCCTTTAAATACGTGTATTTGATGATGGCTCGATATTCCAGTTTATAGATTTTCACATTTGCATTTGACATTTTTTCTTTCAAAATTTACTGCGCTGCAATGCTTCAACTTTTTGAGGTAAGATTTCATTTGACAGTGTTAATAAGCTATTATTTGTTGCCATCGTAACAAGGTTTTGTTTTGTTTAAGGAAGGTGACTTAGGCTTACCTGATATGAATAATCCCTCGTATGTACGTATGATGCAAAATTAGACATTTATGTTTAAATTGTATGTTATGTGACTTTCAGGCGAATGTAAACTTCCCAGTATACACTATTGATATGTATAATAAACATACTCTTTTTCTCGTATATTAAAAAGCCCATTGCAAAAGCTTCAGTGTACCAGGTGAGCTAAGTCTGTCACGTAAGAATATTAGAATACCAGAATAATAAAATTTTTGCGGCGCTATTATGCTATAAAGCTTTCAAGAAAAAAAATTGAATATGAAATGAACTATAGCCTTAAAAATCGACCCTCATTATTGGATTATTTTCTTTCACGACTGATGGCAGCTTTAAGCTGCTCGGAGTTTTTTATTAAGTAAATCAAACACGTTCAAAGTTGCAACTTCAAACACTACCTTTACATTGTATATCAATTTGTAAAGAGGAATTTAACGATACTTATAAATATTCATGCACTAACTATGTTACAATTACTGTTAGTGCAGAGGAAGTCTATTACTAAAGACCAGATTAATTCGTTATATTCACGCATGCCAAAAACTCGTCAAAAAACAAGCTCAAAGGGATATATTAACCGTCCCTATTAAATTGATTAACAAAAGCTCTAAACTTTACAATGAAACGGAATGACTGGTAACTAAACTTGTTTGAAACTTCAGTCTCATACGGATTAAAAGTACTTCATTAAACTAAAATACTCTTAAATTGGCGATACTTACGGTTATACCGGTAGTCGCCATTCATATTATTATTTTAAATAGAACACTGTATGTCATGATATTTTTGAAATTAATTACACTAACAAAATAGTTTCTTTGATCCTCAAAATACCAAAAATGTCAACATGTAATGTACAGGGTGCTAGAAAATACATGTTAAAGCTTGACGAATACATTTTAAGCTTTCCGTTTAAAGGGAAACCCCAATATTTTCTTACAGTAAAAGATTCTACATAAAACATATCCTAAATATGTAAATGCCGTTTTTTGACGTCAAAGGGTAAGCGCTGCAGTTTAATTAAATTATTTACAAACTTGGTGTGCGGTTTCACAATGAAAGAAATAGCTACTAAAATAATTAAAATTTTGAATTCCTGGTTAAATTTTTAATACAACTGTATCAAACAATCGTATGTTTATCTCGTGCTATTTTTGGCACTGCTTCTTCAAAATTTCTCTTGCACTTAGTCATATAAATGACAACATCCAGTAACTGAACACCACAAAAAGTGCTTCGTTGTAGATACATCAATATAATCTGGCTTCATTTTGTAATACTGAAGGACTCCAAATATCGAAGGTGTCACAAAATTTGTTCGAAGTTTAATAAATTTAATTCCAAAAGCATTGGGTTTGTTTTAAACGACAATCATCATATTTTATTCTATTAAACGATTATACGTAAGAAACAATCGAATCATGCAACTATAGTTCACTCACATTAAATCATTTTCGTGATATTGCAATTAAAAGATAAATGCATCATTTTAACTATAGTGGTAATAAAAGCGACCCGTAGGTAGGTTGTTCTTGCTAAGTTAAGAAAATAAATATCATAGTAAATTGAACATACATTTTACACTTCATTTCTGCTGTAATGCAATAGTTGTCAGTGATGGTTCAGCAAAGCTTTACAAATCGAGGTGGTTTTGAATCAAATAAAATTTCGTGATTGTGATAAGATTTGACAGATCTCGTGATTTTTTCATTAGATATTCTTAGAGAAATCAAATGTTGGTTCAGGGTCTTTTTCTTATAACTTATTCATCACTGATACAGTTTGTTATAATTCGTTTAAGTCACATGACATGTTTAGATTGTACTGCTCTTTATATAAGAATTACAATTCAGAAGATACGTGGAAAAACATTTATTTTCCTGAAGTACAATAGACCGAAAGGCCACATTTTCTATTGTTTTTTTCTTCAGCCTGCTAAATTATGCTATTAAGATCACAGACTTTACACTCGTGCGGCAAGTTATTGTTCCCATTACATGTTACACTATTGGAACTTTTTCAGGAAATATAAGAGTATTCCACGCTTACGTATATTTTATAGCCTCTGTTACATTTACCTTCTTCGGCAGGTCAGTATTCCTTGAATCTTCTACTGGTCTATCACATTCATTACCTGTTGCACTATTCTTATCTTCGACCCTGGTAAATTCATAAAAGTTTCCCAACGGTCTTATTTCATCTAAGTGGCGTTTTCATTTCAATTGCTGATTTTGTACCGGACTGCATAAATAATGCCTATCTCTTAATCCGGCGTTTTTCAAACTGGGAGGTGAGCCTCCTTAGGGAGGCATGGGCTAGTCTAAGGATAGGTCCGAATATTAGCCAGGATTGATAAAAAGGTGCACGTGTTGCAAATACAATACGTAACATATAGGTACATATTAACTACTCCGTAGCAAACATTACGGTTCAGAAATATATCTGCAACATAAGGATTGTATTGTTTATGCGCATACGTAAAAAGATTTGGTAGCTGCGTATTACTGCGTAATTATTCTAGCGCGTTGTCAGACTTCTCACTTTTTTACCTACGATATCCACTCATTGCAAAAATAAAACACCAGCGTATGATACGTAACTTGGCCGACCAGTAACTTTCGAAAAATCCAGACAATATCAACTTCAGTTCAACTCAGCAGTATTAGAATGTGTTTCTTATTTTATTTTGACGTACCCAATTACTCACTGATCACAATAGTAAGTAATTTAATTTAGTTTAATTTTTTTAAGAACAATAAATTAATTATCCTAATATTTTTAGAGAAATGGATGAATTCTTGACTGATTATAGGAGAAAATTCTCTAATAATGAAGAATCTGATGTTGGCACAAGTAGTAGCAGTCAGGAAGGAAGAACTCCCAAGACAGGAAAATAGGATTTATCTTATTTATTGTTTGGATTTACGAGTGTTATTACTGATAATGTGGAAAAACCAATATGATTGTTTTGTTCGAAAGTTTTGGCTGTTGATAGAATGAGACCCGACAAATTAAAAGGCCACATCGAAACTACGCATTCTCGATACGTTGGCAAATCCCAAAAATTTTTTCAAAGAAAATCGGATAAGTTTACTAAACAAAAGCAAACATTCAAAAAAATAGTTCATCTTGCGTTATTAGCATCGTACTTAGTATCTTACAGAATCGCGAAGAATAAAAAACACCACACAATGGGAGAAACATTAGTTTTGCAGCAGCTATTAATATAGTCAAAACAATGTTTGGTGAATCATATGCAAAACAGTTGCGACAAATACCACTTGCTAATAACACTGTTGGCAGAAGAATCGATGATATATCTAACGATCTTTACGATCAATTAGTTTCTCTGATGCGTACTTCAAAATTTGCCTTACAAGTAAATGAAGCAACCGATTTAGCTAAAGAGGCACATTTAATTGAATATGTTCGATATGTTGAAGAGAATTATATAATTGAAGATATATTATTTTGCAAACCCATTCCTGGAAAAGCCACAGTGAGTGAAATTTTTAATATAATCTACAATTTTTTTTATGAGAATGGCATATTGTGGAATAATTGCATTGGGCTTTGTACAGACGGTGCACAGTCAATGTCAGGACACAAAACTGGTCTTAAAGCACTAATTAAAAAGAAAACACCCGATGTTTTCTGGACGCACTGCATGCTCAACAGAGCAGCTCTCGTATCAAAAAATATGAGTGAGGAACTTAACTACGTTTTTACAAAAGTAACGCAAGTTGTAAATTACATAAAAACAGTCCATAAACAGTTAGTTTACTTGCAAAGCTGTGTGAAGATATGGGAGCTGCTTACACTTTACTTTTGTACTATTGTGTAGTGCGCTGGCTATCTCGTGCAAAAGTAATTCAGAGGGTACTTGAATTCAAAAAAGAAATTGCAATTTTGTTAGAAGAAAATCATAATGAGGATGCAAATATGTTTAGGAATGATTATTTTATTATTGAACTTACCTATTTGGTGGAAATTTTTGCAAAATTGAGTGTTTTGAATAAATCTATGCAAAGGCCAAAAATGCATTCATTCATTCAAAAATATAAAGTGAAAGCATTCATAAAAAAATGGAAATATGAAAGACAAAATTTGGAAAAAAAATGGGTTTGACATGTTTCTACATTTAAGTTTATGCGCCTAAGTTAATATAGAAGTAAACAAAAATCTATTTGTTAAACACTTGGATGGTGTGTTAATTCATTTTTCGAATTATTTTGATCTTGATTTTACAAAATATGCCTGTATACAGAATCTATTTATCGACGAAGAAAATGACGAATTTGAATTAAAAGGTATTAAGAAAGAAAACTTGATTGAATTATCTTGTGATGCTACTTTAAAACAAAAATTTCAGAATGTATCTCTGATTCAATTTTGTCATTTATAATGCGTCTTAAGTATTTAATTTCACTCTAAAAAACTACTTCTCTAGATTCATTTAAAATCCCGCATTTAAGAGTTTAATAAGAACTTCTTTTAAATTTGACAAATATTCTTGTTTAATTTATTCAGTGACAACTACATCATCTAAAAAATGTACTACACTTGGTATCTCCAGCAGCATATGTTCAATAATTCTTTGAAAAATTGCATATGTACATTTTGTGCCATTTATTTCTGAAGTACAATACACTGTTGTTTTTTCTTCAGCCTGCTAAATATAAGGTTGCTAACTTGAGCACTGATGCTATTAAGGTTACAGACATTACAACGTCTTTTTTGAAATACTTTGATTGATAAATATTTCCAACTTTTTAAAAATGTGCTGTAATAAGTGCAAAAGTAGTTTTGATTTGTAAAGGCCTGTTGAGTTATTAAAGGTATAGAACATAAGTAACAAGCACCTTTATCTGGCATAAAACTATACTTTACATTCCATATCCTACCATTCATTTCACGTACTTTTTCTGTTAATACTACCAGTAAACTAACCATCTGATAGCCTTTACGTTCATTCTTACTATCTTTACCTTTATACAAGGGTACAATAACAAAACTTTTTAGTTATATGGAACCTATGCACACTTGATGCACATGTTGAGGAGTTTGCACATTCTTACAATAAGCAAAATGAGGTATGCTACTTCCCCATTTTAGAAATAGTCTCTTCTTCTCTCAGAATCATCCTGCATTCTTTCTGACTGTCTCAAATTTCGTTTCTTTTTTACTTTCTTTCGCAACCGTTTTTTTGCATATTGTTTGTAACTTTTACGTTCTATCAGTTCACTCTCGACGATCAACCTCTTATATGCGTCATTATTTGCTCATACTGCTTGTCTAACGCCATCATTACTTCATTATTCTCATCATTACCTATTGTATACCTTTTTCACACATTCAATTATAGCATACTTTAGTATGCCTCAAGCACTATCAACATTGCCTTTATTTGTATTAGTCTTCCACCTAATTCCTTCCAAACTGTTTGAAAACGCTTTTTGCATCATCATCATCATTATTAGATTTCCAGTCCTGGAACTGGTTAGACGCGTATCCTTATTGTTTCCTATTCTGTGCTAATACACCTCCCTGAAATTTTGCAGTCTACATTCTTCACTATCTGTGTGCAATAGTCTCATTTAGGTCTACCTCCATCTCTTTTTTTCTTATCTCGCTTGTAATATATCCCGCACTATTCCCCAAAAATACCTTAGAACGTATCCCGTCGTTCAATTTCTCTTATTTTTTTTGTTTTCTACAGATATCTTTTTCCCCTACTTTTTCTACAACCTCTTTATTAACTTTGTCTGTCCATGCTATCATCCTCATACATCTGAAGCACAATATTCCAAAAGGCTTCAGACTTTTTTATGTCTGCTTCTCCTACTGCCCCAACTTCATAGACGGACTGTGCTGAGCTCCACACATATGCTTTCAATAATTTTCTCTGTGTGTCGTCTTCGAATATAGCTGCTGCTCTTTCTTGTTAGATGCAGTTCGGAGTCCCTTTTATTGTTTATAAATATAAACCCTATTTCTTTGATATTCAGTAGTTTCTGAAAAGGGTTAAGCAACCTGCGGCTACCAAAATCCAGGCGGCTCTGTGGCATAGTTGGTATGCATGTGACTACTATGCCCAAAGTCTCGAGTTTAAATCTCGACACGGTCCGCTTGAAAAATGTTGAACGAGCTTTTTTCATAAAAATACGCCTTTGTTCGGAAGAGAAATGTGTGTGTTGTCACGCACGTTAAAGATCCCTACCTTGCTTAGAACAGCGAGGGCTCGGCAAAATTCAAAATTTTCCAATGTAGTACATTGGAAAAAATCAAATGTAGGGGCTACAAAGATCCCCAACACTTAAACATTTGCCGAATGAATAGTTTTCCAATATATCCTTTCGCACAATCAACATTAGTTGAAAATATTTCAAAACCAACACCCAGTAGTTGTTTATAATAATCATCATATTTAAGTGCAATTACTTTTTCCGTCATTAGGTTTTCCGTCTTGAAACTGGTTGGACGCATAACTTTACTTATTTCTATTCCAAGCTAGCCCACACCGTTTCCTGAAATTCCCACAGCCTATACACAGCTCGATTCCCTTCTGTTGCTTTTTCTTGTTAAATGTAGCACGACCTTGGGCTAATCTTTGTTTTATATTTTTTGCGCTTTTCCAATTTTGTGCTATTTGGCTTTCTAGGTAGCAGAAATTCTTAACCTCTTGTAAGTTCGTGTTAAATACTTGTATTCTTGTTTTTGATTTATTTTCCCCACCTTTGCATACTAGAACTTTAGTTTTAGTTTTGTTAATTTTCATACCGTATCACTCTGTTAGAACTGTTTCCATTTCATTAAGAGCAGCTTTTAACTCTTCCTTGCTAGGTGCTGATACCGCTATATCATCTGCAAATCTAAGAATATCAATCTTTTGCCCTTACCTAGTAATTCCAACTGTCTTCCAGCATTAAACAGTATTCATTGCCTTTTCAATGTACAAGTTAGAAATTAATGGGAATAGGGCACATCCTTGTCTCACCCCAGTCCTAATATTTACTTCTCTACGTTCCTGCTCTAATTCTATTACTGCTGTTTGCTCTTTGTATAAGCTATGTACTATTCGTCTATCCATATAACTCATTCTAATATATTTTTTTTTACATTGCGAATGCTTTTTCCACATCTACAAACCCTATATACACGCTTTCCCCTTATTCTATTGTTTTCTCCATTATCACTCTCAGAGCTAAAATAGCCTCTCGTGTTCCCCTGTTTCGCCTAAACCCAAATTGGTCTTCTTCTAATATTTCTTCAGTTCGTTTTTCCATTCGGCTTTGTACAATTCTAGTTAATATTTTTGACACGTTTGAAATTTTTGGATATTTCGCCTGTCTCATACATATAGCTTACAAGTCGGAAGAGATGTTCTGTTACAGCTTGTCCAGCGGCTTTTAGAGTTTCTGCGTGCACCTTATCTGTACCCGGCGCCTTACCATTTTTCTTTAACTTGTTTTTCCATTCGTCTTTGTACAACTCTAGTTAATATTTTTGACACTTGTGCTGTCAAACTTATAGTTCGAAAATTTTCACATTTATCCGCGCCTTTCTTTTTTGGTGTAGTTATTATGATGTTACCTTTGAAATCTTTGGGTATCTCGCCTGCCTCATACATATAGCTTATAAGTTGGAAAACACCTTCTGTTACTGCGTGTCCACCGGTTTTTTGAGTTTCTTCTAGCACATTATCTATACCCAGCGCTTTACCATTTTTCAGACCCATTAATGCTAATTTAAACTCATCTCTAAGTATAGGATATCCCAAGTCATCATTTTCAATTTCTGATTCCTGTTCTAATGCTGTTAGTTGCTCTCCTGCATATAAATTCCCCATATATTCTTGCCACCTATCCACTCTCTCTATATTTTCTATAATGACGTTTCCTCCCGCGTCTCATATATTTTTGCTATATGCTTTTATATCCTTAAAAATCATTCTGTTTCTACTTCCTTAGAATAAGAAATTTTCCCGATATCTTTCAGTAAATCATTTGACTTTTCTTCAAATTTTTCGAGAATATCTTTATCTTGTAGTTTCTCGAAGTGCCTTTTTTAGTTTCTTTTTTCAGATTTTTAAATTTAGGTGTGACCTTCATAATTACGATGTTGTGATCAGTGTCTATATCTGCTGCTGGGCAGCTTCTACAGTCTTTTACTTGATTCCTAAACCGTTGTCTATCAAGAATGTAATCTATTTGATACCTTCCTATATCTTTTGGCATCTTCCAGGTATATCGTCTTCTACCCTGATGTCGAAATAATGTGTTTTTGATGATTAAATTGTTCTTGTCGCAAAATTCTACCAGCCTATTTTCCCTGTCGTTTCTTGTGCCCAAACCAAATAAACATACTACAGCTTCTTCCCTGTCTTCACCTACTACTGCATTAAAGCACTAAAATCCCCCGTAATTATTAAATTTAATTCGTTGCTGTTCCACACTCTTACGTTTTCTGTTTACAAATTTACCTCGTATATCCATCCACCTTTGACTCGATCCCAAAATAAAACCACCCCGAATTTTAGAAAACGCACTAATCTTATATTTCTTGCCAAGTCTCTCAGTCATTCACAATATACTACAAAATTACCTATTCATTTCGATTTACCTCTTTAGCAAGTTCATATGCTAAGCTTACGCCTAAGTTAACAAGTTCCTCATCATTATCATTCACTTACTCATCTCCATACTTTCCTAAACCTGTTCCCGTTCCACCTCTGTGTTAAGCAATTCACCCACTTATTTCTCATAACAAAATAATTCTTTCATCTATTACATCCACTCAAAACTTCATTCAACATATTCCAAAACTTCTCTTTAATGCTTTCGTCTTGGCTTTCTTCTTCGCTTTTTACCGATAGATACCTTGCAGTTGTACGATTCTTCGAATGGATATCTTCATTCGGACTCGCAACACCTTGTAAAATACTAAATCATAATTTCTGATATGCTGATTCACTTCATCGTGGTTTTTAGGGATGTTTTACTAAACGTTAATGTAAGATACAAAAATTTTTCTAAACTGCATAATGATATAGTTAATAAGAAAACTTTGTTTGTAGTTTCTAAACTTGAAATTCAACTAGCTGCTTCTACTAGAAGTAACAGAGACAAACCTATACCAATTGCTTCAATAATAATTTTTGCGCAATTCGTGACCTTGAGATACGTTTACAAAATCAATTAATAGCCATCAAAAATTAGTTAGATTTCAAAACGCTTTGGCCAAATGTTATGTCAAATACTTTCTTTAAAAACGATAAAACAGTATTAAAAATTTCTAAACCATACTTTTGGTTTTTATATCCTTCTTATATAGCATTTACCACTTGTACTTTTAGGGATTTATAATTACTATTGTTTTGCAAATTAGGTTTCTGTTGCATAATAATCTAATTTTGTCATTCATATTAAATATTGTCAAAATTGTCTTTTTCCGACTTTATACCAGGAATTTAATTTTGAAATTCTACTGTAAGTGAAAAATAACACTTTTACTTTTTGAGACAAATTCACTTATCCTGAACAAGAATAGGCTATAGAACTCATATCTTTGCGGTCAAGCATTTCTTGTAGTACAGTAGGTCTCGAAATATCGAATGCCATAGATAACAGTTTTTGTAGAAAATTTGTATGTTGCCCATCACTGCACTATTTAGAGTTTACTCATGCTTCTCTTACAATACATCGCTTTGAAAAGTAATGAGCGTAATGTGATACACACCAATTTGTCTGAACTGGAAATTATTTACCGTTTCTTTACAAATTTTCTATATGTATATTGAAAAACCAATGCTTAATGTAAATGTTTCTACGTCCGTTATAAAACACGCTTTTTAAAAATTATTACCGTTCATAAAGTATGTGATTATTGAATCGATCAAAAAGTGTTAAAAAAGTGTCCTAGCGGTTCATTATGTCACGCTTTTGGGTTCAAAAAGAGTGGTAGTGTATCATTTTTAACGCAATTAAAAATGTTTGTACAAACATAGTGTGCTTTGAATGATTATGCTCTATGTCATCAATTAATCATCTAAACTGTCAAAACTATTATTAAGCGACTTGAGATAGCTACCTGTTACCCCGTTAACAAAAGTAGAGTGATGGATAATGATAGTAATGAGTGATTTATATATACACCCGAAATTGTAGTTCAAGCGGCAAATGCAGCTACAATAAATCTTTTGCCTGAGAAATCCAAGGAGCAGTATTTAAAAGAATATAATTTTATCGAATTTATTTATCTACGGACGTAGAAAAAATTTTGTATGAAACTCTTGAGTAAAGTAACTTTTTTGACTCGGAATTGCTGCAATCACCTTCGGCTCGTGCAGTCAAATTTTCCTATTCGTGAAAAAAATACTACTTTACTCACTTGTTGCATAAATAGCTATTTAAAAGCCTTAAAGAAAACTTTTGTTATTTTACTTAAACATTTCTGTTGCTTGTATCTGTTCTTGAAGTGGACTGTATGAGATACATATAGCATAATTAATTTTACTGAAACAATACAAGTTCAAAACTTCATTCTTGAGCAACAAATTACATCTTCATTTCGTCTATTCCTTGTTGAAAAATTGTCTTAACTGAAGCAAAAGCTTAGCAATCAATTTTTCGAAACGCTATTTTACGAAAGTTTATTAAAACTATGAATAATTAGGAAGCGAGCTGATTACTTATACATGTATGGAACAGCCAGTTTGATCCATATGTTGCACAGCAATACAAATTGCAGGCGAATTATTAACCACGAGAATCCGTATATGATTAAACTGTATTTGCATTCTAATCACTAATTTATACATAACTAGTAATTCCCAGCATGTTGCATAAGGATTCATTACACAAGGGACATCTGTTTGAGCTGCAATACAAACTGAAGCATATTTGCACGATATAATGTATTCCAATATCTTCTACATACAAGACTTCTTAGAGTTAATATCAACAAGTTGTTAAAGCACTCAAGGTATTCGTTTAAGTCCAAAACAAAGTTGTATTAGCTTTCGGGGTTGTTGAACAGTTTGATCTGGCTACTCACAAATATTAAGCTACTGTGTCATTAATCTTAAGGCACTACAACAAAGCTCTATTAGCTAATTGTTGGTAGCTCTACAATCATGTCACACTAGCTAAAATACCCACAGTAATTATAAATGTCGTAAAACATCTTTGTTCTGATCGTGTACTTTTTTAAGGGTTGCGGAATTACCTCTTACATTTTAATCAAGTGATAACACTGAACGTATGTATATATATATATATATATATATATATATATATATATATACAGTATTGCCCGAAATAAACAGTACTGAAATTGTAATTGTTTTGTATATTTAAAAAATACATCTTATTGACACTTTATTATATGTTCTAAATGTGCACCTCCTCGTTCGAGACAGACTTCATAACGATGTTCTAAGTTTCTGGTCATGTTATTGAATAAGGGTTGTCTCAGGGCTGCGAAGAAGACTCTAACGGCATCCTTTAATTCATCGATGGTTTGTGGTGCCCGTTTGAAAACGGCATTTTAGCCATGCCCCAAATGTATGCGTCTGGAGGTGTGAGGTCTGGAGAAAGTGAAGGATAAGGGAAGTCAGTAAATCGTGATATGAATTTGCTTGGAAAATGTTCTTGAAGAAATTGACGAATTGCGGCAGCAGTATGGCAAGTTGCCCGTCCTGCTGAAAAAATTGGTTTCGAAATGCCAACTTACGTGCACGACAGAATTGACGTAGATCAGGGATAAATCGTGTTAAAATTTGTCTGTACCTCTGTTGATTAAGTGTGACTTGCCTACCATTCTCTTCGATAAAGTACGGACCAATGATTCCGTGTCCGGAAACAGCACACCAGACACTCACTTTTTCACTATGTAAAGGAACCTCTTGAACCTCATCGGGTCTGGCAAAGCCCAGAAATCGATTTGTGCGACGATTCACATAGCCTGACAAGTGAAAATGTGCTTCGTCTGAAAACCAAACATTTTTCAAAAATTCAGGATTTTCATACTGTAACGCGAGAATTCTGGCGCAATATTCCACTCTACTGCGATAATCCCGAGGATGTAGTTGTTGATGTACCTGAATCACATACGAAAATGTACCCAGCTTCTTCAGGATTCTTTGAAAGGAAGTTCTTTTTAAATCAAGTTGTAACGCTGTCCCTGCCTGGCTGACTTTCGGGTTTTCTAAGATTTGCTCAAAAACACGTTCATGGTTATTGTTGTTGTTAACTGTCCTGGGACGCCCCGAGTTTCCTTTTCGTTGGCACAATACACTACCTGTATTTCTAAACTTTTCAATAACCTTCAAAATTACAGCATTACTTGGAGAACGTTTATTAAACCTTTGTGTGAATTGATCAGACACGTATAGCAAACTTGCACCATTACGTCGGCCGATTCCGTATGAACGAAAATAATGCCCTACCAGAAACACTTTCTCCTCTGTACTTAACACCATTTTTAACAATTAGGCCCTACTAATTACTTGTTTGAGGTTTACCTGACAGGTCTATACTAGCTAACTTGAGTGTGACAGCGCACGCATAAAAACACCGCCAACTTAGTTTCAGTACTGTTTATTTCGGGCAATACTGTATATATATATATATATATATATATATATTTTTTATAAATAATAATGACCTTCTATTTCACAATATTTGTTTAATGTTGCAGGTTATAGGTCAGCTGGTGTATTGAAGAAAACTCTTTTTTATAGCCTAAATTTTCGCTTTTATTTAAAGCTTGATCACAGGCATAACTAAAACATGTGTATGTGTATGTATGTATATATATATATATATGTGTGTGTGTGTGTATATATATATATATATATGTCTGTATGCTGTATGTGTGTGTGGGTGTGTGTATGTATGTGTGTGTGTGTGTGTGTGTGTGTGTGTGTGTGTGTAAATGTATATGTATGTATGTATGTGTATGTATATAAATATGTTTCTTTTTTTTTTTTTGTTTCTATATTTATGTATACATGAATGTATATGTATTTTGGTATATATATCTTTGTGCATGTAGATGTACACATATATAGTTATGTATTTTCATGTACATTTATATACACTACACGCATAAATATATATTTATAAAATATGTTTATAATATATGTAGCTATATTTGTATATTTCTGTATGTTTATCGACATGAAATATTACCGATATATACACGCATACCTATAAATTAATTAAAAATCAAAGACATATATTAATCAAAATCTAAAATTTTGTTTCTGTCAAGTCAACATTTTACCTCAATTTTATATATACTATATCTGTTTATCTTAAATTTTATAAAGATATTATCTTTGTAAAACATAATTATAATGAAAGCTAATATTTTGTAACCTCGATGTAAGTAACTAATTTTACACCAGCTTATGTAGAATTTATCTATGTTTTAGTTATGCCTGTGATCAAGCTTTAAATAAAAGCGAAAATTTAGGCTATAAAAAAGAGTTTTCTTCAATACACCAGCTGACCTATAACCTGCAACATTAAACAAATATTATATATATATATATATTATAATAAATTTGATTCGTGCATCTCCAATAATCACATACTTGTAAAACGTAGAAGCAAAATCCAATCTTCGTTACTTAAATAAAAATTAATTACTTACCCTGATATTTAGGATGTATAACCTTTTAGTAGAAACTTCACCCTTGCACTCACTTATTTACCTTTATAAAATTTTATAATTATTGAAATTTAAATTATACGGAAATGAAATTCAATAGAAACATCGCAAACAAATACTACTAACGGTGGTCAAGGAAGGAATGGAATAAAAGCGCGCTTAGAAGGGATAAACTCGTAAAACAATATACCTGGAAAAAGATAAGCGGATGGTAGGTAATTTCATACAATGATCTTTCTATAGTTCTTAGTGTTATAAGGGAGAGCAGATAATTGTGACTGAATGAACTGACTGGAAAGAAAAACTGAGTTTAAAATATACTGTTAGGAAGTAAATTCCAACATTTTCCGCCACTGAAGAAGCTCAGATTTTTACAACATATTCCAAAATCAGGACCAAAGGACAAAAACATGTAAAAAAGAGGAAAAAGACAAAGTTCCACACATGGAATATGAAGTATGAAAATCAAAGATTACATAGAGAGGGATGAGTTATTTGCAAACGGTAAAAGACATGCCTTGGTAATAGGTCGCACAAAAGTTCTTTCTCCTGTTCGAAGACTAACGGATTGGGCTCGCTGATCGGAACGTGGATGAATGGCAACTACTCTGGCTAATTGCCATTTCAATGGAGAAACGGCGTCTTCTTTTAATATAAGCCGCTCGCTTATTTATAAATTTTTCAACGGAAAAAATCATTTGGTAGGCGTTGGAAACGACTCAAGCATCTATGGACAACTTTTCCAAAATGGCTGCTGAATTCGACAACATCGTTGCCAAAGTAAATGCTTGTTCTCAGGTGTATGAGTTGCTGAATAACCTGAAAAGGAGGCAAGCTCCTTACCGACCAAAACATGACCTGGAGTGAGAACCTCTTGATCGTTGGGACGACTATAAACACGACAAAGTAGTTTCGAGTTTAATATAGCTTCAATTTGGGCTAAGGTGGTACGTAGCTCTTTAAACGTAAACAGTTAATTACCGACTAATCTGCGTAAATGGTGTTTTGCGCTTTTTACAGCAGATTCCCAGATTTCGCCCCAGTAAGTGCAATCAGGTGGTATGAATTTTTTTAGAAAGTTCTTTTCCATGGCGAATGTTTTATTTGATCTAAAACTAAGGAGGTTTTGAAAAAATCTTTTAAATCTTTAAGCTGATTGAGAGGATCAACGAAGTTGATGGCGTTATCGCTTTAGATAACTCTTGGGATTGAGCTTCTGTAAACGAACCGCTTAAGGGTCAATATAAATGCTTCGGTTGACAACGATGACACTAATTCTATATGAACGGTTTTCGTGGCTATACACACGGATATTGCCATATAACACTTTAGGATAGGATCTTTTCTAAATTTTGAGAATTTGATTAAGAAAGGATCTTCATAATTGAAGCAATAGTGTTCGAAAGGTCTAATAATTGAAATTATGTCGGGTTGGCCATTATCCACTAGAGCGCTTTCGTTCGGAATCGGAAGCAAATTATACATTCTCGAATTACCTTTTACATGGTTCACAAGCCATTTAGAGGTCAACAACGTAAATAAAAATTAGAAAGGGTACATTGAGCATTTGCGCGTCCGAGTCAGACATGCTTTTGTTTCAACAGAATGATCTCTCGATGAAAGTATTTTTGCCAAGTTAAACTGTGTTCCGTTCCCTTACCTCACTGCAGTTTTAAATCCTAACTGACATTCCTTTAATATTACTTCTGAGGTTAATTTGTTCATAGTGTCTTATACAACGCTTTCTTCCTCTCTGTCCGCGATTACACCTTCTGGTACCCCTCTATAATTGATGTTTTCAGGTTAACTTTTCTTATATAACTGACTTTTATTCTTCTTCTTCTGTTGCATTTAACAAATCTATTGTACTCCCACTGTAAATTATATTTTATTGCGGTCAGCGTCCGATTAATACAATGTTTCAAGTTTACTTATCTGCTTACTTCACTATGATGAAACGATTACATCATCTGTGTAAACCCTATACTTTGTATTGTAATTTTTAACGTCTGTTTTATTAGTTTGTACGCAAGTGGTTTCCTTTTATGATAATTGAAACGGCCTATTAACAGCTATGTCACATTGCATTGAATTTATTAAATCAACTTCCTAAAGCTCATATTTGAGGTATATATCAAAAAATTTTCTATCATTCTATTAATCTAAAGCTTTCTTAAAGTATGACATGTTTTCACTATAAAATTTTTTGGTTAAAATATAATTGGTTTGTTTACATTCTTGTGGTTTAAAATATATAATTTGCAACCCTTGATTTGAATTCTAATATGTGTTTAGCAAAAACAAAGTATATATATTTGTGTTCTTCTTAATCTTCTTTGGGAATTAAACCACTTATAGTTTTTAAAATCATCTTTATTTACGTTTCTATTCATGACCTAGGATTGTTGTCAAAATAATAAAAACTTCAAGTTTGACATTTATGACATAAATTGAAGGTGACTTTGATTTAATGATGTTCGAAATATTTGGTTTGAGTACACTAAGCAAAAATTTTTAAAGTTTAAAAGAATGATTGCTTTCAATTTGTGTTGCGGCCTGGGACCGACTTTTTTTAGGTAGCCAATACGCTTAACGTGAAATCAGTTGATTAATTTTTATTGGTGAATTTTATATAAATTCAATAACTTGGGAATTGGAATACATTTTTTAACATGTTTCTATTTCTACAATTAAGAGGATGGTTGATTAAAGAATGCGCGATTGCGTTATCGTAAGGCTTAAGCAGTCGTTCTTTTATATTTATTTTGAGGGGGAAAATCATTATTATTTAGTAGATTTGGTAGATTTTAACATGGTTCTGAGGCGACCCTCAGACGAGTTTACACTTGTCAGATACCAATATTGTTCAATGAAGATTGTACATGGATCTGAGGCGACCTTATGGCGGGTTTACACTTGTCAGAAACCAATACTGTTCAACGGAGATTGTATATGGTTTTGACGTTACCTTATTGCGGGTTTACACTTGTCAGATACCAATGCTGTTTTACAGAGGTTGTTAATATGCTTATTGTTATATAATTAGTTATTGTATGTATAAATAGAAATCATGTATGTAGGCTGTATTTCATGTTAATATCGCAAGGAAAACCCAGGAAAAATTTGCAATACTACCTATATATTGTGGGCATTTAATTTTCATTTGTTATTTCTTTTAGTAATGGAATCCATTGTTTACTGAAAATCACGGATTCGTTTGCAACGCAGTAATTTTTATGTAGGGTTATATAAACAGCTTCTTTAGTTTTGCGTTTTTGGTGGTTTTCTTCTTTGTAGATAATTTTTGCGTCCTCCCATTTTATTTTATGACTGGAGTCCTATGCATGTTGGCAAATCAGGGATTTTTCAAATTTTCTATTTTTTATATATTATTTATGTTCTTTTAAGCGAACTTTGAATGGTCTGGAATTTTCCTATATATTTGTGGTTTTCAGTTTAATTCGAATAATAAATACGGAATTAATTGCAAATGATGGATGACGCAAGGGGCCAGTTTTCAAAAAAACTGCTCACAGTGTTTTTGTCATTCTTGGTCCCATACCTTGGTTTTGGAATATCCTTAAAAATAACTTTATTTCGTTTTTAATCTTTTCCATAATATGAATTTTGTATTGTTTAAAAGTGTCTTTATCAGCTACATCACGCATTTGCCACTTTTTAATATTTAATTTATATGCGATGTGCAAAAGACACTTAAAAATGCGAATATATGAATAAAGACTGGACAGTCCACGGTCATATAACGATTCCATAGGAACTAGTTCATAAATTAATTGTAATTTGTTCATTAGTTTAGGTGTTGCTCCACAAATGCCACATGTTTCATTTGAGAAATCGCTTAGAACAGAAAAAGTTATTCCCATTAATCATGGTCAGCTTTAATGTATATTTTACTGTAAATAGATGATATCTAATAGTAATTGAAGTTGGTGTCAAATTGTTTATTTGATTTTTAACCTTTTTATTTCATTTGGGACTACATCAGGGGTCTCGTTTTTGAAACTAATTTAATTGGTGGACAAAAACGGGTAGTAGATGGCCGCAGGTTCTGCCAAATCAATTTTTTTATTATTATCATCCGATACTAATTGAAGGGGAACGAAACATACGAAATATAATTTGAGTCCGTTTCATTTGGTTCACCAAATTTTTTTGTAAGTGGAATGGCTTTCACTTTCATCACATCCCCATTTTATGTTAAGAGTTAGGCCGTCCTTGATTTTCGATAACTCTTGTTCTAGTACTTTTTCTTATGACTTCACAATACACTTCCTGCTGTGATCTAATAATCCCTGCAGCTCAACGGTTGCACTAGCCTCTGTAACAGTTATACCTGATGGGGGATAACATTCACTTTTAGCTTTCATGAGGACTTCGTAAAAGATGGATATATATTAGTATTCCGGAATTTTGTTCTAGCCTGCATTCTAATGTATTAAGCTTTTGTGTAACGGCCATCAATGTATAAAGATAACGCTTCTTTGGGTGTAAATTTTACGAGTTTTTCAATAATTCAGACATCTTTCTTATCGCGATTTTATCATTTACAGCATCAAATTCAGATTCTGGTGATCCTCCTCTGGAAGTCGATTCAGTTGGTTATATACCGTAAATTGAAATATTACTTAAACATAGTTGTATTGTTGACTCAATCAGTTCAAGTTCTTAGCTTTAAAAACAGTTTTGGTTCTATTGCATTTTTTCCATTTTTTGAAAAGGGTATCGACAAAATAAATTGAAGTTTGTCTAGATTTCCCTGAAATATCTTTCAAAGGAGTTAAACATAATTTAAATTTTTACATGCTCTAAAATTGCATTCTTTTTATGTAACTTTTCCACACGCCAAGCTTCATACAAGCACCTTCTTTTGACACAGCAAGCGTTTACTAAAAGAAATAATAAGAAGTTCTTAGCCATCTAAAGATAGCTACAAATTATGTTTACTGAAAGTTTAAGGCCATTTCGAATGGACCTCGGTGAAATAGGACATAAAATTAGAAAACTTTAGAAGGGGAACCGAGCTGTATACATGTTGTGTGAGAATTTTAGGGAACTGTGTAGGCTAGCTGAGAATATAAATAAATATGCAGGTACGTGTCCAATCAGTTTTGAGACGGAAAACCTAATGACGAAAAAATAAGCGCAGATAAATCTGATGATTATTATAAACAACTACAGGTGTTGGTTGTGAAATATCTGCAACTAATGCTGACTGCGAAAGGATATATTGGAAAAAAGATTAAATCGGTAAATGTTTAATTACTGGGAGAACTTGGCAGTCACAGGCTGCTTACCCTCTCCACAACCGTTCATTTACTTTTCCAATGCTCCACCAGTAGGTACTACATTGGCCAGGAGGCGAGTTTTTTGTTGCCTAGAAATTTAGAATTTTGTCAAACCCTTACCGTTCCAGGCAAGGTAGGGATCTTTAACGTGCGTGACAACACTCACACATGGGACCTCCATTTTATCTCTCATCCGAACGAGGGTGTATTTTTGTGAAAAATGCTCGCCTAACATTTTTCAAGCGGACCGTGTCAGGATTCGAACCCGGGACCTTGGGCGTAGTAGTCACACACATACCACTACGCCATGGAGCCGCCTCCCCCCCCTCCACAACCACTGAATGTCGGAGAAATAGGGTATATAGTTGTAAAACAATAGAAGGGGACCGAACAGCATCTAACAAGAAAAAACAGCGCGTACGATGAAAGACAACAAACATAGAACAAGAAGAAAATTGTTGAAAGCATATGTATGGAGCACAGCACAGTATGTCTATGAAATACGGGCAGTCTAAAAAGCAGACAATGCTGTGCTTCAGATGTATGAGGATGATAGCATGAACAGAAAAAGTTAATAATAAATAGGTTATAGAAATAGTAGGAGAACAAGGATATCTGTAAAAAAATAATAGGAGACATAGAAGGGCAGAATACGTTCTAAGGCATTTTTGGGGAATAGTATGGGGTATATTACAAGCAGAGATAAAAAACAGGTAAATGTAGACCAAGATCAGATAGTGACAGATGCAGACTGTGCAAATTTCAGGGAAATCTGTAGGTTAGTTCAGAATAGGAAACAATGAGGGTACGCGTCTAACCAGTTCCAGGACTGAAGACCTAATGATGATGATGAAAGTTTAAGGATCCTCTATACACTAAAAATAAAAGTTACCTGACGTAAGCCCCTCGTAGATAATTCAAATGTTTCAAATAATCAAATGCTTTTATTTAATATATTGCTTATAAAAGTATAGTTCTGTAAAACGAAATAATTATACCAAACAGCAAGCTATCGTGAACAACAAAACTAACTTACAAGAGATACACATACCTGCTACTAGAGCAACCATGTTTATTTCGCTCAACTGATTTGAAACCACAATTAAAATAAAGAAAGTAACTTCGCTAAAACTCGCGCACAAGCGACGGACAGCAGCGTTAGCGTCAGTGAGCGCATTTTGGGTAACAATTGCTCAACGTAAAGCAAAGATACGTTGTTTAACTCTTTATAGGATGGTGGTTTCTATAAAAGCCACTTACATTTAGGTTGACTACTAGCATACATTACATAAGACTGTCTTTATTAATACGCATGCATAGTCTAATAGGTTGTCTACAGACGTAGGTGCGCTATGTTGAAGCTACTACTAAAATTACCGGTATAAGTGCTATAGTTGTTTTATTATATCTTTACAGGAGATGGAGCGGTATCGTTTTGCTGATTTACAACAAATGGATTCCCATAAATTCCTGGATTTCATAGATGGTATTTCAGCGGAGCAAGCTAATGATTCTGAGACAGGTGCAAATAACGACGGAGAAGATTAGATCGTTCATGATAAACAACCACAAAAAAGAATCAGCAAAGCATCAAATCCAAATAAGGAGATGGCAGGTGATTTTGATTACATTCCTGAGGAGCATGTATCAAACGCAAGACGTAAACAAAGGGAGCAAGAATATTCTTCTGATAGTGACAATGATAATGACACTGATGTGAATGTTTATAATAGTGAACATCATGTGCAGCCCGATGGTGGAGCTAATGATTCCACTCAACGTAAACTGCGGTAACGATAGCCGTACCCCTACAAAGTATGAAAATTTTGAATTCAGAGAGAAGTTTGACGTTAAAGAATTGTTCGAACAAAAACTCCTTTCTGATATATTTTCGTACTTTTTATCAGATGATATTTTACAGAGTATAGTGAACGAGTCGTAGATTTATGCTCAGCAGCATAGAGTAAGGTTTTCAACTACTGTCGAAGAAATAAAAGCATTTTTGGAATTCTGATAATCATCGAGTTCCATAACCTGCCAAGTATAAGACTTTAATGGTCGAATGATATAAACATGTTTGTTCCTGGAATAGCAAATATTATTTCTCTAAAAAGATTTTTAACAATGTTACGTTATCTACATATCAACAACAATAACAATGTCCCAAAAAAGATCCCAATTTTGATAAAATTTTCAAAATAAGACCTATATTGGACCACCTGAATATGAAGCTTAAAGAGGCTTTCTTTCCAGCGCGGCAATTATCTATTGACAAAAGTATGGTAGGCTGCAAATAGCTTTCGTTGTTGAAGCAGTACACGCCAATGAAGCCAATCAAGCGTGGGTTCAAGATTTAGGTAATGGTTTGTGTAAAAACTGGATACATACTTTCTTTTAAGATTTATGAAGGAAAAATTCTAGCAGACATGGAGGGCACAATTGGAAGACGAACTGCTCTACTACTTACTAAGGATTATTTGAATAAAGGCTATTGCCTCTTTTCTGACAATTTTTTCTCAACTTTCTATTTACTAAACAAACTTTTGAATAATGATATTTGCGGGTGGAACGTTCCGTTCAAATCGACAGAATTACCGGAAGCAACTTTTGACTGATGAAAAATGTATGAAATTAGGAAACAGTGATTTTGCCATGAGCGAAGATACTGATTTGTCTGAGGCAAAATGGCGTGATAGGGGCAAAAAAATCAGTTATAGTAATAAGTTCTGTTCACGATCCATCTGTTTTCAAATAGGTCCTAAGAATGAATAAAATTGGAAGTAGAGATTCTGTACAATGCACTCATTTCATAGCAGATTATAGTGCGTTTATGGGTAGTGTTGATCTTTTTGATCAACTTCATGCCTGCTATTCAATATCCTAAAAATCTTGACATTGGTGGCTAAAAATATTTTACTACATAATAGATGCAGAATTGTCAATTCGTTCATTCTATATAAAACCTCTATGATCGTAAAAGGAAAAAGCCAATGTCTCACCTTCGGTTCATATCACGATTAGCAAATGAGCTTATTGGAAACTATTTTGGAAGAATGCGGATTGGAGCGCTAGTTACAATAAACAAAAATAAATTGAAAAAAGTAGATGGACGCGCAGTTTCAGTAGAAACTTGTCAAAGAACAACCAACGTTGGAATGCATATGCCAATTGAAGAACTTAAGTATAGACGGTGTAGTTATTGCAATACAAAGAAGCATGTAAACTGGTTATTGTACCCAATGGTGGTAGTGGTTTTGTATTCATTTGGATGATCAATTAATGCAGTCTAAAATTGCAATTTCTCCCTATGGGCGGCGCTCTTAACGTAAATAATAATTGCATAGAAAGCATTGAGATTGTCATCTATTTTATATTACTTTATCTATGAGTCAGTATTTATTGGAACGTTGAAAAATATATTTAATTTTAGTTTTATTCAAAACCATCTTACAATTTAAAGATTTTAAGTGAAGTGCAAAATTACATCACTGCTATCAGGGTTCTCTTAATCCATTCCTTTACTACGTGGTAGGTAATTTACAGAAAATCTAACATCAATTAGTTAGTTAGTTGCATTCGTTTATTTTGATTTAATTTGCTATCTTACAGTCCTCAATCATTTTATGAATCTTTAGGATCAGTGTATATATTTAGAAAACATCCTAGTGCAAAATTTTGGAAGAGGGAATTGTAGCAGACTTAGTTCTTCCAACGTTATGTGTTGTTCATCGCAAAATTATTAAAACCTCACTTGAGCGTTACTATAGTATTTAAAGGCACATACGTTGAGTTTTATAGTACTACAACCACAGCAGAACAAACAGTTAATTTGAATAGTTTAAGCACTACGAATGTTACCTACTTCAACTTTCGCATTATTTTCAAATCAGTTCCAGATTTCAAACACCGTCTAACTTGATTTAATTTAAATTTTGCCGGCGTTGAAATAAAAACGGTTTAATTAAAAAGTTATATCTGAAGTTATTCACAGTATGCTTTAAAATACTCACTGCCTAATGGAATAAAATACCGATATGAAATAAATTCTACTGGATTTTAACTAAATTTACAGTATAAATCATTCAAACGGCTGACCACTATTTACGCTGAATTTAATTGTAATTCATAAAAATCCTTCTTAATGTAACCGCTTGAGAATAGATAGAGTGGAGAGTACAACCAGATTTGGCAAAGTTCCATTTATCGCAAAAATGTTTTGATAAGGAGTACGTAAGAATTGGCGATATATCTTGCACTAAGAGTGGTGACTAACGGTGTTGGTAAGACATGGACTCTGCAGCGGGTGTATAAACCTTGCCCGAACAATCATATACATTCGTGAAAAATTATGGACTATTTTGTCAGCTGTTGTTTGAATCTTATCTTAAAATAAATATCATAATACTGATGAGTATATAAAAGATGTAAATATAAATGTATTAGTAAATACACAATACTAGTGTTTATGACAAGTTATTCGTTACACTTCACACCTTTACATAATATATAACAACCTTCTCTCAAGTTCCACATCAAATTTCGCATTAATAGAAAGATAATACAAAGTTATGTATCTAATAAATCTCAAACATTGTACGAGGTGTGGCAATTAAATAACGAAAATTTTTAATTTTAAAAAATTTACTTAGTATTTACAATGATTTATGCACCCATGCCTTCACAGTAGTCTCCTCCGAGTCTAACACACCTGGTCCAACGTTCTTCTCATTTCTGGAAGCACCCCTGGAAGTCTCCAGAAGTTAAGCTCTTCAACACCGACGTTATGGCAAGTTGAATGTCCTCCAAATCCTCATAGCGATGTCCTTTTATTGGTTTCTTCAACTTAGGAAATAGTCAGAAGTCCAGTGGAGCCAGATCAGGGTTGTACGGGGAGAAGGGGAGCGTTGTTATATTGCTACTGATCAAAAACTGATTAACTTTTAATGATGTGTGAGCAGGCGCATTGTCATGGTGAAGCGTCCAACCATTTTTGGCTAATTCCGGCCTCACACTCGACATTCTATGGCACAATCGCTTAAGAACTTCAACAATAAATACCGAAGTCACCGTTTGACAATTAGAAAGAATTTCTCGATGCACAATAACCCCACATATCGAAGAAACAGATGAGCATTGTCTTGATTCGGCTTCGAGACATCCGGGCTCTCGTGGGACGCTCTCCCCCCTCTTCAATCTACTGTTTGCTTTGTCGACGAGTCTCAGCGTCATATTGATATACTCAGCTTTTATCTGCCGTGATAATTGAATTCATCCAGTCACGTCCTTCACTCTGAATTCGTTCAACAAAGTCCTCGCGAGTCGACCGTCGCAATTCTTTTTGCTTCGCCGTCAGCACTTTCGGAACAAGCTTTGCACAGAGCTTGCGTATCAATAAATCACCGTGTAACATCTGGCAAATGGTTTCTTTATTAACACCGAGTTCATTTGACATCATTCGGAGTGTGTGGCGTCGATCTGTCCGCATCAACACTCTCAAACGTTGGACGTTTTGCCTAGTGTGCACGATTTTAGGGGCACCTGACCTTGCATCGTCTTGCGTCAATTCTCGGCTTGAATAAAACGTGCAGCCCATTCGTACACACGTGGTTTTGATAAGCAGTCATTACCAAACACACGCTGCAATTTACGAAACATTTCGGTCTGTTTTTTTGTCAAATTTCACTAGAAACTTGAGGATTCGTTGCTCTTTTTTCACGTCACACATTTTTGTACGTCACGACACTACACTACTAACTTTAAAAAATCGCAGAGCACAAAATCTAACACCAATCACTATCAAACTTGGCAGACTTGTGTATAAGCTCGTTAACTTTACGTCAACATTTCAAGATATCAGTGTAACCACTTTAGGAGCTAGAAACAAATTCTGGTTATTTTATTGCTACACCACGTATACTAAATTTTGGTTTTACACACAAAAATCTTGACGAATAAAAAGCAAACTGGCGTGGAGTTACCGAATTGGGGCGAGGTGGAAAAAGTGAGTTAAAATATTTGATCAAAAATGAAGTGTTTAGTTAAATTTATCCCGAACCATTATGTTAGGCAGGAGAAAAATTTGTAAACCTCGAAAAATGCTCCTAAAGGTTTTGTTTTATGGGTATATATAAAATTTTTGATGTAGAAAAACCTCATGAGTAGATAAGTTACCTTCATTTTCAAACGAAAACAGGTTTTCTTATAGGAGTTAATATGGGAAATTCTAAGGTACATTCTGGTCATTCTTGTACTCTTCAAGTCATTTGTTCCAGGACTACGTGACGTAATCATGAATAGCCTTTCACTTAAAGTTCAACCTACACCACTTTCGCTCTATTCTCGTTTCGACCAAGCACTTGATAGAACAATATTCCCTCTTTCGTATTAGAGGTACAACTGAGGGTTCCGAGAATGGGCGATGACATGTGCATTGAATATCTTTAGTCTACTTGGAGAGATTGGATAAAATTTTAAAAGATAGTAGTTTCTGGTGCCGATGATTAAGCATAAAAATGGAAATACGTAGCAATAAACAAATAAAATAAAAATTTGTTAAAATATACTATAACCAAGCAATTTGGATATGTTCAAAATTGTTTCGCCAAATATCCTAATTGATTTGTCGTATCCAAATTTATTGCAACATCTTTCTATTTTTATGCTCAATCATTGATACCAAAGAAGAAAAACTACTATCCATTAAAACTTTATTCAATCCCTCCAGGCAGATTAAGGATATTTAATGCGCATGTCAACTCACCTACTCGGAGCACATAGTTGTACGTATAATACGAAAGATGGAATATTATTCTATCAAATTCTTTTTAAGCACTTCCATTGGTCAAGACGAGGATAGGGCGGAACTAGTGTAGGTTTGAATTTTGCATATGAAAAGTAAAAGTAAAAGTCTGTCCATGATAACAACCCTTGGTTCTGGAATAAATGACCTTGAACAGTACAATAATGAACAGGCTGGACCTTAAAATTTCCCATGTTGTATCTTATAAGAAAACCGGTTTAAAGTTATAGAACCAAGGTAGCTTATCGACTTTCATGGCAAAAACAGTCTACGCTGAATTTTGCCTTTTTCAAAAGTTACATTCTTTAAAGGATCGTATGTTTCAGTTTTAAACAAAAAACATATTTTAAAATATGACAATTTTATAAAACTTATAATTTTTGAAAAAGTGAGCTAACTACCCCATAAAGCGCCGTTGGTTTTAGTTCTTAAAAAATCGAATCAATAGTAGAAGATGCCAAACAGCAAAAAACCTTTGTATCATACATTTTTATTTACTGATAGTTAAATATGTGCCGACTTGCTAACTTTTGAGATTTGTTAAACAGTTTAACAATATGTTCTTCGTCATATGTATTTATTTGTATACGCTTCGTTAATTTATTGGAGAAACAAACATTATAGCATCGGGGGTCTTTCGCGCTATTGCATCCGATTAAAATCGAATTATCGGTTAACACCGGATCAAAGGGTTCGAGTCACAGGGTCAAAACTCGTCAAGCGAATTAAAATCGGGTTACAAGTCTGATTTGATAACCTAATGATACGACAAGAAAGTGACCTGAAATGACTCATTGACCCGGTAAGACCTGATCCAGGTTTTAACCATGGTATTGACAAGTAGAGAATACAAAAGATTTTTCTTCTGTTTCATTTTTGTTCTCAGCTTATATTTTCCCTGTTCTTGTTTGCACCTAGTACAGAATGATGTAGGTTACATTTATATTTATGCTGCATGTTGGTCTGTAAATGATAAATTGGTAACTAATTTTTCAAGCGATCATTTCAAGTACAATCTGATGTAAAAAATTAAAGCGGCGTTATTTTAAAAGAGTCCTATCTAAATTTTGATCCTAAATTTAACAGCCGGTTTAGGGGAGGCTTCGATTAAGGAGTTTAATGAGTGTAAAATTTAATAATATTGCATATAAATATTCAAAGAGTTAGTGAAGTTTTACTTAAAATATACGATAACGCTATTTAACCCGTGCTTAAATTAAAATATACGAAACTACGTAAATATCTAATCAATAAATAAAACATTTGTTCCGAGAAGCGGCTAGATCAATAAAAAATTCACAAAATCCAAGAAATATCCGATAAAATTGATTATTTCTAGCATTAGTATGTGACGCCACAAAATCGTATATATGTGAAACAAGAACAAACAGCGAGTGTCACGTATAACTGGAACCAGGTAACAAGATAATTACGCCGCGATTTTAGACGGTAATGAATTTTTCTGAGAACCTTACATCATAATGTTCTATACTATTCTAGTAATATCCTAGAAAATAGATAATTAGTATATAAGGATGCTTTTATTAAAAATGGAATTGATTCAGTAGATTCATATATTAGATGCAGTCGATCCTTAAATTCGATCGCGAAATGTTATTTTAAGTCGCGAGCTGTTTCTTTGCGAGTTGTTATTTGAAGTATGCAGTAAGCATACCGTAATCTAATAATTATTATGTTACAATGTATAAAGGAGTGATGTTTTAAACAACTTACAAAAAAAATGGAAGATATAAATTACAATGAATAAGGAAAATTCTTCAAGATAACGGTATTTTAAAAATTTTATTAAATAATCGAAAAAAAGGTTTAAGCATAATGTACTTTGGTAATTGCTGTTTAAAAAGAAGATTTTAAATATGGAAAATCTTGTAAGCTGATTTAGATTTAATTTTAACGGATATCGGAGTATTTATATCTAATTTAAGTGTTAATCATATAATATTTTTTTTTTGTAAAGTATTTTTACCAAGAAAATTTGTGATCGGAGTTAGAAACATTCTGACCTTTTAATAGATTATCTGTTAAGATTTTTTTTGGCCAAACAAAGCTTACAAGCGTGACAATAAACATAACCATGTAAACCATCCATAAAAAAGATTTTAGTTCTGTAAATTTAAAATAAGGTAAGGAACAATTTGTTTATAACAAGTACTTCTTAGAAATTATTTTATACTTGAAAGAAATAATGTTGTAAATGCTTTTCTATGACAGAAAATATTTCATACTGTATAAATTCTTTGTGATATTGCTATGTTGGTTTTATTTTAAAAACTCTATCAATTCCGTTGAGTTAGCCAGGCAAAGTTAGAAAGGAAAGTAAGTGAACAATTTCAAGACTTACAAATTGCTGAACCTGTATCACAGCAACCTTTTAGTAACACCTCAAAGCGGGCTTCATCACAGCACCCTTTTAGCGACGCCCCAACGCAAGGCCTTTTACATATCACCTTTTTAGTAACGCCCCAAAAGCGAGGCGTTGCCACATCACTCTTTTAGCGACACCACAACGGGTGGCGTGTTACAGCAATATATATATATATATATTGCTATGATAAGGGGTTGTTTAGGGGTATTTAGGGGTGTATTGAATAGTAAGAGTTGTGTAGTAACTGTAAATAGCAATGGGAATCAGAAAACCGCATTTATTTAGCAGAAAAATAAGTAATTCCTACATTATGTAAATAGCAAGCATTTAACACCCGGTATATAACCCGTAATTAACTTCAAACAATGCCAGCAAGCACATCTTTCGATAATAGAACGCGTATTCAGCAGAGAAATAATCGTACATGTAATTAAAACTACGTTGAGAATGTTTAACAAGTTATAAAATAAAGACGCAGAAGATAAGACAAAACCTAATAAATCCTCATGCAATTACGCTTGTGATAAAGAACGAACAATATACGCTTTGATAAGAAAACGCACTTTCAAATAAATAAATACATGAACGAAAACAACACGAGTTACATCATTTATTTGTGTACAATTATCCAAAAGCATTATCTATAAAAAACAACAGACGTAAGTTGAAAGTCTGGCCACGATAACAAACAATAAGGCAATCAAAGATCGCAAATAAACAACATGACACAGAAATAGAAAGGAGTTTCATTAGAAATCAGCTTGAAATATTAAAGAAAACCTGGTTGGTCGCGACAATCTGCAAAACTGCTTGGAAACCCAATCCAAAGGTAGTGGGAAAGAGCTATTTAACACCCACCGGTGATAAGGCCCCACGTTGAATCCACATCACTTTTAACCAGAAGTCTACGCGTCAAATAAATAAAGTTTATAATATAGTGAAAATAGTGCTGTATAAAAATTGTGTTAAGAATATATGAAAGTTTTTGCCGTTTTTTTTTAGAAAACGTGAGTAGAAATTGGATAATTAATTTAAATTAAATATTTATAATCATATAGGGCTTTTAATCGGCTTCTGGACTATTTCTGGTTTACTTATAAAACAATTCTAATCGGCTTCCAGTCAAATTCTGGACTATTTCTGGTTCATTTTTAAATCAATTCTAATCTGCGTCAAAAACAATTCTAATTTTAATTCTGGGATAATTCATAATACTAAGTAACCCACGAATTCAAGAGGTATTTAAAGGAAGAATTCAAAGCATATGCAGAGAAATGTAGAATAAAGCACGAGGTGATTTTTGGAAAACAAGGGATAACTGTACTGAAATATTGGTTCAACAAAGCAGAGCATTGGTATTCGATTGAAAACAACAAAAGGGTGTTGATCCACAACCCGAAACAACATATCAGGAGATCACAGGTCAGATCTACTTAATTTTAAGGAATATCTTCAATTTAAATTTTAATACTGAATTTATTCAATTTATCCAAAACTTGTAAAGAGTCAACAGAAACATTGCATACGTTTAAACTTACGTAATAAATCATAAAAGGGTCTCAAACGTTCCAAATTTTTTTGTAAAGGGTGTTGTTTTTGGTGACTTTATATTGAATTAAAAGTATATAAATTTTGGGATAAATAATCCATATGATATTGATTGATTGAAGGGTGTATTTAAATAATTTCAAAAATTGTAAATATTATTTCCTTTCATTATATGAATGTTGATTGACTTCGTTTTATCAATTCAAACAGGTAATCATAAAGGGTTGAAAGAAAATTGATCATCGCAACGTTGTGCACTCTGTGTAGATTAAAAAGGGCTAGCCGTGACATAATAATAAAAGTGAAAGATTAAAGTGAGAAACAGAGCGGTGGTGTTCAGTAGAACGTTTATTACACCGAGTACGGCGTTATCATATCAATATATATATATATATATATATATATATATATATTATATATATAGTACCATTATTACCAAAACGGGGTGACGTTGAAAAACCTGCGCTAGAGGGCGCCATATTAATAATCAAAATAAAAAAACGAAATTAGAAAACATTGACTGCTTGCACAATCAGTGCTGTCAAAGCCAAAAATGCCGAGCAACCAAAGGATCTTTTTAATCTTGTTTTCCATAGATACTAAGATCCAAATGAACAAAGTAAATCAAACAACAAAAATCCCTAAACATAAATATAGAAATAGAAACTTAAACAGATATAAATACAAATATTCAAATAAAGCATGTAAGCGTATAACACTACGTAAACTAGCAAAGGCATAATTCAAGTTATTAAGTGCACTCGTTCAAGTATTGCGTTGGCTAGTGCCGTTATACTAAAACTGCAGAACCTACTTGTTAACACAAATTAATGCTAATGCGAGTACAGCCACCACAATATGTATAAATACCTCCAAGTATAATGTCTCCAGGATCCGAAGACCTGGTCGTCCTCCTATATCTATTAATACCTGTTACGTTTTATTTTAAAGCTTTCAGGAATTCGATTTATTAATTTAGAAAATAGGGACTTTATTTTAATATTTGTAAAGATTCACGTTTAATTCGCGCAATTCCGTTGATGTTGTGAAATCCCGGGATTAGTAACGTTCATTCTTAATCTTCTTTGGGAATTAAACCACTCATAGTTTTTAAAATCAACTTTATTTACGTTTCGATTCATGATCTAGGATCGTTGTCAAAATAATAAAAACTTCAAGTTTGACATTTATGACATAAATTGAAGGCGACTTTGGATTTATTGATGTTCGAAATATTTGGTTTGAGTACACTAAGCAAAAATTTTTAAAGTTTAAAAGAATCAGCCTTCAATTTGTGTTGCGGCCTGGGACCGACTTATTTAGGTAGCCAATACGCTTAACGTGAAATCAGTTGATTAATTTTTATTGTTGAATTTTATATAAAATCAATAACTTTGGGATAGGAAAACATTTTTTAACATGTTTCTATTTATACAATTGAGAGGATGATTATCAAAGAAGTATGCGATATAGGAATTGTTAGGCTGTAAATACAAAGCGCGTGTATTAACTGTTTTAGTTACCTTACCGAAATTAATATTAAGTTTACTTCTATTGTTAGTTTAGTTGAGAAATATTAGCTGGGCGGCATTTGTTTTATCTTTGTGTAATCTGTCCTAATTTTGGTTACTGAATTAAAAATAAATTAAGATGAAGTCAAGTTTGTTTTGGTTGTAGATTTCATGATCCTTAAGAATCCTCGAAGAGAACCCATAAGAAACGAGTTAGCGAATCCCTGAGTCTAGTTCACTAACATACAGTGGTTAAAGTAACCGTCTGATGATGCTAGGTGGCTCGGAACTTCTCGTGACTTTTGCTAAAGGTACTGCGTAACCTTCAATGAATGTAAGATCAAACCCATTGCGGAACCTCATATGGGTTATTTTATTTCTCCAAACGGTCATTATCATTAATCTTTGTTAAATAAACTTTTGTGGAAGGTTAATGGGCAAAAAGGTGGTTACCTTAGTTTACTAAATCTCATTTTAGAGGCTCTTTTGACATTTACTTGATTAACAAAAAAGCGCTGTATCTCCTATTGATTTTAAACACAATTTGAAGTTCAATATTTTTTCTTTGAGTAAAAGGTTCTGCATTAAAAATAATCCTTCGTTCTATTTTATTTCGATTGCGAATTTAATACACACTGTAAGTGGCGTGGCTCCTTAAAACGCTTATTAATTGGACGCAAAATTTAGTAATGCTATATAAAAATATTTAAATAGACTTTGAAGTATTTTTAAAAATATCCGATGCTCAAAGGAAAAGCGGTTGATTTATATTTAATTTGACATGCAACTAATTTTACTGAACAGAATCACGCAGCAAAAAGCTAATAAGAGTAGTAACCTAGAGAAAGCTTTTAAGTTCGTTCGTCTTTTTCTTGTTCAAATTAATAATCGAATTATGGTCTATTGTTAAAATTTTGTATGAAATTAAATCAATCTGAATATAAACATCACATTTCCCTCAAAAACCGTAAAAAAATAGCTTTTCATATTCATCATTTATTGTGGGAGTTCAAGGTTAAATAAGGTTTCCTGAAAATGCCGAAAATTGTATTAAGGTTCTGTAAAATTTACTACTGAAACCATTTTAACAAATCCTTTTAATAAAGTTAGTAATGTTGGATATCAAAATTTAAATAAGATGATTACAATGGAATCTAAACTACAATGACAATGATGTATTACAGGAACAAACGTATTGTCGGAGTGTGTTAGTTTTGTTCTTATGATAATTGCATACGCATGTATTGTAAAAACAGATTGAGCGAGAATTCTACGTTTCTCCATCATCTTGAATTTACGTCAAAGCACTGAATAACAAACACGCTCGTTTGAAATCCAAATTTTAGCAGAAATATACTCGAATGCTTTATTGTAAAGCCATTAAGGAACTTCCAATAAAAAATGTAAAGCAGAAATTGTGGTGCTTCTTTGTCAGAACAAGAGACATTATTGCGTTAAATGTAGCGCAGTACATCAAAGCCTTTATGTTTTTCATTTTCAATTTGTTAGGAGTACTAAAATATTAAATTTCTGTAGTATACGATACAATAATGGAAATACATGAAATGCTAGAAATTAAAAATATATGCTTGGCCGCCTACCGTCTGTTTTATAAAAACAAGTGCGTTTTACGGACGTTCATGAAACGTACAGATAACTATAAGATCTCGAGGAGGCTGTCCCTGAAATTACGTTTGCGGACTATCCTACCCTTCAGTTGTTCGTTGTACACGCGCCAATATGAACGCCTCAATGATATCGGGTTTATCAAGTTGACCTTAACAATTCAACCTACGTGTTTTTGATAAAGCCTTTTAAATGGAGAATCAAGCTTCACTACCCCTTTTGTGGTCATCAAATGCCGTAGTTCGCATTGTACACGTAGGATAAATTCCTGACAGAGTTTTAGAGACTATTCATAAAACGTGGGGAGATAGCTCTGTCATAAAGAATGCCTGTAAATATGGAGTTAAGAACTAGACCACACAAAATAATTTAAAAAAGCTGCTTGGTGGCTACTTTATCTATAACCATACGGAATAAGCATTGCTTGCCGAAGAAGGAGCATTGGGGACGTCACCGTGAACTCAAATTATACGGTAGGAAAATATAGGCGGATCTCTGGCGTAGTTGGTATGCGCGTGACTACTATACCCAACGTCCCGGATTCGAATGCCGACACGGTCCGCTTGAAAAATGTTAGGCGAGCATTTTTCACAAAAATACACCCTAGTTCGAATGAAAGGTAAATTGGAGGTTTCGTGCATGAGTGTTGACATGCACGTTAAAGATTCATACCTTGCTTGGAACAGCAAAGGTTTGACAAAATTCAAAGTTTTCCCAGTAAAAAAAACTTGCTTCCTGGCCAATGTAGTAGCTTCAGGTGGAGCATTGGAAAGTCAAATGTAGGGGTAGAAAACTACAAGAGTGATCTCGGCAGATACTTACGCAACATAATTTATAATCGTCATCATCATTTTGTTTTCGACCTTATTTAAGGTCGGTTTGACGCAGCTCTAATTTCTTTTCTATTCTGTGCTAATCTAAAAAGCTTTACATACCCTTCACAACCTAAATTTCTAATTATTTGACTAATATAGCTAGGTTTAGGTCTTCCTATATCCTTCTATCTTTTTCCTATCCACCTGGCTCTACATAGATATTAGCAACCTGATGGTTGTTAAAGAACTCTAACATGTTTACGTGATTACCATTTATAAGGAAATGAAATATAACCTGGTTATCTGCTTCAGCAAGGAAAAGTGTTAAATTATATGTTATGGTAAGACTTAAGCAACGAATCGCTGCCAACATGCCAGACCGCTAACTAATTGTGAGTTATGTCATGGTAACGTTTATTAAATTATATGTTATGGTAAGGCTTAAGCAACGAATCGCTGCCAACATGCCAGACCGCTACTTAATTGCGAGTTATGTCATGGTGACATTTAGTTAACTGATTTTGATTTTGATTTTTTGTTTGTTTTGTTTTCGAACTTACTAAAAGTCGGTTTGACGCAGCTCTAAATTCTTTTCTATTCTGAGCTAGTCTAAAAAGGTTTACATACCTTTCACAACCTAAATCTCTAATAATTTGACTAATATAGCTTTGTCTAGATCTTCCTACTCTATTTTTATTTGGTAGTCTATAATCTAAGACCTTACTAAATAGTCTCTCATGTCTTAACTGGTGCCCTATTATTTTATCTCTCCTGACCTTTAATTGTTTCCACATACAGGGTTCCTCACCTATCCTTCTATAAACTTCCTCGTTTGTTACTCTATCTGTCCAACTAATCTTTAACATTCTCCTATAACACCAAGTTTCAAAAGCTTCTATCTTTTTCTTATCTACTTTTTTAATTGTCCAAGTCTCACTACCGTATAGTAGAACGCTCCATACGTACGACTTTAAGAAACTTTTTCTACTATCTAAACTAATACTATTAGCTATTACTAAGTTTTCTTTTTTAAAAACATTTTTCTAGCTTGTTCTATTCTAGCTACTATATCCCTTCTGCTACGTCCATCCTTTGTAATTATACTACCTAAATAGCAAAAATCATTTACCTCCTCTAACTCGGTATTACCTATTTTTAATTTTGGTTTAGAACTAGGCTGTAACTCACTTGTCATTATCTTTGTCTTTACTGAGTTAATTCTTATACTATAGTTACTCTGTAGTATCTCATCTAAAATATTTAAAAACTCTCCTAACTTTTTTCTAGACTCTGCTATAATGGCTATATCATCTGCAAAACGTAACATGTCTATTTTTGTCTCTGTACACTAATACCTATCTCTTTTCTCTCTCTAGCTAAGTTTAAATCTTTTTCAATATAAACATTAAAAATCAAGGGAGACAGTATACAACCCTGTCTAACACCATTTCTAATCTTAGCTTCCTTTTCTATTTCATCAAATCTAATTACTTTGGTTTTTATATAGACTGTAAATAATTTTTCTATCCCTATGAGAGATTCCTATTTTTTGCAAAACCCTGAACATAACAATCCAATTAACCCTATCAAATGCTTTTTCTAAATCTACAAACGCGAAATAAGTCTTTTTATTCTTTTGTAACCTTTTTTCGATAATTACCCTAATCATTAGTATAGGTTCTCTAGTCCCTCTGTCTTTACGAAAACCATATTGGTCTTCGCCTAAATAATTTTCAGTCAAAGCTTCTACTCTATTAATTAGTATTGTTAGTATTTTGGAAACATGAGAAGTCAAACTAACCGTTCTAAAATTCTCACACCTATCAGCTCCTGACTTTTTTGGGATTGGGATAATAATATTTTTTTCGAAATCTATTGGAACCTCACCTGTATCATATATTACTTTTACTAGTTCATATAATCTGTATAAAATTTTCTGACTTGCATATTTTATTAATTCTGCGGGAATATCGTCTATCCCTGGCGCTTTATTTAGTTTAAGATTCCAAACAGCTCTATCAAATTCCTCTCTTAATATTGAGAACCCTATTTCTACATCCTCTTCTTGGTCGTTCTCTAACTCATCCATATCGTCTCGCTGATATAAATCTTCTAAATATCTTTTCCATCTATCTGCTACCTCAACTTTATTTATTAGAAGCTCATTATTCTCGTCTCTAATACCATTATATTTTTTCCTATCTTCCATAAATAACTTTTTAACTGCCCTGTAAGCCCTGTCTGTCTTACCTACTCTCAAATCATCTTGTATTCCCCTACAATTCTCCTGCATCCATTTATTTCTAGCTTTTCTACACTCATGTACTATCTTATTTCTAACTGTATTATATTTTTGCTTACTTTATAATCGGCACTTTACCAATTGTGATATCTCTCTTCTGAACTCTACTTCCTTTAAACAAACTGTTAATCAAATCTGTTAAGTTGCAAGAGTTCGTGTCAGGCAAACATGTGCTTAATCTGTTAGTACAGATTTCAATTTGATTATTTCTGTAGTGTACTCAATTAATAAAAATAATATAGTGCGTTTATTGTCTACAACATAATCTGTGTGTCATCTCTAGTATTATTTAGTAACCATTATTACTTTTTTTTCTTTTTTGTATGTATATTATTACATTATAAACACTAAATAAAATTAAATAAAAACCCTTAACCACAAAAAATATTTAAATTACTAGATACGACCACTATGTGGTCATCATCAATGGAAAATATGTATAATTTACTATATTGTTGCTTTAAACACTATCGAGGATATTCTCCTCACCCGCAGGCTGGTGTTCTTAACAACAAACAAGTGAATTGTTCACAATTGTTCACAATTCACTTGTTTGTTGTTGAGAACACCAGCCTGCGGGTGAGGAGAATATCCTCGATAGTGTTTTATATTAGCTAAACATTAGCGTGATATTTAATAAATAATAAATAATAATAATATACAGGTATGTTGGTCATACGAAGTAATAATATGTACAAGACTACTGCTACGCATGTGGCAATAATTATTATCATTTGGTTTAAATACAAATTATAATTTTACTTTTGTCCAAGTAAAAATAATAGCAATTTATTGGTTTCTTATAGCAATTATTATTAAATTATAATTACACTGTTTCTGATTGTGCCGTGATAATTTAAATAAATAAATAAAATAAATCAAATTAAATATGACTTTGAATGGTCACTGTTAGGTCATACGAAAGTAATAATATGTACAAGAACTACTGCTACGGCATGTGGCAATAATGTAGTTATCATTTGGTTGATAAATACAAATTAATAAGTTTTACCGTGTGTTGTCCAAGTGAAAAAATAATAGCAATTTAATTACGGCATAGTTTTAAAGCCAATTATATGTAAAAATATAGATTTAATTTTTGAACATTATCGCGTAATGAATTTGGACTGAAATAAATGAAAATAAGTGTATCCAGAATTCAAAAACTGCTTTTGGTAATTGGACACTGTCAAGCACAGCACAAACCTAACTTCATACAGTATAAACTACCGTAGGACAGGAACCGTCTCTGGATAATAATGACGACGTTAAAGTAATTTAATGAAATGATTTAGGTTTTTATAATCTATACAGTAACTAATACTACAGTAAATAACTAAACGTAACCAACTCAATTTGAACTCCAAATGTCAACACTTTAGGTGCATTTTCACCGACCACCCTACTTTCACGTGGGGAGTAAATGGGTGCGTTCGTTTGTGCTGGTTTGAATGCGCAAAACACGGACCATCGTTTGTCGCAACTTCCGTTCTCGAGATTATTTCAAAAACAATTGTTGGAAGTGCTGCTGAAAACTGTTTACCGCACCTACCACTCTTTCGGGGATTCCCCATAAAGTGGTGCAAATATTGTTTGTGCTACGTTTGTGCTGCAAATCCCATCGTTTGTCGCTTCCCTTTCTCGGCGATATACAGAAAACTATTTGGGGTATGGTAAGGAAATGCAAATGAGAGCGTTGGGTGGTGTGTTGAAAGGTTTAGTCAAATTTGTTAAGCCAAGGCACTTGTAATCGTTTGTGTTCCGTTTGTGCTACATGAGTGCGGCTGATTTTTGCGCTCACCAGTCTAAACCCTTTAGGTTAGGGTTGATCTTTGTTATCTAGAAATACGCAAATACAACTAAACAAATTAATTTTCCGAAACGGCAGCTGTGAGACTTTTATTTAGTTATAACAAAAATTTCTGTTCGGAATCCGAAAATCATATTAGTTTTAACCATGCCGCTTAACTCTGTGAGATTCGCCCCCATCAAATGCCAAAATATTTTTTCCTACTTTTAAACCTGCGAATTTCAGCACCCTTTATTCGGCGTAGGACGTTTGGGGCTGCTGGTAAGTTTCAAATCGGCCGGCTGGGCGCAAGCCGTTAGGACGTCGAAATTGCATATTGAACAAAAGCGAGGATAATTTTAGTCGTGAGCCGTTGAATTGGCGCCGCCGATAGGGCGCGGAACATTAGGACGCGAGGTAGTAAGAACGTTCGGGCTGTTATATCGGCGGGCAACAGCCGGCATCATCAAAACACAAAAGACTTAGGCCTCGTGAAACTGTTGGAGTTACCAGAAAAATATTAAATAAACTTATAATAAAATAATTAAAAGTTTTCTGAGCGGGCGCTGTAACTTTATATTGTGTTGTTTATTGGTTCTAATTCTTTCTTGTATGGTGTTTCTGTGCCGTTGTTTATATTGAAATTGTACCGGCTGAATTTTTGAAGATGCCCTTGAATGGCCAAAATATTGAATATCTTTATTACTTTTAAAGAATTGACATTGTTTCTGCGTGGATCAGTATTTTGGCTGCTGGAGAAGCATTTTCAAAAATTCCGCCTGTAACTATTCTCAAATCAACAAACATTACATGGGAACACGATACAATAAATTAGCACATTAATAGGAATTACACAAAAATTGTTGACGATCAAATATGTTTAAATTTTTGAGTTTTTTGGAATTTGGCTCGCGCCTAATGTCCTCGCGCCCTAATGTCCCGTGAGCTTCTAACGTTTCGCGCCTTATCGGCGGCGCCCTAACTGCTCGCGCCTTACTATCCTCACCTACAAATGACTCGCGACCTATCGACTGCGCCCTCTGAACAATTTTAATTCACCCCTGTGAACAAATAAGATAGGACAACTGTAAAAGTCAACTAATTAGGTTTTAGCAATGTTTATAATAATTATAGACATTATTTATATAGGTATACTATGTATATTTTTTACGGCTATTTTTGACCGTTAGTTCACATTGACAAAACTCAGGGTCGGTTTAAGGGCTCTTTGAAGTAAACAAAGTTTGAAATAAAAGTTTATTTTTCGGAAAAATTGAACGAATATTTTTCTAGGAACAACTTAGAATAAATAAAAAAATTTGTAAACACTCAAAATAAAAAAAAACATTTCATTGGTGAAAACTTAAATTAAAGTGCACATTTCATTAGGGCAACTTTGATTACAATAAACTTCTTCCTTGTATCGAACAAACTACAATGTGTATAACAACATGTGACAGTATACCGTTTTTCGCGACCAAACATTTAAGAACTTGTTCTGAAGATCACCATACAATTCCCATTTCAGGCACCTTTCCCGCCAGCAATACGCGGTGTAATGCCCAATCAATAGAGGATCGCCTCCTGCAACAGGGCTGAATGCAAGAACTCCTCTTAAGGTGTAATTTTTTTCGCCAATTACAATGTGACGGGGAATCGCATTTAAGCTCACGTTAAACAAAGCACGAAGTCATTTATTGTCCCATATACGGCCATGGTTCCATAAATAGGTGGATGTTCGAAATGGTACTCGTATTCGATTAAATGTTGCAAGTCGTACATTTTGTACTTTGGTTACTGAAACATTCATCTATAACCTTTTGTATCTGAGTAATGTCATTATTTGCAATATTTATAGTTACATACGCACGCAAAAAGATTCTTGTGCGAATACATGTAGGACATTCATCACTTCTTTCTTCGACCGAAGGATAGTTTATTAATAATTGTTCCAACAGATAGCATGCTGTACAAGCAGAATTTATATGTGTCAATTGTTCGGTAGGTTTTATGGAATTTGATGAAGCGCGAAAGTGAAGTTTAATAAGAATTTGTCCTCCCTTGGCATAACTTTGCGCATTAATACTATCGCGCAAAATGTTACTGATTAATTCAAAAACCTTGAATGATAAATTTTTTGTAATAAATGCTGCATAAAGTTGACTGTTTGCAAAAGCGGTACAAATCAGATGCACTGCACTATCAAACGTGCAAGTATTGATAAAGGTGTAAAAATTTGCCTCTATCTTGATAGGTTTAAGCAAAAGAGTATTGCCATTTTTCAGAATGCCTTTTATTAATGCTGAATGTACCTATAAGGTTGTAGTTAGAATATAGCAATTTACATACCTGGAGATACTATCGAAGGACGAAGTTTGCTGGTCCAACGATTGATAACTCAACGAATTTGTGGACTGTATTTTGAAGATGTGGTAGTGCTTCCCCTGCAAGCCGAGACAAAATATCCATTGAACGACAAGTTTTATTATCACTTACAAAGTTCGCACTATTATGGCCATAAATAACACTTGTGTAATTACAACCCTTTATTCCAAACACTACACGATTATTAATCTTTTATATAACGAACCATAAAAAGAGCTTCGAAAACATACCGAATTGTATGTTGCTCTAAATAACGTCTTACCGTTTCGAGCGATTAACTACGACTTCTTTCTTACACTGTATTTAGGGGTGCAGGCAGAACGGAACAAGTTTCTACCTATTAAAACCGATCACGCGTAACCTTCGTGATAAAATGGGTGATATATTCAGGATGCATATTTCCAATGTCTACATTAATAGGATACAGGAACGAGTCGTCTTTAAATTAAATTTAATAAAATAATAAAAAAACCGAACATACCGCTCACCAAAAATAATTAGAAACTAACTTATTTTTATTTTACGAAGCTAAAGATAGAACGATAATACAAGAGGTTTATACGTGAGTATATACAACAACAAACAAAAAAAAACTATATTACTGTACAAGCAGTAAGCATGACTTAACCAGTAGCCGTTTGATTAACCCTTGGTTAGTTTTTACAGTAGCAACCCGATTAACCTCATCATTATCCGGATGCACTTCAACGATGCGTCCTAAACGCCATTTTAACGGAGGAATGTTTATTTCCCTAAGAAGCACTAACGAACCGATGTTTACCTGATTCGATTGATTAATAAACCATTTATTTTTCTGTTGTAGAGTGTGCAAATACTCTACACTCCACCTTTTCCAAAAAGTTTGGTGTATTTGTTGTAGCAGTTGCCACCGATCTAACCGAGACACTTTGGTATTCAATAAGTCTGGATCCGGTAGAACCGAGACTGGACCGAGAGTTAAAAAATGCCCTGGTGTTAAATACGAAAAGTCATTAGGGTCTGTGCTCAACGCACATAATGGGCGTGAGTTCAGCACTGCTTCAATCTGCGCCAATACTGTGCACATTTCCTCATATGTTAAAATCTGATCACCTACTACACGATATAAGTGATCTTTCACGGATTTAATCCCAGATTCCCAGAGACTTCCGAAATGAGAAGAACTAGGCGGATTAAAAACGAATTCAATACTTTCAGACTTTGCTGAACATTTCATCATTTCCTTCAAGGCTCGAGAGGCACCCACAAAATTAGTTCCACAATCCGAATATATTTTTAAACAACGACCTCGTCGAGCGATGAATCGCCGCAAAGCTGCGATAAATGCTTCCGAAGATAAACTCGATGCCAATTCTAAATGAATGGCCTTTGTGCTTAAACACACAAACAAACAAATATAAGCTTTAGTAATTCGTGCACCTCTAGTCCAATTGAATGTAATATTAAAAGGTTCACCATAATCAACTCCGGAATTGAGGAAAGCCTTTCCTGGAGTGACTCGGAGAGAGGGTAAATTTTCCATCGAAGGCGATAATAAGAGAGGATTAGTCCTAAAACAACGAACACAAGTTTTCAAGCAAGCCTTTACTGCTCCCTTTGCTGAAATAATCCAAAAATTTTGAGCGAGCAAAAATAATGTAGTGCAAACACCCGAATGTAAATATTTGACATGACAATCCATAAAAATAAGTTCCGTTAATTTATGCGACTTTGGTAAAAGTAACGGATACTTTGCATCAAATCCTAACTGCAAATTTTTCAATCTGCCACCCACCCTAAGCAAACCCCGATCATCAATAAATAGGCTGGGCGAAACTGCTTTGATATAGGTTTTTATGAATACAATTATCAAGTTCCTTTTGAAATACTTCCGACTGTACACTCTTCACCAGAATATGCAATGAAGATTGCAATTCCTGACTTAAAATGTTTCCCACCAATCGTTCTGAACGAGCAACTCTCAAGTTACATGCCAATCGTCTACAAAACGAAATTACTCTTAATAGTTTCTGTAATGTTGAGAATTTGTATAACAAACGATCAAAGAAATTTTCCTGAGAAATTATCAAAAATGTTTTCGTAACTTTTTCTTCCATAGAATAACGTAGAATACCTTACTTGAAGGCCAATTCCTTCTTGCAACTAATAACCAAGGAGGACCCGCCCACCATAAGGGATGGTTGACCAGTTCCGAAGCGAATAAACCACGAGAAGCACAATCTGCGGGATTGTTCTTCGATTCCACATGATACCATTTTGAAGGAGTTACGTATGATTTGATATGAGCTATCCGATTTGCAACAAAAGTTTTCCATTTGTTCGGCGTAGATTGAATCCACGCTAATACCATCTTTGAATCCGACCAAGCAAAAATATCTGCGAATTCCAAAATATCTTTAAATGTCACCATGACAAACTGAATTAATTCCGATAATAATAATGCAGCACAAAGTTCCAATCTTGGCAATGTTATCTAGCTGAGTGGTGCTACTTTTGATTTAGCACATACCAAAGAAACGACAATGTTATGATCCATATCCACATAACAAAAATAACTTACTGCAGCAAATCCTGCCTCAGAGGCATCGCAAAAACCATGTTACTCCATTTTTTGTAAGTTATCTCCAACGAATCTACGAGGAATTTCTATATTCGAAACTTCCTGTAAATCTGATATAAACTTTCTCCATTTTTGAACGAACTTATTATGAGGTTCTTGATCCCAATCTAACCCCAATAACCATAATTCTTGGATAAAACGTTTAGCGAAGAACACCACTGGCGCTAAAAGACCAAGCGGATCAAATATTCTAGCTATTTCCGACAAAATATTACGTTTAGTGCATTGTCTTTGTTGCACATGAATAGTGTATGCAAAAACATCTGACGAAGGTCGCCACTGAAGACCTAAAATTTTCAAAGAACTGTTTACATTATCTTGAAATGACAATGTTCCCATTTGACCTAAATTTGAGAAGCTTGCCAGAACTTCCACCGAATTACTGCACCACTTGCGCAGTTCGAATCCTCCAGATTTACAAAGGGCATTCAACTCAACGACAAGTTGTTTTGCTGTTGCAATCGAATCACAACCTGTTACTACGTCATCTACATATATATCTTCGACTATGGCTTTTGCAGCAAGAGGGAAATTAGATGCTTGTACCTTTGCTAGTTCTTGGATGGTACGTAATGCTAAAAATGGCGATGATGCAACCCATATGTGACAGTATTTAATTTAAAGTCAGAAATAGGTTATGAGGGCATATCTCTCCAAACAATGCGTTGATAGTTACGCTGACTTCCTTTCACGAGAATTTGTCTATACATCTGCTTTATATCTGTAGATACGACTACACGATGTACTCGAAAATTCAACAATAATACAATTATATCCTTTTGAAAAGCAGGACCAACTAACAAATTATCATTCAAAGAATTACCTGCAGCATCTTTGCACGAGGCGTCGAATACTACTCTCAATTTAGTGGTAGTACTGTCTACTTTATGTACTGCATTATGCGGAATATAATACAAATTACTACATTTTAAAGAATCTATTGAAGGGACCTTAACCTTAGTCATATGACCACTGTCAATATAGTCTCTCATAAATTCTTTGTAGCTCGAATACAAATCCAAATCCTTTAATAAACGACGTTCCAAACTCAAAAATCTACGAACTGCAATTTCTCTAGAATTACAAAACAAAGGTTCCGAATTTTTAAATGGCAATGAAACCACAAATCTTCCAGTTTCATCCCTCGAATAATTTTCACAAAAAACTTGTTCACTTTTCTCTTCCTCGGGCGAGCGATGCACTGTAGAATGAATATTCTCCAATTCCCAAAATTTACGAATGTCCACATCAAGTGGTTCTACCATTGCACAGAACGAAGTAAGCATACGAGTAGGAGATACCACTTTACCTGTTAGTATCCACTCCAAAGTAGTATGAATGGCAACGGGTTTAAATGCGTTTCCCCAACGAGATTCGTTTAATATTATTTGAGCAAATACGTCTGCTCCCAAAAGCATTTCGATTGGCTGTGGAACATCAAATTTTGCATCAGCCAACTGTAAACCTTGAATATGTGGCCAATTATTTATTGGTAGTTTAGTAGACGGCAGTCGATCACAAATCGTAGGCAAGATAAAACATTCTGTCTTATACAGAGGTGACGATAAACCAAGTGGACTAACAAAACACAATGCCTTGTCAGACACTGAAGATGACTTCAAACCTAGTCCCCGAACAGTGACTTCAGTTTTAGCCTTCCATAACCCTAACTTCTGCCGACATTTTTCTGTAATAAAGCTTTCCATACTTCCATTATCAATTAAAGTTCGAACAGAATGTAATTGACCCGAATAATCTTGTACCGAAACCACCGCTGTAACTAACAACGTGGTAGTATGGTTCAACGAAGTTGATATTAACGAATTAGTAGTGGTTGGTTAATGAATAACCTGTTGGTTGACCACCGAACTTTCTTCAGTTGAAGATGACGAACTATTATTTGACGTGGTTCTCTGCGGAGAAACCTTTGCCCGACGATTTCCAAAATGTAATAAAGTATTATGAATTTTGGCACATTCTCTACAATTCCACCGGCAACGACAATTTTTCACCAAATGTGAATCACCTAAACAACGAATACACAACTCCTGCCTCTTTACCACCACATAACGTTCTTGAGGGGATTTATCCAACAATTGCTTGCATTTATACAATGGATGCGAAACTTGACACAAAATGCACTTTCTATCAGTAGAAGTAGCGACAAACGAATTTCTAGGCGCCGACAATGCGCTAGCAAATTTTCTATTATCTAAAGCACCGAATTTTATGCTTTCCCAAGTTTTCGAAGAAGTCTCTGATGAAACAATCTCACTAACTTCTAACACCTTAGATTGCTTTTCTACAAATGCTCTTAAATCCTTAAATGTAGGAACATCTACAACATTCTCCAACTCAAACTTTTTTAGAGTTTCACTGTCTAATTTTTTGGATAACAAATTAAAGAGTGCGAAATCTCACAAGTCGATTTCTAATTTTTTCAATGCAAACAAATTTTCTCGATACAATTAATCAAACTTCTTAATTGTTTATGCGAATTTACCGTATTAATTTTCGAACATCTCTCAAGCGCGTTCCAATAAGTGGAGGCTAATAACCTTTTGGATTGAAAACGATGCACTAAAATGTCATACGCCTTTTGATACGAATCATTTCCAATTGGAATATGTTTAATCAAAGCATGTGTACTCGAATCAATATTATCTAATAAATACATGAACTTCTGAATTGGCAACAATTTATCATTCTCATGAACCAATTTTTCAAAAACTGATCGAAAACTTTCCCAATCGACAATCTTACCGGAAAAGCAAATTATTTTTAACGAAGGGAGGGGGAGGTTACCACTAACGGGAACAACATCGACATGCGGTCCTGTAGCTGACATACCAATGACCGGTTTAACATCTTTCACGAATTCCACTTTAAATTTAGTAGCGAAAATTTTAATTTCCGTAACGAGATTACCTATCTCTATTCTCAAAGCACGATACTCCTCTAATTCCACCGACTCTTTCACAACGACCGTCTGACACATAAGTTTAAAATTTGATTCGACTTCTTTCGCAGAATCCAGCCAAACGTCTATCACACAACAATTATTCTCCGATCTACCAATTTCTCTCATATTATCAAGAATACTATTTAATCTACTCCACACTATTTTAGCTTCCAAAATAAGCATTTCAAATTTATTACTCATTTTGAATATTAAATAACAAATATAAATTATCCATGTTATTAAAACAACGAAATTTCAATTATATTAATATTTGAAAGCGACCCCAAGTTTATAGGTAAGGAATAACGGGATTTTATTAAAATAAACAAATACAAGTGTTTACAACCTGCACCAAACGACGAATTTCTTCACGCACCAATCACGTGATTACGAATACAACCGACACCAACGACAGCTGCACTATACTCTAGGGGTACAAAGTTCAGTAACTACACTGTTAACGAGATCCGCGATGAAGCGACCAATGAACGTACCTATGAGGTTGTAGCTAGAATATAGCAATTTACATACCTGGAGATACTATCGAAGGACGAAGTTTGCTGGTCCAACGATTGATAACTCAACGAATTTGTGGACTGTATTTTGAAGATGTGGTAGTGCTTCCCCTGCAAGCCGAGACGAAATATCCATTGAACGACAAGTTTTATTATCACTTACAAAGTTCGCACTATTATGGCCATAAATAACACTTGTGTAATTACAACCCTTTATTCCAAACACTACATGATTATTAATCTTTTATATAATGAACCATAAAAGGAGCTTCAAAAACATACCGAATTGTATGTTGCTCTAAATAACGTCTTACCGTTTCGAACGATTAACTACAACTTCCTTCTTACACTGTATTTAGGGTGCAGGCAGAACGAAACAAGTTTCTACCTGTTAAAATCGATCACGCGTAACCATCGTGATAAAAGGGGTGATATATTCAGGATGCATATTTCCAATGTCTACATTAATAGGATATAGGAGCGAGTCGACTTCAAATTAAATTTAATAAAATAATAAAAAAGACCGAACAGATGCTTTCGACTTGCTTAGGTCATTATAGTGCAAAATAGTAGGATCCTTTGTGAGATAGACACTTGTTTTAGTATTTTTATTACATTTAGTACTTTTTACTCCTTTACCTTTCCAATTTTCTACGTGTTCTTTGAGGTTAGCTTCAGGAGGATCGACACAGAAGAAGATGGAAGTAGAATTGTCTTCACCAATTGACTCACTAGAAGGCATAGCAGAGGTAGCTGTCAGGATGTTTTGCTCAGAAGAGATATGTTATATAGAAAATTTTTGCGAAACGTTATTTTAAATTTCGTATTTGTTGAATAACATTTTATTATTTCCTGTGATATAAAGAACGTGAATTTTAACGAATTCATTTAGTCGAACAGGGAGGTTTTTATGTCAAAAAATTTGATTCTTGACTTTAAATAAACTTTCAGCCGTGGACTGCTCTCAGTTGGCTTACCATACTTGATAATCGGATTCATTATTGCAGTCCAGAAAGGAAGGTATATGGTGAATTTAAATAATTGTTCAGTTAGTTTTGGCGCAAAATGTAAATTGTCATGATCACCCTTCATTTTATTTGCTTTATTAAAAGAGTTTTGGTAAATGGTGGTAATTTGTGAATATAATTCCATACCACTGAGTTCTTCATCACCATCAATGTCATTGCTTTCGCCTAAAAGTAGCAAATCGTTATCGATGTCTTCCTCATTAAGTTCCGTCTCGAATTTGTCGATTTTTTACCAGTAGCTAGCAATTCTTGCTTTGAGAAGTCTTTTGCCATTTCACACAATGTTGGTAGGCCATCTTCATTTATTCCTTCGGTTTCGTTTAAAGCAACATCAAAAAAATATTCCTGCAACAGTTTGACGTCTTCGTAATTTTCCGAGGAAATTATTAATACCAAAACACGCAAATAGAAATTCTTAAACCGTGTTTCTCTACATAGGCTCGATTTTATTTCTTTCCAAGTTGAAAACTTTTTCATCAGATGATTAAAATCATTCCTGATGTAACAATTAGGGATTGCTGAATTAATTCGTCAGTAGAGAAGAGCAGGTATTTAAATACTCTGGCAAAGTGGAATACTGAGTAAATGAACGTACGCATGCCATCATTAAAGCAAGAGAAAAATCTAGTACTACGATTTTGGCGAATCAATCCCACTCTGCCCATTCGGACAACCAAAACGAAATTGCATTGTGGTCATAGCGTTCACTTAGTAAATGGCCACCGGGAAATTGGCATTTCTTTTCATAGCTCATCACTCTTATCTGATATAGAAAAATGTGATGAGTTTTCCTTCCTGACAGCAAAGTAATAGGTTTCACTACACTTCCAGTAGTATCTATTGTAATCCTTGGAAACTTGCAATTTTTCGTGTATAATCGATAGGTATTTATTTCGCATGATGACCAGTATGTAAAAAAATCTGTGATAGCCCATATCACGAAGAATAGTATTATAAGGGGAAAATTCTTTTAACATCGCCAATGCAATTATAGGATATTTATCTATATACTCCTCTTCTTTTTTTTATGTGCTTGAGAATACGGAGGGCATTCATAGTTGGAAGATGGCTTGGCTCGGGATTGCCGTATTCCATCAACACATTTGCTTCGTGCTTTTGGGTGAAACTGGCAGACCTGTTTACTTTATTCAAGTACTCATCCTTTTTTAGCCCCCAAATAATTCGTTTTTTACCTTCATTACAACTTTTGTAATCACCAGTATAAGAGCAATCTAAGGTAATTGTAGAAGATTCTAGTAAATCTGGTTGTTTATGTAATATCCCCTTAAAGAAACTAGAACAAGACGTGCAACCTCCAATAATCTCTAATAAGTGAGCACCCTTCTTGTATATTTTGGCACGCTTATATGCTATGCAACAAGAAGTTTTTAAATGCACATAAACATACTTCTGGATAATTTCAGTTCACATTAATAGTGCTAAAATGGTGTACTTGCTACTGGTCCCATCTTTGCGGTTGGGTCAAAACTGGATTCGGTTTGTAAATTCGTTGCCATTCGTTGATAGTTAAAGTGATTGCAAAATTGCAATTGACATCATTCGCCGAATCAATAACATCTGTTGGTATTTGCAAACCGCCGAATCAATAACATCTGTTGGTATTTGCAAACTACATTGCTCATTACAATTTTGAGCAATATTAAATTTTTCCAAAGCATCAAACCGATTTTGCAGTACAATACTATAAGCATATTTAGTAATTTGGTTGTCAACATCTTTCGCAATATCCGCCCAAACCTTGTGCGAAGGTTTTTTTATTGTCTTTGACTCGTCGCCGTAAAAAGAAATTCTGTGTTTCCGTAAAGTTGCGATCAGCTTAGGAACATCGATAGTTGTAGACTTCGGCATTGCAATTCTGATGAATTAATAAGGATATTATTCTGAAAAAAATAGGATGGTTACAATGCTTATTTAATGTAGTCATTTTCTGGTAAAAATCAGATTTGCATATAAAATATCGTATCATATCGATGCGTATCGATACGTATCGATATGTATCGATGCATATCGGCGCGTATCGATACGTATCGATACGTATCGTATAGATATATATAGCGATTCGTATCGGAACGTTTAGATTAAACATACGTATCGAGACGTAGCAATACGTATCGGTACGCAACGGTACGAATCGATACGCATCGATAATTTATCTACTCTTTCTTTCATAGATCGTTTTAAAATAAAGTATTTATTGATAATTCGATTTTTACCTAAGGTTGTTTGTTATCAAAATAATTAAAGTTTTATTATTATATATATATATATATATATATATATATATATATATATATATAGGGGGGCAAAACAAGATTTTGCGTATCGAATTCTATACATATTCTATATCGAATATCGATACGTATCGATATATATCGATCATCGATATTTATTTTTCACTGTATCGGGGGGGGGGTCAATACAGGGGTCGTATCGATATATCGATACGCCGACTCAGCCCTATATATAAACCAGTTACGACGAGCCAAAGTGGGGATAAAGAAATCCCTGACTTATGCTCCAGATTTAGTTGATGGGTCAGCGGTATCATATTACAATCAAGAGATACCCAGGAGGTGTGTAAAATGGCACCACGTTAGCGCCGGTACCGAAATTTACTGCACCGTTAATTAGGAAACGCAAGGGTACGGATGTTTACTGCACCGCTAATCAGGAATCGCAAGTGGTACAGGGAGAGTACGGAATGAAGAGAGCAACGCAAGAGCGCAGCTATTACGCCGATCAAATCGGCAATATTAGAAACCGTGCTACCTACGTAATTTCGTATAAGTGTGACAGAACTATTATGAATAAAAAGTAGTTAGATTAGGTTGGTTGTTAATAGCAATAATGTTACATCTGATTTTTTCAATGTAACTACTCCACCTCATGGGCGGCAGAGTCATTACAAACTAGAGGGAGTTCCTGTCTAAAATTCAAGCCCAGGGTAAAATGGATGGAAAGCGGTTTTTTGTATAAAAGGACCCTCAAATAATATCTTCCAGTCAGCTAAGTGTCTTCAACTTAGGGCAGAGCTATGAGCTAGGGTCGTAGGATGGTATACGATAAAAAGAGAATATTATGGCCGCCACCGTATCTTACTAATAACTGTAATGTCTAACAATCCAAAGATAAGATACGGAAATCTTCGAAAAGAAAAAAAATCTTCTGAACAATCAAAACATATAAACATAATACTTAGTTACTTCCAACACTGCTAGCTTGTATTGGAACGATAATCTCGTACTGGCTGAAAATATAACCACTTCAAGAAATTCTTAGAACTAGGGCTTCACTAGAGCCTAGTCAAATTATCAAAAAAAAATTTCAAAAATTAGCAAGTCGAAAATATAACTCCAAAACATCTTACCAATAGAATGTTGGTAGCCTTTCTCTCTATACTCAATTTTATGAATTTGTTTGTACCAAATGTAAAAAAATATTATCAACTTCAAGCAAAATAAAATTTAGAATAACAATCTATTTTCTATTTGGTTAAAGGAATATATACACATATTTTATACAACTTTACATGCATTAATGTTTTTTAGCAATCAAACTATAAAAGTATTTATAAGTTATCTCTTAGTAATTTTATGTATTTCGAAAATCTTAATTTATTAAGGTCTTTTAAGGAAGATATTGTGTTTTTAAAAATACGTAACAACTTTTAATTATTACCCAAAAAGGATACTGTTTTGGTTTACAAGTGAATAAGTAAAAGAATTGAACTTATTTCACGTACGGTTGAGTTTAGTTATTTATAAAAATTTATTACTTGAACGAAAAGTCAAATAGCTTTAACAATAATCTGTATACTATTATACTTTCGAGTAAATAAAACTGAACCATAAAATATGACAAACAAGCACTAAGATGTCACCTGTTAAGTTACAAACACATTCTTATAAATTCTCAGAAAGTTATCTTTCAATTTTCTACGTTCCTACAAACCTTTATACAAAATCAAACGATTAAATATTGAACAAAAAAATACTTACACCAATTTAAACTACTATTTAAATTTACAAAAAAATTATTACATTTTCTGTAATTTTTGGTGTAACGAGAACTGAATAAAGAAAACACTCACCAGAAAAGTTCGCACGACATCCATATGATTTCGGTAGCAATTAGTATTTACCAATTTATTCGAGAATGAACTTTGCACTATTGCTCATCAATTCTCGTGTACAAATCGAACAACAGCTGCGCGTCTTTCACATGTATCTTGGATTACAAATTTGATTTTCATTCAAAAAGGAACGCTTAAATTTTGTTGTTTACGACAAGGGCATCGTCACATTTCAACTTCAAATACTTAATAACCAAAAACTTTGCAATACTTATTAGTAACTAAAATTTGCAAAACTCAATAACTAAAACTTCCACTACAAATCAAAAAGCATTAATTTAAATTCAAAATGAAAATAATTACATACCGTGATGATGTTATTTCAAAACCATATCCTATAAATCATCTTAAGAGACTGACTAAGGAAAAATACTAACCAAAACGTTCTTCTTAATTCCTTAGCATGTACCCCAGTGATGGTTTCTACTATAAAAACCGAGAAATTCTTCTGCACCAGGCCACATGCCTGTCGGACTTAATGATTTCAAAAAATCTGCTCGACCACGCTCGAAAACCTGTTTATCTGATTACATCCTCAAATTAAAATAGACTAAAGCAATAAAGTGTTTTACTACGCAAGCAAGCGCAGTGGACCGAATTCTTGCATCAATACGTTAGCGAATATCAGGGAAACCAAAATGCTACATTAAACCCATAAATACAGATGGAGCTCCACACGACAACGAATAAATATTATATGAATGGAATAGAAATTTACGCTTTCAATACCTTAAAGCATAATCGTGAATTAATAATTATAAAAAGGCGTAAACTAGTTAGGAACGAAATTGTATTCGTTAAAATAAAAACAATATATATATGAAAAATGTCGATGCATTTTTAATATGATTAACATATTAAATATTTATTCAAGTGGTTCGTACTTTTTGGGTGTTTCAAATACCGTAATATAATATCACATGGATATTTACTTTCGATTAGTGTTTCATGAAATGCATCCTTTCGTTCTGGATGTTAATTCAAGACTCTAAATGCTGTCCACAATGACACCACCAATTTTATGCCTAATTGTAGTAAAAAGCAGTAAACTCCGTCTTTTTACAAACTTTGCTGTTTCGAAAAATCTTTCATCGATTCTAACTAATTTGTCAAAATTTCTTAGAAATCTAAAATCTCGAAAATTGTAATAGATAAAGGCCTTGTTGTCGTATAAATGTTTATGTACATTTTAACGAGCGATTTAAAAACGTTTAAGTTACAGGGCGTTCCTTTTGAAATAACGATGTACTTTCGGTATAAACGAAGATGCTTATGTATTGAAACCATGTTGATTTTGTACATCATCTTGTATAATTACGGCCTGCAAATTTTTAGATAACTTTAATCAATATCGTTCCATATACATCTGACTTTCCACTTAAAAAATAATCTGCCTGATCAGTCAAACTTATAGACGGCCGCAGGAAAACTTGTCTATTGCTCGCGCGAGAAATATTAAAAATCGTATTTCAATTACGTTTAAGTCGCGATCGTGTATTTACTACAATCGTCGTTTCCAGCTAATATCGCTAAACAATTATTTGTGCGCATATGTAAAACGAGAGTCGCTTTTGCGTTTCCGTGGGGAAAAGTCATGCTTGTGTTCGACATTATTACGAACAGTTATCAAAAATCTATGTTCGCGTTTTGCTGTTAAATTATGTGTTAGTGTAAATATTCCTGTCTTTTTTTCCAATTTCCCACAACATTCCAGAAGATCGGATCAATTGCACCTGTGTTGCTTCAACTTGGTATTGTTTTTTTACCTGTGACTTGTTAAATATACGTACGTTAATACCGCTCCGTTTCGGTGGTCCGCTACGCTATCGAAGGAAACAACATTACATTTCGTCCGATATCGAGGTTGTAGAATCAGATTGATCACTTCAACCGGATTTCATTCAGCAAAGCATACGTATACATTAAACAATAAAGATTCAAACCAGTGATAACTTCAATTTTATTCAGTGAAGGTCGGGTATTAAAAACGTCGAAAACACACAGGTGTTTAGCCATCGCATCGTAATCAAGAGTTATTGTAAACAAGTTTGTTGTTCGACTTCAAATTTTCCCAGGGTTCAAGGTGCTTGTTGTTTACGTATCGAACATTTGTTCAAGCCTTTCCCATTTCTGCGATTTCGTATTTTTCATATCGTTAGTGACAGGTTTACATTTTTTTACGTTACAATTGCGGCACACTCTAAATAATTTCAAATTAGAGGGTGAGCAATTAGTTTCCATTTGCATTAAATAAACAAATGACTTGTTATTTGTGTATATTTGCATATTTTCTTGAGATTACACTTCTATAGAAGATTTTCTAGAGTTGTTTACATTACATTTTTTCGTGGATTTTTGTATTACAGATTATAATGATTTTCCTACAAGATGACAGATTTCAAAAAACTTGAAAGACAAAGAAGAACTTATATTCAACGTATTACAGATTTGTGTCAAATTTCTATTAAAGCGACTACAGATTCCACTTTCGTAGACGAATATAAGGGGAAAAATGGTGATTTACAAACTTCGTTCGATCGTTTCTATGAGCTACACAACGAAATAATAGGTTTAGTCGACGATGAAGAATTTTCCGCTCAGGATAAAATTCGTGAACAAACAGAAAAGTTTTATTACGCAATTAAAGTGTGCGGTAACATCGGAAGTACCTGCCACGAGCTCTGCAACAGTTGCATCTAGTGTAAAATTACCTCCTTTAAATGTTCCTATTTTTAGAGGTCAAAGGTCTTTCTGGCCAACTTTCTATGATCTTTTCAAAAATATAGTTAATACTATCCATTTCAAAAGTCAAACAACTACAATAACTTTTGAGTTTTATTGACGATAAGCTTTTAAAATTACTTCAGGCATTCCCATTACAAATGATAGTTTTGAGATCGCTTATCACAAGCTCATTAAATATTATCAACACAAACGCCTTTTGGCCTCCGACGCTGTTAATAGTCTGATGAAAGTTTGTTTAAAAGGCCAAACAGCTAAAGATTTTTGTCTTCTATTGAATACTTTTTCTGAATCCATTTCAGCATTAAAGGCTGTGCAATTTAATACTGATGAATAGGATTTTTTTATTATTTCATATTCTAATTGAAAAGTTAGATGTTGTTTCACGTACAGCTTTTGAATTGGAATATAACCAAGTGGAGATTCCAATATTCGATAATTTATTTTCATTTCTAGAGAAGAAATGCAAATCTTTGGAGTTCGTTCAACATCTGAATACACCCAAGGGTAAAAATAATCAGTTTACGCATGCTAATAAGCCATCAAAAGTTAACACGAAATTTCATGCCCCCTTTTCAGCGCTCTGTAATGAAACTCCCATACAGAAGCAATTTTCTGCAATCACATGTCACATGTGCTGTCAAAGCCATGTTCTTTCAAAATGTCCTAAATTTCTGGGCAAAAATTGTAATGATAGAATGACTTTCGTCAAACAAAATAAATTGTGTCTTAATTGCTTACACCCCTCACATATCGCGAGCAATTGTACTTCAGCTTACAGTTGCCGCATCTGTCAGGTCCGCCATCACGCTCTTTTACATCCTGTTTCACCTACCAAAGTTACAGGTCATCATCAAGTTTCATTGTCTACGGCTACTCCCAGTAGTCAACATACTTCTACTGCCAATGAGGTTCCTAGTAATTTTTCAAATCCCATGTGCGGGATTGCTAGCTAGTGCTGTCGTAGATATATGTGACGGTTATGGTATCTTTGAGCCAGTTCGGCTTTTAATTGATTCAGGCAGTGAATATAATTTTATTACTGAACGTTGTGTGCGTCGTTTATGGTTACCACGGCGTTCGTGTTCTACTTCAATTTTTGGTCTTAACAAAATGACTTCCGCTTCTACTAGAGGGTTGAATTCTTGCCTGATTAATCCGCAAAATAGAGATAATCCTACATTTCCTTCAACGCTATTGTCGTTTCAAACTTTGTTCCGATATGACTGCCTTTTCAGTTGAAAACAATAAGTGGACACATCTAGAAGGATGAGTCAGTCGTATTTCAATTCTGGACCTATAGATTTATTATTAGGGGCAGAGATGTTTCCGCAGATTATAAAGGAAGGCAAAATTATTGGTGACTCCGACTAACCTATCGCTCTAAACACAGCGTTCGGGTGGGTAATTTTAGGAAAGATTAAAAATCAAATTACTAATACACAAGTTCACTCATTTTTTACGGATGTTCAGATTCCTTTAGAAGTTTCAATTCCCAGATTTTGGGAAGTGGAGCAAATTCCTTCGAAAATAATTCTTACACACGAAGAAGTCAAGTGTGAAGAAATATTTCAAAAAACAATTACGCGCGACGAAACAGGTCGTTTTCAAGTCTCTCTTCCATTTCGGGATGGTGAACCCGTTTTAGGCGATAAATATTTACAAGCAGTTTGCCGATTTTTTGTATTAAAAGCTAGATTACTTAAACTTCCACATATGTATAAGGCATATTCCAATTTTATGAAAGATTATCTGGATAACAATCATATGTCGTTGAGTTCGGATTCCGATAAGGATGCTTCTTTATCATGCTATCTTCCGCATCATTGTGTGCTAACGCCCGAGCGTATTAGTACTAAGCTTAGAGTGGTTTGGGACGCCTCTGCCAAGGGGACTAAAGGGCTAAACCTCAACGATACATAACTTTCAGGACCCAAATTACAAAGGGACATAATTTCTTTATTATTAGTTTTTCGTATTTTTCAGGTTGTTTTTGTCGCTGACATTAAACAAATGTTTCGGCAGGTACTAGTGGTACCCACGCATAGGATTTCAGAAAATTCTATGGCGATTTTCACCCGAAGATTCTATTTCAGAATATAAATTAAATACAGTTACGTTCGGCTTAACTTGTTCGCCTTATCTAGCTATGCGGACGTTACATGAACTTGCTGTGCGAGAGCAAAAACAATTTCCTCACACCTGCCACATTTTACAAACACAAATGTACGTAGACGATGTGATGGGAACCAGTACATCTGTTTCAGACGCACTCGTCCTTTAGCAAGAATTGATAAGCTTACTAAAATCAGGAGAGTTTAAATTACGTAAGTGGGCAAGCAACGTCCCCGAATCATTGTGTTCAGTTGCTAGTTCGGACCCACAAATTGTGTTTCTTTCGATAAAGAGGAACCCCAGTTTGTGAAAGTCTTGGGGCTTCAGTGGTGTCCTCATGATGATTCCTATTCTTACAAAGGAGATATTAGTATTCGCCCTTGTACGAAACGAAGTATACCTTCAGATATAGACAAGATTTTCGATCCCATTGGATTAATTTGTCCTATATTACTTTCCGCTAAATATTTAATGCAGTGTCTATGGAAATTGAAAATAGGTTGGGATGAACCACTCCCTCAAAGTATTATAGGCACGTGGTCTGGACTAAAGGCTGAATTCTTTCTACTGTCGGAATTTAAAATTTCGCGCCATAGTAATTTCAATAATGACTTCCGATGTGAATTACACGGGTTCTCTGATGCATCTAATGTGGGTTATACTGCTATAGTTTATACCCGCGTGGAAGTGTCAAATAATATTATGGTTTCTTTGGTGTGTGCAAAGAGTAGAGTTGCGCCAAGGAAAGTTTTAAGTTTACTTCGCTTGGAATTATTGGGAGCTGTTCTATTATCAGATTTAACTTCTTTCGTTAAAGACACATCTTCGAACAAAATCTCTTTCGAGAGCGTTTACGCTTGGACAGATTCTCAGATAGTCCTCCCTTGGTTGAATGCTTTCCCGAGCCGTTGAAAGACGTTTGTCGCAAATAGAGTGAGCCATATACAAGATCGTGTTCTTGCGTGTTCTTGACATTATATTCCGTCAGAACTGAACGCCGCGCACGTTGCTTCAAGAGGTATGTTTTCTCGCGATTTCCGTTCTCACGACATATGATGGAATGGTCTTGAATTTTTGTATATGCCAAACAGAATGTGGACTGATTTTTTTACTACACTTATTACACTTGATACAGATATAAATTTGGAAGAAAAGTCTAACGTTTTTACGGTTACAACGGAATGTCACATTTTAACTACATTAATTGAAGCATTTTCTTCTTTAACGAAAATCCTTAGGATTCTAGCTTATTGTTTACGTGTCTCTACCAACTTCTGCAAAAATTCTCGAAGGATACAAGGGACTATTACCGCCAACGAGTTATAGCGTGCTTTAATGTGTCTAATTAAGCATGTACAATCCCTCGTCTTTTCAGAACTTATTACGAAAATTAATAGCAATCAGTTGTTTCCAAAATCGTTCAGATCTCTTTGTTTATTTCTTGATCCAGAGGGCTTCTAAGAGTAGGAGGTCGACTGCAAAATTCTGACTTGCCTTATGAAGCAAAACATCCGTTACCATTACCTAGCTCACATAGGCTTACAACTTTGATTATAGAATTTACGCATTTCAAATATTTACATCCAGGATTCAAAACTTTACATTACTTACTAAGACAACAATTTTGGATATTTTCAGCTACCGGTAGTTTTAGAAGGCAAGTCATTAAATTGTGCCCTCTACCTGATTCCTAATTCGTTCTGCTTTTTTTTAGAGATATATTACTTTTCGTTTTTCGTTTTTCATTTTTCGTTTTCCCCTTTTTTCAGAGATATATTATTTTTCGTTCGTTTTTTATTTTTCGTTTTTCCCTTTTTTCTTTAGAGATATATTATTTTTTGTTTTCTGTTTTTCATTTTTCGTTTTCCCTTTTTTCTTTAGAGATATATTATTTTTTGTTTTTCGTTTTTCGTTTTTCATTTTTCGTTTTCAATTTAATTTTGCTATAGGAAAAACACAGTGTGTTTTCAGCGGCCGACATGTTTGCGCAAAAAATATCAAAAATCGTATTTCAATTACGTTTAAGTCGCGATCGTGTATTTACTACAAGCGTCGTTTCCAGCTGATACCGATAAACAATTATCTGTGCGCATATGTAAAACGAGAGTCGCTTTTGAGTTTCCGTGGAGAAAAGTCGTGCTTGTGCTCGACATTATTTCGTGCAGTTATCACAAATCTCGCGTTTGCTTTTAAATTATGTGTTAGTGTAAATATTCCTGTCCTTTTTTCCAATTTCCCACAACATTCCGGAAGATCGGATCAATTGCACCTGTGCTGCTTCAACTTGGTAAATGAGAAGAAACAAAGCCATTAAACCAAAAATAGATTGGTCACAGTACAAGGGTGCACTTAAAGAATAAGTATATAACACACAAAAGCGAATAATCCAGAATGTTCCAGAAACAATCATAGTTACTATATAAAAACGCACGGCTCGACAGATGTTTCAGTTTCAATCCAAGTGTGAAGTCACGATTATCATAAATTATGAGATACATCCTTAAAATATATACATTTATGTAAATATTAATAAGTGCCTGTTTAGATAAATTACATAGTCTAACTAGTAATAAAAGAATTGATCGTGTTATGAAGAAATTAGTGTAAGTAAACATTGCAATAATTATCTTCAGAACGTTAGATTTCCCCGTATTTACGAATAAAGGGGCTCATAGCGTCCAATAAAGAACAGTTAAAAAAATCTCTTATAATTTATTTAGAGTTTATTTAAGTCATGAGTATAAAACTACTTAAGATGGGAATTTAACGTTTAGGTACTTCAACTAAAATTTAGTAATGCTGGATGTAAGTATTTATAAATTTTAAGTATATTGTGCAAAATTACAGCATGTTTTTATAATTTCAAAGAAACGAGCGTGTGTATTAATGTAGTTGCACATGCAAGCGACGTTTTAAGTTGAAAACCAATTCCATTGTACGAAATCAAGCAGCAAAAAATTAATGCTAATCCAGCAAACGATGTTATGTTCAGCTTTTCAAACTTTAGAATAGGCATCAGAATTATGCTCCATAGTTGGCCTCCCGTAGGGTAGTAAATCATTCTGAATATAAATAGCACAATTTGTTTTAGAACCACTCAAAATCCAACTTTGCATTCGGAGAACTTTTTGTGAGCATACAAGATTAAGTAAGGGCTACTATAAAGTTCTGACAATTTTGTTACGATTGTTGTGGAAAATGTTTCCAACTACAATATTCGGTAAGAGAGTTTTCTGTAATTGCTCTTAATGCAACGCATCCAAAATTAAAAGATAAAAGCATAAAAATGTAAGTAGTCAGGACAGTAATATATAAAAACAAATGCAGTGTCAGAATGGGTTGGTTGAGTTTTGCTGCTTTGGCAACTGTAGGAAAACGCATACACATTCGTTGTGAAAACGAATTGAACAAGAAGGCTTTCCATCATCTTGAATATACGCGAAAGCACTGAATAACAAATGGGCTCGTTTAAAAAGGAAATTTAGTAGCATTACATTTGAATTCTTTACTGCAAAGCCATTAAAGAACTTTCAATAAAAAATATAAAGCAGCGCTAGAACAGGAGCTTTGAGGAACAAAGTTATTATTATAGTTAATCTGGAGCAGTCTATACAACAGTCAAAACCATACAAATCCAGTTTCATGTTTGTTCTATCAACACTAGGGCAGTTCAACAACCGCACATTCTTTTATGAATAGAATATCATTTTAAAAACTAATGATAACTTCAAAAACTTCAAAGTTGTGTTTACTTTTATCAGGAAAACTAAAGCATCAGGTGTATTCAACTCTTTGGTTTGAACACACTGCTAAAGTTTTATTAGACAGCAATTATTAAAATGTTACTTTAAATTAGCAATTACAATTTCACACTTATCATAATTAATAACGAAAAGGTTCTAGAAATAGTTGGAGAAGAGGATATCTGTGGAAAATAAAAAAAAGGAGAAATAGAAGGACAGGGCAGGTTCTAAGGCATTTGAGAAATTGTGCGGGATATATTACAAGTAGAAATAGGAAAAAAGAGAGGTAGAGGTAGACCAAGATCAGATTATTGCACGCAGATAGTAAAAGATGTACGCTATGGGAATTTTCGGTAAAGGTGTAGGTTATCTCAGAATTGGGAACAATGGCGGTGCGGGTCTATCCAGTTCCGGGACTGAAAACCTAATGACGATGACATAATTTATGGTAATATGACTATTGCTTTATTGCTTGTAACGGGTAAAATGTGCCCTGAAAGGGGCGAGACCCCGTAACAATATAAGAGTGCGTCGGTTAACTGCAACATGCGGAAGTGAGTTCCTATGAATAAATGAGAAAAAAGAAATACGAAAATAGTATATAATATGACTTAAATACAAAAATTTTACCTTACATTAATACTTACCCTGAAAGGTTTTCCTCTGTCAAAATCAAAGAGCGCCAAACCGTTTGTTACAGCAATTTCTTATGATAATATTTCTATACAGAAGAGGGTTTTCTGCATAAATCTTCCTTGCCTCGGTATCCTAAATTTTATCACCTCATATTTACTGATTTGGCGACTTTCCAATGACCAATGCGCTGCTGCATGGACATACTTGGTTACCCGACGCACCGGCCCATTGCGGTTCAGAATTCATTCGGTCGCGATTGTGAACTCATTCTGCTAAGACTGTCTGGCAGAAATATAAATTACATCGCTTTTGCAAAATGGTTAATTTACTATAAACAGTATAAAATGTTATAATTTTGTGTTTAACAGTGTGATGCATCAAGTTACTCATAGCACGCAGTGTCGAGGAATTTGGATAACTTGGTAAGTTTATGTGGTGGATGTCTTTGGGTAGGGATTAGCGCAGAACTTATTTTACACGCCAATATTTTAATATTTTTTCTCATAAATGTTCTTAGTTATCACCTTCAGGTTTTTCTAGCTTAATCTACCGCAAAAATTTACGATCAGCCGAGCATTTACTTTACTCAAAATTACCTTCATCATCATCATTAGGTCTTCAGTCCGGAACTGGTTAGACGCGTACTTCCATTGTTTCATATTCTGAGGTAACTTATACATTTCCTAAAAGTTCCACAGCTTACATCTTTCAGTATTTGGCTGCAATAGTCAAATCTAAATATTCCCTGTATGTTTGTTGTAGTTTGTTTTGAATTTTTCTTAATCTTCTTTGGGAAATAAACCACTCAAACTTGTTAAAATCGTCTTTATTTGCGTTTCGATTCATGACCTAGGAGTTTGACAACGATCCTAGGTCATGGATCGAAACGCAAATAAAGACGATTTTAACAACTTTGAGTGGTTTATTTCTCAAAGAAGAAAAAGAAATAAGTCAAATCAGGTCTATTCATACCTCTACTTTTATCCTTTCTCTACTTCTAATTTATACGGCACTATTTCCTCATTTCTTGGAACATTTGCTGTTTATTCAAGCTATGTAGTAATCCGTCTACCCCTACAACATATTGCACTGTTTTTTGAGTATTTCGAACATTTGTTCCCATTTTACACTGTTGAATGTCTATATACACGCTTTCTCGTTTTACTATTGCTTTCTAAAAATATATCTTAGTTTACCAATATTCAATGGCAAGTAAAGGGGTTAAGCAGCTTGAAAGCTACCAAAATATTTCATCACATAGACATTTGCTGATTCAAGTTTTTCAATTAACCTTTTTGCACAATCAACCATTGTTAAGAATATTGCAAAACCAAAACCTGTAGTAGTTTTGGATAATCATTAGGTTTAAATACAATTACTTTTTTCATCATTAGGTTTTCTGTCCAGGAATTGGTTGGACGCGTACCTCCATTGTTTTCTATTCTGAGTTAACCTGCACATTTTCCTAAAATTCTCAAAACCTACATCTTTTACTATCTGTGTGCAATAGTCTAATCTAGGTCTGCCTCACCTCTCTTTTTTTCCTTTTCTGCTTCTAATATATAACATCGTTTCTTAATGTCCTAGTATGTGTACTGTCAACCTAACTGTTCTATTTTTTACCGTTTTCCACATATGTATTTTTCCCTTACCATTTCTTTAACCTCTTTGTTCTTAACTTTGTCTGTTCATGATATCTTCGTCATACGTCTGTAGCACCACATTTCAAAAGCTTCAACCTTTTTCCTGTCCGCTTTTCCCACTGTCCACGTTTCACAGCCATACAGTGACGTGCTTTACACACATGCTTCCAGTTATCTTTTCTTGTTTCTATGTTTGTTGTCTTTGAATATAGTAGTTGTTTTTTGTTAAATATAGCACGGTCTAGTTTTAATCTTTGTTTCATATATTTTGCGCTTTTCACATCTCGGATTATTTAGCTTCCTAGGTACCAGAAATCCTTAACCTCTTGTAAGTTCTCGTATTGGTATTTGTATTTGTAATTTTGATCTATTTCCCCTCCTGCTGATACTAGTACCTCAGTTTTATTTGTGTTAATTTTCGTACCGTTTCTTTCTGTTAGTGCTGTTTCCATTTCATTAAGAGCTACTTCTAACTCTTCCCTGCTAGATGCTATGACCGCTGCATCATCTGCAATTATAAGCATATCAATCGTTTGTCTTTACGTAACAATTCCAAATGTTTTTCTGCATATTTGATGGGATTCATTGCCTTTTCGATGCACAAGTTAAAAATTAACAGGGATAGGGCGCATCCATGCCTCACCCCTTTCCTAATGTTTACTTCTCTACATTCCTGCTCCAATTCCATTACAGCTGTTTGCTCTTTGTATAAGCTATGTACTATCCGTTTATCCCGTATACTTATTTCTACCTTTTTTTAGTATTTCGAACATTTTCCAGATCTACAAACCCTATATTCACACCTCCTTTTTTATTGTTTTCTCCAATATCACCCTTTAAGCTAAAATAGCCCCCGCGTTCCCTTCTTTCGCTTAAACCCAAATTGATCTTCTTATAGTATTCCTTCGGCCCGTCTATCTATCCGTCTTTGTACAATTCTAGTTAATATTCTTGATACGTACCTTGTCAAACTTACTGTTCGAAAATTTTCACATGTCTGCACCTCTGTTTTTTGGTATAGTGTCTACTTTGTTACGTTTGAATTTTTGGGTATTTCGCCTGCTTCATACGTATAGCTTACAAGTTGAAAGAAACGTTCTGAAACTGTTTGTCTTGCGGGTTTTAGAGTTTTTCCTTGCACCTTATGTATATCCGCTGCTTTATTATTTTTTCAGACTCTTTTATGGCCAATTCAAACTCGTTTCCAGGTGTAGAATATCCAAAGTAATCATTTTCAATGTCTGATTCCTGTTCTAATGCTGTTGGTTTCTCTCCTGCATAACAATTCTCTATATATTCTTGCCATCTAACCACTTTCTCTACATTTTCTTTAATGATGACCTTATATTTTTGCTATACGATTTTATATCCCAAAAATTCAGTCTAATTAGTTTATATGTCTTTACTATTTTCATCTTAGTTTGTACTTCTGTGCACTTTTTATCAATCTATCGTTTTTAGCAAAGCATTTACGAATTATTTTCAACTTTGTGGCGTAGTATCTCTGTTCTCTTGATTCTTCTGGTCTGTCTTTGTATTTTCGTCTTTCTGTTATTAAACTCTTATTTTCTTATTCGTTATAATCCAGAACATCTCTGTCCATGTCTAAGCTGGATTATTGGTATTCCGTTCTGTTTATACTTTCTTATTACCAGAAATTTACTCGATGTCTTTCAGTAACCCGTTCCATTTTTTTCAAATCTTTTGTGGATATATTTATCTATTCGATGTTAAAGTGCCGTTTTCAGTTCTTTTTTTTCAAATTTTTGAATTTAAACGCGGTTTTCATAATTGCTATGTTGTGGTCAGTGTCTATATCTGCTTCTGTGTAGCTTCTGTACTTTTTTACTTGATTTCTAAACTGTTATCGAACAAGAATGTGATCTATTTGATATTTTCCTGTCTCCTGGCATCTTCCATGTGTATAGTCTTCTAACATGATGTTGAAATAATGTGTTGTCGATTAAATTATTTTTATCCGAAAATTTTACCAGCCCCTGTCGTTTCTCGTGCCTAAACCAAATAAATCTTTTAAAGCTTCTTCCCTACCCTGACCTACCTCTGCACTAGAATCCCCTGTGATTATTATATCTTCGTGTCCTTTTACGAATCTTACTATGTCTTCGATGCCTTTGCAGATCGCTTTCTTGTTAGTGTCTGGGCTTTAGGTTATATTAAAGTATGTTTGTGGATTTCTATCGTATTTGCAACTATAATATTGAAACTCGGTAAAGTTGGATTCAGTCTATTTAACTAAAATTTCTAAAAGCTTATATTTGGGATGCGTGTAAAGGGCCTTTCAATGGGGACTTCCGAACTTTAACAATTGGTAGCGGTCATATTGTTGAAGGTACATCTGTCAAAGTGGTTGTCATTTATTCAGTCTGTTTCGCCAAATCACCATGGATAGATATAGCGTTGACCAACACGTGCAAATGACAAAATTGTTTTATCAAAGTGGGTGTTCTGTTCGGGCAACGTTCCGCGCACTTTGCTCATTTTACGGTCGCCATAATCGTCCTACCGAAAGCACTATCGTAGTGTGATTAATAAATTTGAGTCCACTGGTTCAGTAAACAATCAACCAACACCCGTACGACAACGAAGCGTAAGATCTGCCGAAAACATCGCCGCTGTCCGTGAAAGTGTATAGCAAAATCCGAAGCAGTCGATTTCGCGTCGCTCACAAGAACTAGGCTTTTCGCAGACCACAACTTGGCGAATTTTGCGTCGTGACTTGGGTCTGCATCCGTACAAAATTCATCTTCAGCGTTGAGGCCGATTTCTGAATGAATGTGTACGTCAACAAACAAAATTGTCGAAATTGGGACAATGCCAATCCAAAAAAAATCCTAAAGCGTCAAATGCATCCCGAAAAAGTCACTGTTTGGTGTGGATTTTGGGCTGGCGGCCTCATCGGTCCCTATTTCTTTCAGAACGACGTTGGCCAGGCTATCACCGTCAACGGCGAGCGCTATAGGTCAATTTTTATCAACTTCTTTTGGCCTAAATTGGATGATATGGACACCAACGGCATGTGGTTTCAACAGGACGGCGCTACGTGCCACACACCTCATGCCACATTGGACATTTCGCACCAGCGATTTGAGGACAAGATCATCTCACGTAGAGGTGATGTGAACTGGCCACCGAGATCGTGCGATTTGACCCCGTTAGACTTTTGCTTGTGGGGTTTTCTTAAGTAGCAGGTCTATGCGAATAAGCCACAAACCACAGCGGCCCTCAAAGACAACATAACCCATGCGATCGGTCAAATTCAGCCTTATTTATGCGCCAGAGTCATGGAAAATTGGACATTTCGGATGCGCGCCACCCAGCGAAGTCGCGGCGGACATTTGCAGGATGTTATATGCGATACATAATGGTATCGATAGACCTATCAAACGAATAAAAAGTTTGGATGATATCTCACATATACTTTGTTTTATTTAAATTTAAAGATAGGAAGCGCTTAATGAAAGACCCTTTATTAGTAAACTTACTGTTCTGTACCTGATTTAAAACTTTCTTAAAAAAACATATTTCCATTATGAAAATTTACAGTTTTAAATGCTTTGTTTATATTTTTGATGGTATAAAATAATTTATTACCCAGAGTCGAGTTTCAATATGTATTTAACAGAGACAAAACAATTAAATTTGTGGTTTTAAGTTTATGATTTGAATAAAATATCGATTTTGCTGAAATGTCTTGTTTTTGAATACTATTATACATAAAATTAAAATTATACAGGTTGCCTCAATAATAAGTTATACCACTACTTTTCCCTATTTCTTCTAAGATTTTTATTTCCTATTAAGTTCAGACGGTACATGCGTTAAGCGCCCCCATTCTTGACCGTGCAACTTCAGGTGTCAATGTAGCGAGGTATTTATTTTGAAACGTATGCTTTTACTATGGAATTTAGGCGATTCAAAACTAAACCACATCCCACATAGAATGTGTAATTTTTCGGGTTTAGAATTTTCTGCAGCCTAGTAGCGGGGTGTCAACTTAGGCATAACTTTCAAACGGGTTTTGGGTGGCATACAACACAAAACTTAAAATCACGTAAAAACACAAGTAAATGATTATTGGAAATATATTGTATACAGAAGTTAATTTTCAAAATATAAGTTTCACTATAGACTTATCATCTCTTTGTGAATACAGGATGTACATATATTTGTTATCAGAATAAAGTTGTAAAAACAATAAGTCAAAAGGTTAAATTCGACGAGGTGGTCATCGAGATATGACTCCATTTTAATTCTACCCTATAACTTTACGGATGTCTTAATGGTATTGGCTGATATAAATTTGCTTCAGGAATTACTCAAAAACCATACATGCAAAGAATTTCTTTTGTGTATAGAAAATTAAGGTCTATTAAAGTTCTGAAAATTCAGCACAGTTTTTGCACCTCAATTACTGCTGACCTCAGTTAATCTCCGCGGCTCTTTTGACACAAAAATAGAAACATTTCGTCATACTGTTACGTTATCCGAAACTCCGATAGCTACTTCTAGCCCGGCACACACTACGAGTGTCGATTCCGATGAACCTCCTTTGCTCACTTCCGACTCGGAATCTGAACCTGAACCGGAATCCGCTTCCGCTACTCCTTTGTCAGCTTTCCACCAATACATCCCGGTGTCGAAGTGGAATTAAAAATTTTCTGGCAACCCAAATACTCTGACTATACATAATTTTTAAGAACGGGTGAAAGAACTTTGACGAGCTCGACATGTGTCGGAACTGCAGTTATTTGAGTCTGCAGCAGATTTGTTCGAAGCTAAGGCGTTGCTTTGGTATCGGGGTAATCGGCATAGGTTTTCTGATTGGAAGTCTTTGTCCAATTTACTAATCCAACATTTCGAACCACCGGGTATATAAACGTCGATTGTTCCAAGATATTTTAACCCGAACACAATACTCAACGGAAGGAATTATCGAGTACCTAGCTTGTATGGCAGCCATGTTCAACTAGATACAATTAGATGTTGTTTCCCGAAATTTATCCCCCTTCTATCTCACCCGGTTACCACTGGTTCTAGGGATGGCCACGGGCCCGGGCTTTGGCCCGGCCCGGCCCGAATATCAAGCCGGGCTTCGGGCCGGGCCGACAAAATTTTTTTCGGGCCCAAGCCGGGCCAAGTACGTGTCGGGCCCGGGCCGGGTCGGGCCAGACTCCTCAAGCTTTTCGGGCTTTTCGGGCTATTTCGGGCCGGCCCGAAATTTATGTAACGAAATATAAAATTTGTTGATTTAGTAAAAGATTCCATTTAATGATTTCTTTAGTTACCTCTTAAGCAAAATTATAATTAACGCTCTTTTTAATATATCATCCAGGTACAGTTACACACATATTGGTAGGTGTGTGATATTGGAAGTAAATCGAAAACGAAAATGATTTGATTTAAACCGATTTGTGAATTTCGATTTTTTTGAATAACTAATATTCACTTCTTTCCAATTTTAAGAAATTTGAAATAGAAATTGTCCGTGCTATATTTAATTAATTTGAAGGAGTATTGCAGCGTATGTTAATTGAGCTGGTTTATTTTATTATACTTATTAATTAACTTAATATTGTGGCCCCGCACTAAAAATTATTTATGAATAAATCGGAACCACTCTGTATATGAAAAAATATTAAAAACTCAGGATTACAAATAACCAGCTCAATTATATTTAATTATTTGAATGTATCTTTTGTTGAAAAATATACCGAATACGATGCGATTAGGTTTTATTAGCTTTAAATAACATGGATATAGAAAATTAAAATGTAAATACTAAATAATATTCTATGTTGCGGCTCCTAAAAAGGTATAAAGAAAAATCGTGATATTATAAAGGGTATATACAAAAATAACGGAATAGAGTAAATATTATTTTAATAGAGACGTCTCTAGCTGCTGCTATCTGCAGAGCTTAAGGCCAATACCTATAAAATTTATAATTTGCATTTTAGGTCGCATATTTTAAACAGCTGTAGTAGTTGGTACATGCGGTAATAGTGCAATTTTTGAGTTTTTTTTCCATCGAAGTTAATCCTATTACGACTTATTTTTATCAAATTTTGCGAACTAGCAAGGAATGTACCTTATTCCAGTGTGCCTCAACAAAAGCCGTGTAAATTTGGATTTATCATTTCAAACGGTTTTATTATCCCTTTTACGCAATAGGCGGCATGCGCCTGTGTTTCATGCTAGATTTTATTCTTATTTTGGTAGGTCTTTGCAATTTTTTCACTTCCTTTGCACTTAGAGTTGCTTGACCCATGAGACAGAAATTTATTGCAGGTGCGACTATTTCGGATTCTTTCCTGATAAATATAAATAAGCTGAATTTCGTTTCTGCACTCTGATTTAATTCATTAAGATTTTTTTATTTAGCACACTGTTTTAAAAATATTATAACCAAGATTCTAAATTTTGAGCTATCCGTTTTCAATCACAATGTCGGATTTCAATAATGAGGATAACGTGGGGGGGGATCCAAATTATCAACCTCGACGAAGTGAATCTTCTTAATCTTCTTTGGGAATTAAACCACTCATAGTTTTTAAAATCATCTTTATTTACGTTTCGATCTGTGACGAGGATCGTTCTCAAAATAATAAAAACTTAAGAAGAATTGTTTCCCCGTATTCTAAACAAAGAACGTTGCCAATTTCCATTTTACAAATTGCTTGTGTATAGGTCTATATTTCGAGAATGTGCTAGAATCCGTTCAGAGAACTGACTATTCTAGTCTCTCGTATTAGGTAGACATTACTTTGTAATATTGCCCAACCAATTCTTGTAGTTACTTATAATAATCATCATATTTAAGCACAGTTATCTTTTCGTCATTAGTTTATCATCTTGGGATTGGTTGGATGCGTACCTCCATTGATTTCTATTCTGGGCTAGCCTACACATCTCCCTGAAACTTCTACAGCCTACATCTTTTACTATCTATGTGCAGTAGTCTAATCTAGGTCTGCCTCTTCTTCTCTTTTTCCTATCTCTGCTTCTAATATATTTCGCACTATTCCCTCATGCTGTAGTATGTGGCCTATCATCCTATCTCTCCTATTTTTACCGTTTTCCACATATTTCTTTCTTCCCTACCATTTTTAGTTACCTCTTCGTTCTTAACTTTGTCTGTCCATGATATCTTCATCATACGCCTGTAATCACCACATTTCAAAGGCTTCTACCGTTTTACTTGTCAGCTTCTCCACTGTCCAGGCTTCACAGCCGTAAACAGTGCTGTGCTCAACATATGATTTTAAAATTTTACCTTGTTTACTATGTTTGTGGTCTTTGAGCACAGTAGTTGCTTTGCTTGTTAAATGTAGCATCGACCTTGTGCTAATACTTTGTTTTATATCTTTGTGCTTATTCCCATCTTGCGTTATGTTGGCTTACTAGGTAAGCAGAAATCCTTAACCTCTTGTAAGAAATATCGGATTAAATACTTGTATTCTTGTTTGATTTATTTTCCCACCTTTGCAAGAGCTTAAGGCATACTATATAGTTTTAGTTTTTGTTAGATTTCATACCGTACTCTCTCTGTTAGAACGTTTCCATTTCATTAGAGCAGCTTCTAACTCATTCTTCTGACGCTAATACCGCTATATCATCTGCAAATCTAAGCATATCAATTTTTGTCCCTGCATAGTAATCACAAATGCTCTTCCTGCAATTTAGACAGTATTCGTTTCCTCTTCCTTTACAAGTTAGCGAAATCAATGGGTATAGGGCACATCCTGTCTCACCTTTTGCTATTTTCTTTTACGTTCCTGCTCTAATTTGATTACTGCCTTGCATTTTTAGGTTGACTATTGATCTTTCCTAATATAACTCATTCCAATCTTTTGAGTATTTCAAACATTTTTTCCATATTTACATTGTCGAATGCTTTTTCCAGATCTACAAACCCTATATACAATTTTGACTTCCTTTTACTCCATTATCACTCTCAGAGCTAAAGATAGGGCCTCCCGTGTTCACCTGTTTCGCAATGACCAAATTGGTCTTCTCTGAAGTATTTCTTCAGCTCGTTTTTCCATTCGTCTTTGCACAATTCTAGTTAATATTTTTGACACGTGTGCTGTCAATTAATTGTTCGAAAATTTTCACATCTATCCGCGCCTTTTTTTGGTATAGTTACTATACGCTACGTTTGTAAGATCTTGGGTATCTCGCCTGTCTCATACATATAGCTTACAAGTTGGAAGAGACGTTCTGTTACTAGCTTGTCCAGCGGCTTTTAGAGTTTTCTGCTTGCATCTTTACTGAATATCCAGGCCTTACCATTTATCAGACATCTTAATGCTAATTCATTCAGTCTCGAAGTATAGGATATCCCAAGTCATCATTTTCAATGTCTGATTCCTGTCTAATGCAGTTAGTTCTCTCCTGCATATAAATTCTCTATATATTCTGCCATCTACTCACTTTACTACGTTTTCTATAATGACGTTTCCTTGTGCGTCCCTTATAATTTTCTATACGGTTTTATATCCTAAAATTCATTCTAATTAATTTGTATGTTCAAAAGGTCTTTCCTATTTCCATCTTAGTTTGTAGTTCTTTGCACTTTTCATCAATCCATTGTTCTTTAAGCCTTTCCTGCATTTTCGAATAATTTCCCATTTTATGGCTTTGTAATTCTTTTTCGTTTCGTCTTTATTAATTTTGTATTTCGTAAACTTTATTAAATTAAAATCTTTTAAGAGTTATCCTGGGACATTTCCTTTTTTTATATCAAAATATTCTCCGTACAATGTCTAGAGAAAATATTCATAGACAACAAAGTAATGTCTACCTGATACGAGAGACTAGAATAGTCAGTTCTCTGAACGGATGCTAGCACATTCTCGAAATGTAGACCTATACACAAGCAATCTGTAAAATGGAAATTGGCAACGTTCTTTGTTTAGAATATGGAAACAATTCTTCTTAAGTTTTATTATTTTGACAACGATCCTAGGTCATGGATCGAAACGTAAATAAAGATGATTTTAAAAACTATGAGTGGTTTAATTCCCAAAGAAGCTTAAGAAGAATGCTAAACAAACCACAACAAACATACATGGGGTAACAATATTCAGTCAAATTTTGAAGACGTTTCTTTAAATATGCTACTATATACTAGTAGTAGTACACGAGTTCTAAAATGCATTTTGCTACTTAAGGTTGAAGTTTGACGCAAACCACCTTCTATTTCGGATTGCCTGTGCAAGTGTGCTTCATTTCCAAATACCTTAGGGATTCTTCGAGGTTAAAACGATACTATAAACTATAATTTATTAAAGTTGACATATTCAACTTTTGTAGAAAAGCATAATAATAGTAAAGAAGTATTTTTAAACAACTGAAAATACATATATTAACAAATGATACTTTCCATTTGGATGTTAAACAATCTATATATCACTTAAGGTTTTAGTTACATTCCGGCCCGAATCGGCCCGGCCCGGCCCGAAGCTCGGCCCGAAATTCAAGCCGGGCCTCAAGCCGGGCCGATGCGTTTTGATTCGGGCCGGGCCACCGGGCCGGGCCGGAGCAAATTATGTCGGGCCGGGCCGGGCCGCATCTAAAAGCCCGACCCGACCCGGCCCGAATCCATCCCTAACTGGTTCGATCTATACAAAAGTTGCAAACTGAGTGCTTACAATCAAAACGCCGGAAATTTCGCGTTGAGAACTACGTACCTCCTATCCAGGACAAAAACTCATACGTTGAACCAGATTTTGCTTTCGCGCTTGCTTCGCTTTCCACACATACACTCAGCCATCTTGATCGACCCGTTCTACACCTCCAATTCGACATAACGTTTGTGTTTCGGTATCGTCTGTTCCTGTCCCTACGTCTGCTCCTATTCGTCAGGTCACCTGCTTCAATTGTTACCAAACTGGACATATTTCTACCAGTTGTCCTAGTCCGCAAGTCCGACATTGTTATGGTTGTGGTAGAAAGGGAGTTACCCGACTTAACTGCCCAACATGTACGGCGTCAGTAAACAGTTCTTAGGCCGTGGCGAAGACCCTATTGTTCCTTTGTCCTCGGATATCCCCTTCTCTGGTCTCGAGGACCAATATCGTTCAGTGCTAAATTATCTGTGCACTAGTGTCTGGGGCCACCAACGCATCTGTACAATTCTTTGGGATTCCCTTTACTGGGTTGTAAGATTCAGGAGCCACTAGTACAATCATGTCTTTCTTCTATTAAATTCACGATATCCTTTGTTATCCATGGTTTCTTATTTTCTTTTGTGTATACCCAAAATATCTCTGGCCGCCATGTCTAGGCTGGATTTAATGTTATTCCATTTGTTTCTACTTCCTTAGTTTAGATATTTTCCCGATACCATTCAGCAATTCATTTGACTTTTTTTCGAATCTTACTTGAATATCTTTATCTTTTAGTTTCTCTTTCTCTTTCTAGTCCAAGTGCCTTTTTCCGTTCCTTTTTTTCAGATATTTAAATTTAAGTGCGGCCTTCATAATTACGATGTTGTGGTCAGTATCTATATCTGCTTCTGGGTAGCTTCTACAGTCTTTTACTTGATTCCTAAACCGTTGTCTAACAAGAATGTAATCTATTTGATATCGTCCTATATCTCCTGGCATCTTCCACGTATATCGTCTTCCAGCATGATGTTGAAATAATGTGTTTGTGATGATTAAATTGTTCTTGTCGCAAAATTCTACCAGCCTATTTTCCCTGTCGTTTCTCGTGCCTAAACCAAATAAACCTACTACAGCTCCTTCCTTACCCTCACCTACCACAGCATTAAAATCCCCGTAATTATTAAATTTTCATGTCCTTTACGTATCTTAATATGTCTTCGATATCTTTGTAGATGGCTTCTACCTCTTCGTCACTGTAGCTAGAGGTGGGCATGTATACTTGTATTATTACTGTGTTTACCGGTTTAGATTCTAATCTAACCATGAGTACTCTTTTGTAAGTAATTTTCTACACAGTATCCTATCTTTTTCCGCATAACTATCCCCACACCCAAATTTCCGTCCTCTGCTCCTGTATGAATTACCCTGAAGTCTCCACTCCAAAAATCCCCCGCCTCTGGCCACCGAACTTCGCTGATCCCTACTATGTCTAGTGATAACCTATTCATTTCGATTTTTAGGTTCTCTAGCTTACCTACTTGTTTCATGCTTCTAACATTCCACGCTCCGACTCGCAGAATGTTCCCGACTCCTATTTTTAACTTTCCGATCGCATCCTCCAAAGTAGTCCCCTCCCGGAGATCCGAATGGGGGACTATTTTAACTCTGGAATCTTTTACCCCAGAGAATGCCATCATGTTTGTTTTAATTTAGGTACGCTGTGTACTTGGGAGATAATGTGGTGGTTTCCAGTTGCCTTCCACATCGCGGTAGTGTGTCTTAGACTGCCATACCGACCCCTATGGTCTCTGCCAATTTAAGTACCGAAAGAGCCGCTGCCCTCTTTCGGGGACCTGTCTTAGTCTGGTTCCTCACTAACGACCCTACTACTTTGGTTGGACCTGTAGTTTGGCTCTTTAGCTCATTAGAACACCCAAGCCATTTCACCTGTTCTAGTAATTTAGAACTTCGGCAAGGTGCAGGTCCATTCGAAATGGAAAAAAACTTTCTTAAAAAAACATATTTCCATTATGAAAATTTACAGTTTTAAATGCTTTGTTTATATTTTTGATTGTGTAAAATAATTTATAACCCAGAGTTGAGTTTCAATATGTATTTAACAGAGACAAAACAATTAAATTTGTGGTTTTAAGTTTATGTTTATTTGAATAAAAATATCGATTTTGCTGAAATGTCTTGTTTTTGAATACTATTATACATAAAATTAAAATTATACAGGTTGCCTCAATAATAAGTTATACCACTACTTTTCCCTATTTCTTCTAAGATTTTTATTTCCTATTAAGTTCAGACGGTACATGCGTTAAGCGCCTCCATTCTTGACCCTGCAACTTCAGGTGTCAATGTAGCGAGGTATTTATTATGAAACGTATGCTTTTACTATGGAATTTAGGCGATTCAAAACTAAACCACATCTCACATAGAATGTGTTCATCCATTTGTGTAATTTTTCGGGTTTAGAATTTTCTGCAGCCTAGTAGCGGGGTGTCAACCCAGGCATTACTTTCAAACGGGTTTTGGGTGGCATACAACACAAAACTTAAAATCACGTAAAAACACAAGTAAATGATTATTGGAAATATATTGTATACAGAAGTTGATTTTCAAAATATAAGTTTCACTATAGACTTATCATCTCTTTGTGAATACAGGATGTACATATATTTGTTATCAGAATAAAGTTGTAAAAACAATAAGTCAAAAGGTTAAATTCGACGAGGTGGTCATCGAGATATGACTCCATTTTAATTCTACCCTATAACTTTACGGATGCCTTAATGGTATTGGCTGATATAAATTTGCTTCAAGAATTACTCAAAAACCATACATGCAAAGAATTTCTTTTGTGTATAGAACATTAAGGTCTATTAAAGTTCTGAAAATTCAGCACATTTTTTGCACCTCAATTACTGCTGACCTCAGTTAATCTCCGCGGCTCTTTTGACACAAAAATAGAAACATTTCGTCATACTGTTACGTTATCCGAAACTCCGATTGCTACTTCTAGCCCGGCACATCGATTCCGATGAAGCTCCTTTGCTCACTTCCGACTCGGAATCTGAACCTGAACCGGAATCCGCTTCCGCTACTCTTTTGTCAGCTTTCCACCAATACATCCCGGTGTCGAAGTGGAATTAAAAATTTTCTGGCAACCCAAATACTCTGACTATACATAATTTTTAAGAACGGGTGAAAGAACTTCGACGAGCTTGACATGTGTCGGAACTGCAGTTATTTGAGTCTGAAGCAGATTTGTTCAAAGCTAAGGCGTTGCTTTGGTATCGAGGTAATCGGCATAGGTTTTCTGATTGGAAGTCTTTGTCCAATTTACTAATTCAACATTTCGAACCATCGGATTATAAACGTCGATTGTTCCAAGATATTTTAACCCGAACACAGTACTCAACGGAAGGAATTATCGAGTACCTAGCTTGTATGGCAGCCATGTTCAACTAGATACAATTAGATGTTGTTTCCCGAAATTTATCCCCCTTCTATCTCACCCGGTTACCACTGGTTCGATCTCTACAAAAGTTGCAAACTGAGTGCTTACAATCAAAACGCCGGAAATTTCGCGTTGAGAACTACGTACCTCCTATCCAGGACAAAAACTCATACGTGGAACCAGATTTTGCTTTTGCGCTTGCTTCGCTTTCCACACATACACTCAGCCATCCTGATCGACCCGTTCTACACCTCCAATTCGACATAACGTTTGTGTTGCGGTATCGTCTGTTCCTGTCTCTACGTCTGCTCCTATTCGTCAGGTCACCTGCTTCAATTGTTACCAAACTGGACATATTTCTACCAGTTGTCCTAGTCCGCAAGTCCGACATTGTTATGGTTGTGGTAGAAAGGGAGTTACCCGACTTAACTGCCCAACATGTACGGCGTCGGTAAACCGACGATAGGGTTCTTAGGCCGTGGCAAAGACCCTATTGTTCCTTTGTCCTCGGATATCCCCTTTTCTGGCCTCGAGGACCAATATCGTTCAGTGCTAAATTATCTGTGCACTAGTGTCTGGGGCCACCAACGCATTTGTACAATTCTTTGGGATTCCCTTTACTGGGTTGTTAGATTCAGGAGCCACTCGTACAATCATTGGTGGTCCTATTTGGCACCGATTACGTTCTTTGAACTCTCCTCTGCACAAGTATTTTTCATCTTTGTGCAGCCAGCCCAACAACTCGAAATGCCCCATCCTAGGTTTCGTCTCCTTCCCATCACTCTCCCAGAGTCCGTGATTACCTTTGATATACTGGTTATTCCCGATGTCTCCTACCAACTTATACTCGGCATTGATTTCTGGCAGTCTATGCAGTGTGTACCGGTCTTCTAGATTGTCAATGGACTTTTGCTTCTTTTTCCTCCTTGGCCATCACTACTTTCTCTCCTACCCACATTACTTCCGACTTCGATCCTAAACTACAACTTCGACTCGACTCCTTAATCACCCCCTCCTTTTCCAAACAACTTCCTGGTCTCGGCTGTACTTCCTTAGTACAACATCACATCCGCACGTCAGCCGAGCTCATCAAACAACGTTATTATCCTCTATCCCCTCCGTTCCTTAAGATTGCCCATTCGGAACTTGATGAAATGCTCCGCTTAGGGGTCGCCAAACCTTCTACTAGTCCATAGTCTCACCCCATTGTACTAGTTAAGAAGATAGACGATTCCTATCGATTCTGCATTAATGTTCAGAAGGTCAACCAAGTCACCCAAAAAGACGCATTTCCCCTTCCGTACATTTTTACCATCCTTCTACCATCCGTGATGCTCGTTATCTCTCCTTGCTAGATATCCGTTCCGCCTATCCAAACCCATCACTGCTTTTACCGTCCCTCATCGAGGTTTGTTTCAATTCTGTCGTATGCCCCTCGGCATCCATAATTCTCCTGCCACTTTTCAACGTCTTATTGATCAGGTCATCGGTTTTGACCTGGAACCATTCTGCTTCGCCTACCTCGATGATATCATTATTGCCACTCCTTCATACGAAGAACACCTCCGAATTCTTGACCAAGTTCTTTCTCGTCTCTTACATGCTGACCTTACTCTTTGTCAAGACAAGTGTCATTTCTGCCTTAATGAGCTCCGTTATCTTGGTTACATCGTTAACCGGGATGGTCTCCTTGTTGACCCCGATAAAGTTTCTGCAATTCTTAAGATTCCTCTTCTCTCCACTGATACCGCAGTCCGTCAACTGATTGACATGGCCAGTTGGTACCGTGGTTTCATCCTGAGTTTTGCCACCCTTACAGTTCCGCTTTTTAACCAGACCCGCAAAATAAAACCCTTTTTCTTGGACCCCCGATTGTCAATCTGTCCTTTCCCTTAAAGAACATCTAATTTCTGCCCCCATCCTATCCTGTCCTGACTTTACCTTACCATTCACCATCCAAACTGACGCTTCTCACTTCGGTTTGGGTGCCATCCTTAGCCAATTCCATCTCGACGGCGAAAAGGTCGTAAGCTATATCAGTCGGTCACTCACCAAACCTGAGCGCAACTACTCAGTTACTTAGAAGGATTGTTTGGCGGTGATGTGGGCGATTGATAAGTTTCGTCTTTAAGTCGAGGGTTCCTATTTTTCCGTTATCACTGATCATCACTCCCTCCTTTGGTTCAATAAACTCCAAACTCCTTTTGGTCGCTTAGCCCGTTGGTCCCTTCGCCTCCAGCAATATGACTTTACCATTAATAACCGTAAGGGCAAAGATTATGTTGTTCCTGATGCCTTTTCTCGTTCTATTCCGGTCTTTGAACCAATTGTCATTTCCACAGTCACCTCTCCCGAAGTCTCCCTTCCTACTCCGGATCCCTGGTACAACGCCATGCTCCGATAAGTTTCTAACGCCGTTACACGTTATACTTCCTGGTCCATGGCGGACAATGTCCTTTTTTGTCGTCACAAAACTTCTATTGCTGCCCATTCTCTGGACGATTGGAAGATCGTCGTACCTTCGGAACTGCGTAAAAATCTGATATTCCTCGATCATGATCCTCCTACTTCCGGTCATTGTGGCGTGACCAAAACTTCTGATCGTCTCCTTCAAAAATATTACTGGCCTTGTCTCAGAGCTGACGTTGCTCGCTACATCCCACGTTGTCCGATTTGTGCTGCTCACAAAGTGGAACAGTTACCTCCTCCTGGTTTATTCGCTCATAGGGCCAAACCATCCTATCCCTGGCAAGTCCTTTACTGCGACATAGTAGGTCCTCTTCCTCGTTCCACTCGTGGTCATTCCTATATTCTTGTAGTGGCTGATTATTTTACCAAGTTTTCTTTCTTCTTTTCTTTACGTACGGCCACTGCACAGTCCTCGAAGATCAAGTTTTCCTTATTTTCGGTGTCCCGCAATATTTTATCATAGATAACGTTGATCAATTCCGTAGCCATCAGCTTGCCTCCTAGTGTATCCGTTATCACGCCAAAATCCTTTTCACCGCCCGCTACCATCCCCAAGCCAATCCTGCCGAACGGGTTAGCAGTGTTCTCAAAACCATGACCCTTTGAGCCAGATAAAAGGTTTTTTTTTGTGTTTTGTTGGGTGGTTCTTTTTTGTTGGTTTCTTTTGTTTTCGTAACCAGTTTTCTCTTAGTTTTAAGCGAATTTTCTTTTTGTTTGTTTGGGTTTTTTTGGTTTGGTACTGTCCACACCCGTACTTTTGCTTCTCTACCCCAATCATTTAATTTTGCTGAAGGGGATTTGATACGTTCATTTTCGGCAATAATTGGTTATTTTATTTACATAAGTTCCTTTTCTAGTATTAAATTCTCCAACAATACCTGATATGTTGTACTTGTTCAGATAAGCTCGCTATACCATAATTTTTAACTTAAATTCCTTGTTAATTCATTATCCGTTCGTATAAATTCCATGTCTGTTGTTAAATCCTTCCGCATAATTAATAATAAATACTCTTTCTAAGAATTTCTCAACGTAAATCTAGTTGTTTTGAAACGACAAGTTTATGGCACAATTAATTAGTAAAGATCCTATTTAGGTATCCGTGAGCGCGTTATACCTTCTGATAACGTATAATTGCGTTCTAGTGGGTTTCCCATCTAAGGATTTGTCGAAATAATACATTCTACTATTATCCTGTAAAACCGTGTTTTCCAGTTTCAATCGCGTTTCGATAACGCGGATGTTTTGTAACATTATTTTGTAATGTTAACAATTAAACAGATTAATTAATTAAAATTCAGTAACTTGAATAAAGTATAGACAAAAATTCCCACAATAAATTACTTTACATTCAGTCAGGCTCCCTTGTAATAAAAGACCACATTTATACCGATAGCTTCAGGCTACTAAATTCCAGCGGCAGGTCATCATTTAAAGCTCTAGACCATCGTAAGTCAAATACAATAAACTTCTTAAAAGTTTAGGTCGGTAACAGACTAACAAATCCGATTACATTAAAATGTAATAGTACCTTTTTAGCGTAAATAAAGAAAACCAATTTCAGTTTGAAAAGCTTAATACTTTCGTTGATTTACAGCGGATTATAGGAAACAAAACATTATAATAGCGGAAACTATTTCCAATTTGATTTGTTCAAATATTACAAGTAATTTTAAGTAGTCTGGAGACATCCATTGTATTTAAAATCCATTTCGGCTCAAGTAGGTTAGCCGGTTTTTGTTAATGCCAGACTACGGCCGCCATAGGTAGATTCCACATTGCCATATTTAAGAAATTCCGAGAAGATACAAACTATTTAAACTCTTGGGAAATAATTGCTTCCGTGATTCTCATCTAAAAAGGGGTTGGATTTGGTTCTTGAAATCTTGTTTTGTGGGAGATGCTGTTCAGTCATTGGATAACAGAAAATGACGTAGATAATAATTAGGGTAGGATTTAATCTATATAACTCAAGGCTTACCCAAAAGACGGGGAGTTCTTCCAATGGGTCCGTCCGTGGTCAAGAAGTAGAGAGAAACGTAGTTTGAGGGTAGCGTTTCTCCGGCATGACAGCTAGAATATTCCACTTCGTATCACGTTAGAAAAAAATTGGAAAGAAGTGTTACTCTTCCAGTTTCGCGAGGGTTATGCCCATATGTCGCGGATTTATAGTGATGCAAGATAAATATTAAAAACTTGTAGGCGTGTGACGCACAAGAAAGTGATATTGTCAAAAATTCTGCCGGGTTCGTGTGCCAGTAAATTCTTTAAAACTTATAAACAGAAGCAACAAGCGAGATTCTCTTCCCAAATTTAAAAACTGCTCTACTTTGGAAAACAAACCCTCAAACAATGGACAATTATTAATAAGTAAGTCTTTATAGTTAAGTAGCATGACCAATTTTTAGTTAGTTTATTTGTTAGGACGTTTTGGCCATAAACCGTAGGATTAATTTAATGTATGATTTATAATATAAGTTTCTTTCATATACAAGTGTTTGATAACTACTTATGTACTCAAAATTTTCATAAATTCCATAGTCACTTAAATTTCTAAATCAATGAATGTAAGAGGTTCACGTTTATTGCTCTGTGAATTAAATAGTTTTGTTTGCCGTTGATTAAGTCAATAGTTTTTCTTATGTTTTTATATAAGTAGTAAAAAAGTGAGGAATTGATTAAAAGAAACAATTGTCCTCCTTGGGATGACAAGTCTCTCAAGGTTTTGTACGAACATTTGGACCTTCTCGACTTGTCTGGCGCCCTTGGCAATTGTCATTAAGCCACAATATTTTATGAAAGGTAAGTGCCACATTTTTGTAGTATATTATAAATTAATTTAACCTTTTTTTTCCAAAATTTTAAACCTCTATATGATCCACGACCTTCCGCTAGCTAGTGCCGGTGACCCCCCTTTAATTTTTGTTTTACAGGCCGCCCCCATTTTATAATTTGACTGGAAAAGATACACTTAGTAGCTTTTCCGCCTGTAACAGTTTGCTTTTCGAGTTCGTGTTATTTTAAACTTCTTTTATACTTTGATTCTGTAGCTTGTGCGTTGATGCACTTGTAAAAACTACTCGTTCTGTTACTCCAAGAGCGATGCATTTTCTCCTCTATCAAATGTGTAGATTTGGTTTGTATCGGTAAGCGCTCCTGAGTTGTTAATATTAGCTCTGTTAATATTAGCTCTTAGCTGGAGGCTAAACTGCTTGTTGCGTAGCCCGATTATTCCTTGATGTAGATCAACTGCTCTTGCATGTAGACCGCCGTTGCAATTACGGTAGTAGCATGGTTGTTGCTTACTATTAATAACCGTAAGGGCAAAGATTATGTTGTTCCTGATGCCTTTTCTCGTTCTATTCCGGTCTTTGAACCAATTGTCATTTCCACAAGCACCTCTCCCGAAGTCTCCCTTCCTACTCCGGATCCCTGGTACAACGCCATGCTCCGAAAAGTTTCTAACGCCGTTACACGTTATACTTCCTGGTCCATGGTGGACAATGTCCTTTTCCGTCGTCACAAAACTTCTATTGCTGCCGATTCTCTGGACGATTGGAAGATCGTCGTACCTTCGGAACAGCGTAAAAATCTGATATTCCTCGATCATGATCCTCTTACTTCCGGTCATTGTGGCGTGACCAAAACTTCTGATCGTTTCCTTCAAAAATATTACTGGCCTTGTCTCAGAGCTGACGTTGCTCGCTACATCCCACGTTGTCCGATTTATGCTGCTCACAAAGTGGAACAGTTACCTCCTCCTGGTTTATTCGCTCATAGGGCCAAACCATCCTATCCCTGGCAAGTCCTTTCCTGCGACATAGTGTTACGTTTATCGTGGCAGCCCCGTTGGGCGCCAAATTTATGCTACGTTGGCTCGTAGCCGTGCGTAACACGAACAAAATCAAAGAAATGACCGGGCTCAATCGGAGATTAGGGGGGGTTGTCGAAAGCAGACCAACAGATAAGGTACGCGGCTGTAAGGAGTTAGTAACAATACCTGCAATAAAAAAAATTAGAATAGCAAACCTGAAATAAAGAAAAAGCATAGCATGCTGATCGAGCATAGATTGTTCAGTACTTTGTAGAATGTAAAAAAAAAACTGTTTGGATAATCTATATAATCTAACAACGGTAAAAGCAATACAAAAATTTTTAGTACAAAGTGAGGTAATATTGAGGAGTAGCGGAAACGTTTCCTCACACACCAATTAAACATAAATCAGACAAAATTTTAACAAAAAAAAAATAGGTAAGCACAATTGATATGAATCATCCAGTATTGTTGATTCTTCTTTTTTTTTCAAATAGCATGCAAGTCTATGGTAAAAGGTATCTGAACGACAAAGATATGGCAAAACAACGAATAGATATTTAAAGTAAGAATAAGTAAGAAATAGTTCATCTTACAAAAGGTCCTTTAGTAACGCTTCCTTGCAATTGAAGTGTGGGATTCACGATGTCCGGCACTAACGCAGCACTTCACCCTTGACTGAGAGGGTGTTGATGGAACTTATCACACGTTACCCTAATCCCACCTACGTATTTCACTGGTGTTAGCAGCAGACAATATCACGCGACGGAACTAGGTAGCATTGATGAATTTCTTGTTAATTCTATTTCCTGAGACAATAATTTCGAAATATTTTGTAGCACTTGTTTAATTTCAACTGGGACCAAATGTATATTATTTTCATAAACATCCAACAAGCAGTGAGAAACTTCAACCAATACCTTTGTAAACCGGTAATCTGTTATATTTCGCAAATAACAAAATTTGCGCAAACAATGATCTGTTTTAGATTCTTTGGGGTTAGAAAATTCAGAAACTACAGTAACAACTGTATTTGTATAATCCAAAGTATGCACTACTCTGATAAAGAAAGGACCGCGAAACTAGATCGCACACACAGTTTAAATATCAAAAAGACAAAGCACCAAAAAAAACACAATGAGTAAAGCACGTGTATCACTAAAGTAACTCTGTAAAATGTTCCGTAAAACACGTGCGTCTACCAAACACGTTCGCCTATCAACCATACTACTTCAATCGGAATTAGCACTACACTTTCTACAGTTAATATACAACTTTTATTTCACAAGAAAAACAACTAAAATCGTGCCGTGCTTGTTCATGAACAATTCGAAAATTGATACCGCATTAATTCTCACTATTGTCAAAGCAAAGAAGAAGCAGTAGTTTTAACGTAATTAATATATAGGAACCAAGAACAAACTACAACTACTCATCTGTTTATTCAACTCGTTGCTATTACAACCTCTTATCGTCTATTATCTAGACTTGTATATCTACATAAGGAACAAAATCTATACAAACGGCAAGACAAGAACAATGCAATCCACTCATTATAATACGATGCATTCGCCTAAGGAGTCAATAAATATAAAATACAGAAATAGTAGTTACAGAAATGTATCTACTAATTGGGAATAAGTGTAAAATGTTAAGCTATAAAAATGCACGTTACAATAGTAGGTCCTCTTCCTCGTTCCACTCGTGGTCACTCCTATATTTTTGTAGTGGCTGATTATTTTACCAAGTTTTCTTTCTTCTTTTCTTTACGTACGGCCACTGCACAGTCCTCGAAGATCAAGTTTTCCTTATTTTCAGTGTCCTCAATATTTTATCATAGATAACGGTGTTCAATTCCGTAGCCATCAGCTTGCCTCCTTGTGTGTCCGTTATCACGCCAAAATCATTTTCACCGCCCGCTACCATCCCCAAGCCAATCCTGCTGAACGGGTTAACCGTGTTCTCAAAACCATGATTGCTCCCTATGTACGCAACGACCAACGTCATTGGGATGTGAATCTGACAAAAATTTCTTGTGCCATCTGCATCTCCAAACACGAAATCATAGCCTGCACACCGTTCTTCGCTCTGTTTGGTCGTGAGAATATCCTTTCCGGCAATTGTTTTGGGTAGTTGCCCATCCGCTAAGGCCGTTCCACCTTGGTCCTCCTTGATTACTTATTACCAATCTTCCCTTCTTTTTCTCTTCTTCTTCTTTCTCCCCTTTCTATTATTGACCCTTTGAGCCAGATAAAAGGTTTTTTTTTGTGTTTTGTTGGGTGGTTCTTTTTTGTTGGTTTCTTTTGTTTTCGTAACCAGTTTTCTCTTAGTTTTAAGCGAATTTTTTTTTGTTCGTTTGGGTTTTTTTGGTTTGGTACTGTCCACACCCGTACTTTTGCTTCTCTACCCCGACCATTTAATTTTGCTGAAGGGGATTTCTTACGTTCATTATCGGCAATAATTGGTTATTTTATTTACATAAGTTTCTTTTCTAGTATTAAATTCTCCAACAATACCTGATATGTTGTACTTGTTCAGATAAGCTCGCTTTACCATAATTTTTAACTTAAATTCCTTGTTAATTCATTATCCGTTTGTATAAATTCTATGTCTGTTGTTAAATCCTTCCGCATAATTAATAATAAACACTCTTTCTAAGAATTTCTCAACGTAAATCTAGTTGTTTTGAAACGACAAGTTTATGGTACAATTAATTAGTCAAGATCCTATTTAGGTATCCGTGAGCGCGTTATACCTTCTGATAACGTATAATTGCGTTCTAATGTGTTTCACATCTGAGGATTTGTCGAAATAATACATCCTACTATTCTCCTGTAAAACCGTGTTTTCCAGTTTCAATCGCGTTTCGATAACGCGGATGTTTGCTTTTCGAGTTCGTGTTATTTTAAACTTCTTTTATACTTTGATTCTGTAGCTTGTGCGTTGATGCACTAGTAAAAACTACTCGTTCTGTTACTCCAAGAGCGATGCATTTTCTCCTCTATCAAATGTGTAGATTTGGTGTGTATCGGTAAGCGCTCCTGAGTTGTTAATATTAGCTCTGTTAATATTAGCTCTTAGCTGGAGGCTAAACTGCTTGTTGCGTAGCCCGATTATTCCTTGATGTAGATCAACTGCTCTTGCATGTAGACCGCCGTTGCAATTACGGTAGTAGCATGGTTGTTGCTTACTACCGCGGCGATGCTGTGTCAACTCGCTTTCGAGGGCTGACAAGATAGTATCCCGACACATGTATGTGACTTGTTATCCTTTTCTAACATACCCAGGCATAAATCCAATTTGAAATTAGATACGCTAATGTTTGTTCTGGTAAAATCCTTACTAGAAAAGTTTCGAACTCTAATGCTTTTGCTTTTTGTACTTACCACATCTGCTTATACGAAAGTATCAGCAGTATTCTTTTTTTACTGATTAGAGTTATAACAAATGCTTCGTATGGTAAAATCCTTATTAGAAATGTTTCTAAATTTAATGTTTTTTTAATTAACCCATCCGCGTTATTTTTTTGGTACTGATTAGATTTATTGCATGAGTGCTACGAATTGCGCACTTCGTGGAACAATTAGTGAATTTGTCCATAGAGTAAAATTGTTTTATTAGATAGTAACCTTAGTTAATTTTGTTTTGCTGTTTCGATAGAAATTTCTATATTTGTGTTTTTTTTTGTAAATAGAAAATCGTTTGCGATGTATTATTTTTGTGTTACTAGGAACCCCTCCCCTCTCCGCATTTGTAGTTAGCTTGGTATATTTACGTTTTCTTCCGACTACGTCATGGTATGTAGCAGATTCATTGCATTTTGTTCTTTAGGCAATTGTAGATAAGCGCATACCTGTTCATTGTAAAAACAAATGAACAAAAAGTGTATGACGCTTAACTTGAATATACATGAAAGAACTGAATACGAAATACAATCACAACGAAAGCAATTTTAGGGGCAGTACGTTTGAATGCTTTATTGCGAGGCCATTAAAAAACTCTCTATAAAAAATGTAAAACAACGATTGAAAGCTGGTTTGGAAGAACAAAGGAACATTATTGTGTTTAATTTGGCATAATACACATAACAAGTGCGAAACCCCTACAAATCCGGATTGAAGCTGCTCTGAATACTAGAGGAGTTCAGCAGTCGCACGTTTCATGCCGACAAATGTAAAAACTTTAAAGCTTTATACTTTATACAACGGTATTACAAAAACTTGGTTTAGATATTTTTTGCGATTTAACCCTTGCCATAAAATCAAACCACATAAACCTTTGATCTAAAATTCAATTAAATTAAAAGGAGACTTGGGTCGTTTCGAGTACTACCACACTATTTCCTTTAAATTTCCTGTAAATTCTTAACTTTTAATTATTTGAGATTTTGGCGTTTTTTAAGTAAATATAAAGGGTTAAGCTTCAAAATTAATGTACTGTAGTGATTACTTTGGTTTTACGATGTCTAAATAATTCATATGTTTATTTTTACGTTTCTCGAACACATATTGCTGAGAAAAGGACACCATCTTTGTCTATTAGGGCTAGATCGCAACTGTCAGTAATTAATTACAAAGCAAACTTTTATTAAGAGCTCTTGGTATTTGAAAAGTCGCTTTGTATTAGTGAATTGATGAACATTTTACGAACATCTTATATTCATTTATTACCCCTCATACAAGCGAACCAGTAAAAAAAGTACGAAATGAGTAACTGAATGCTGACCCGAATCACGGGTTAATAAAGCAAGGGAACGAAAGAGCAAGCAAAAGAAAATCGCCCTAGAGTCGGTGATTGGGGGGTCTAAAAAACGAAAAGACAGTACACACAAAACCAATTTTCTTTTTCGAACATCTTTATCTTGAAGACTAATTAATAGCAAAACACACGTAAAATATAACTCAAATAAATAATTTCTAGGAATTTGTATAGCAAAACAAAATTAAATTATAAGAACAAAATATTTGTATCCACCACTCCTTGTTAAATACTAATTATATCTAGTAACCATCAAATCGAAAAATGTTTTATAGTCAAAAGAACTACGCACATATACACCCCTTAAATATTCCCAAATCATTTAGGATAACCAAACTAAGTGGACTTAATTACAGTGATTAATAATAATTTGTATTGGCACAGCAATCAATCGATGATAATAATAATTATTATATATACACAGCGGCAGAAAGCTGCATTTACTAAATACTTACTTACTATATTGATGTAGACCGAATTCGTGGTAACTAGAAGCTACTGAAACATGCAAGTACACAAAAAGCACCAATTTACAATACTACATTTAAATACAAAACCCCAAAATTACTGAATAAACCTTACAGCCTAAGCATTGCTTTTATTATTGTTAGAATGCAGGCAGACTACATACCGTCCAAAAACAAAGCAAAGAGCTATTAGTCAACTTCATATACTATTTCTTCACGCAGACTATGAGGAGTATGGGTAGTTACAATGTGTACCTTTCTCATCCTAACATGATCTACATACAAAACAACGGCCAGACAAAATGTGCTGTAACAATAAAGTAAGTTTTTATGGTACGAACAAACAAGCATTAGTTGAAGAATTGGATATTGGTTTTAAATCTGACTGAAAATATTAACATTTTTATTAAAGGCATATCACCATTCAATAACCTACCAGTTACGTAAAAGGAGAAAGCATGTTTTTCATAATAAGGATTTCCTTAATTTAGTATATAACTAACGCTAGCTAGTGAAATATTTAGTGAACTGGCTTAACCAATGTAGCTATAAAATTGTTTTCTGATGAAATAATCACGGAAATGCCATATAGAATAGAAATAAATTTGAGCATATTTTTATCTTTCAAACATAACAAAGCTGCTTTATCTAATTACTGTTAAACTAGCAACATTCAGGAAATTTGTTATTAGTAAAAACACATGTCTAGATAAGGGACCAGAAAGAATATAAACAAGTGAACTCGGGAACTAAATATACGGCGAACAACGCTGGTTACCTAACGAAACTAACCTGAACTAATTTAAGTAAATAAACAAAGAGCACGGTTGGCAGCCTAAGTGAGGGAAGTTGAAATAATATAAGTGTTCAAAGAATAGAATTATCTGTTTTGAAAACCTGGTTGCTCATAGCTCAGGGCGTCCGTACCTTTTACCAAGTCTAGCACGAGGTATAGAATGAGAATTTCCTGGAACAAATGCCTCTTGAATCTGAAACAAACACTATAAGTAAAATTAGATTCACTTCGAAAGAGCATTATTGCATTTTCAGTGAACCAGTGGTTGATTTAAAGTAGTGAAATTGCGAAAAAGCACGAATAAAGATATTTGACTTGAAAAGTGTGATTTCGTCGGTTTAAAAATGTAACTAAAATCTTTCTGTTTAAATTATTTTGGTAATGGGGTTGTTAAGAGCTCTAAACAGCACTCCAGTTAGGACTTTGAGTACCACTCTAAGCTTGATTCTAAGATTTCAAAATAGGTTTCAAGTGAAAGATTTATATACTACTGTAAATACTTCTTCGATTATTAATAATCTCACAGCTTCACTAGATCATTTCTAACGTTGCTGCGAATATTAGTTCCAAACCCACAGGTTAGGTCCTGCTGAAATGGAATTTGTTGCGAATTATGTTTTGCATGTAAACTTGGTGTCAATAATTTTGTTCGGATATAAATCGTTGAGATAAACGTCTGCGCAGGGAAGTTTTTTAACTGGACATTATTCAAGACTCCTGCAAACAAGGTCAGATTAACCTTTAAGTTTTATATTTTTCTATAATCGTCTATCGAAAAGTGCACTGCGTATTTAATAATTTTAGTGTGCAATTTTAAAGCTGCCAGATTTAATTAATTGAAATATTTATTTAGGTAAAAATTTATAACGAAAGCAATTTTTATGCATTTTTTTGTTGTGAGGTATATATTTTTAAAGAAATAATCTTGGAGATGAAAGTATTCTGCCCCTGAAAGGTCAATGTTAGTGTACGCTTAACGTAAGTTGAAATTTTGGTGAATCATTTGTAATCTTATGTGATTTGCTTTACACTAATTATCATTTTTGGTTTTTTAAAAATATATCTTACTTTCCCTGCTATTTTTAGAACCTAATTAGTATTAACTTTATCTGTCCATGCTATCATCATAATAGCAATTTCAAAAGGCTACCTTTTTTCTACGGCTTCTCATACTGTCTTCATTTAATAGCGGTGCAGTGCTGTGCTTCACACATATGCGTTCAGCTATTTCTTTCTTGTTTTTGTGTTTACTGTATTCGAACATAGCTGCCGTTCTTTCTTGTTAAATACAGCACGACTCTTTTTTTATTGTTTTCTAAATATATATTCTATTTCACCGACATTTAGTGGTATGCGAAGAAAATTAGGCAACTTATCAAGATCCCCAACACTTAGATATTTGCCAAATTAATAGCTTACCAATAAATTCCTTCGTACAGTCAACATTTGGTGAGAATATTGCAAGACAAGCACCTGCAGTTGTTTAGAACAATAATCAAGTTTAAGTACAATTATATTTTTCGTTATTAGGTTTTCCTTCTTAAAACTCGTCCAACGCGTACCTCCACTGATTTCTATTCTGAGCTAACCAACAGATTTCCCTGAAATTTTCTCAGCCTGCAACGTTGACTATATGTGTGCAATAGTCTAACCTAGGTCTACTTCTATCTCTCTTTTTCATATCTCTGCTTCTAATATGTTCTACACTATTCCCTCATGCCTTAGTATGTAACCTATCATCTTATTTTTCCTATTTTTTACTGTTTCCACTTATTTCTTTCTTTCCCTAACAATTCTAGAACGTCAATAGCACCACATTTCAAAGGCTTCTATCTTTTTCCTGTCCGCTTCTCCTACTGTCCAAGTTTCATAACCGTACAGTATAGTGCTCTATGCATATGCTTTCAGCAATCTTCGCATTGTTTCTGTTTGTTGTCTTTGAACACAGTAGTTGCTTTGTCTTGTTAAAAGCAGCACGGCCTTGTGCGAATATTTGTTTTATATACTTTGCACTTTTCTCATCTTGCGTTTTTTGGCTTCTTACATAGCAGACATCTTTTACCTGACATAAATTCTCGTTTCCTATTTATATTCCGGGTTTTGATTGATTTCAGCTCTAATTCTATTACAAATGTTTGCTGTTTGTATATGCTATACCTATCCGCCATGCCTTAAATTCATTTTAATCTATTTGAGTGTTTACAACATTTTTTTCCATTTCACATTGTCGACTGCTTTTTCCAGATCTACAAACCTTACATACGCGCTTTCTCCTTTTTTTATTGTCTTCTTTATTATCACCCTTAGAGCTAAAATAGCCTCCCATGTTCCTCTGTTTCGCCTAAACCTAAATTGATCTTCTAGCAATTATTCGTTTTCGATCTAAATAGAAAATCCTCCATATAATTACTGGTGGAATAATTTTTCGGCAAGATCAAATGTAGACATGATAAATACCTAGGTTTCGTGGATCCACATAAATATACTGAGCGCAGCTTTAAGCAGCTCCCCAAACGCCTCCTCTAAGAAGACATGTGGTTAGAGAAGAATTTTCGCAGTGGAATTGTACAAAACGCAATCTATAGAACCATAATTGTAATTTTCAAAAATGCCTGGAGGATGGTAGAAACTCGGAACCATTACATATGCGAAATTCCAATGTAGCGGGTCGCCCAGATTCTAGATTTTGAATATGTCTAAAGTTATAGTAATCGAATATGAAGAGTTTAAAGAGGCTAGTCAACTTCCTTATCTTCGTTAGGTTTTCTGCGTTGTAGATGCTGTATCCGATTGGCAATTGAAAATTTACATTGTAAAGATTCTGCTATTTATTTATCCTTGGGCTATAGTACCACTTCTCCATTTATTGTACCTTCAAAGTATCATTATGTTATCACCATTATCCACTAACAGTCACTGAATTGTGCAGTCAACAGGTTGAGACAGACGTAGATAAAAGGTAAATTTTTCTCAGCATTGGTGTGAAAATTTGCAGGCTTACTGGTTATATTGAATATTTTTCATCTTTGTAGTACACAAATAAAAGACGTAGAGGTAAATGAAAGAACCGTCGACCACATACTTTTTAAATAGGAAAATGTTTCGGTAATTGTTCACTTTAGGCATCTAGTTTAATTATTTCTGTGCAGTTTTGTTAGCTATATTGTTAGTTATACAGTATTGCCCGAAATAAACAGTACTGAAATTGTAATTGTTTTGTATATTTAAAAAATACATATTATTGACACTTTATTATATGTTCTAAATGTGCACCTCCTCGTTCGAGACAGACTTCATAACGATGTTCTAAGTTTCTGGTCATGTTATTGAATAAGGGTTGTCTCAGGGCTGCGAAGAAGACTCTAACGGCATCCTTTAATTCATCGATGGTTTGTGGTGCCCGTTTGAAAGCGGCATTTTTAGCCATGCCCCAAATGTATGCGTCTGGAGGTGTGAGGTCTGGAGAATGTGAAGGATAAGGGAAGTCAGTAAATCGTGATATGAATTTGCTTGGAAAATGTTCTTGAAGAATTGACGAATTGCGGCAGCAGTATGGCAAGTTGCCCCGTCCTGCTGAAAAAATTGGTTTCGAAATGCCAAGTTACGTGCACGACAGAATTGACGTAGATCAGGAATAAATCGTGTTAAAATTTGTCTGTACCTCTGTTGATTAAGTGTGACTTGCCTACCATTCTCTTCGATAAAGTACGGACCAATGATTCCGTGTCCGGAAACAGCACACCAGACACTCACTTTTCACTATGTAAAGGAACCTCTTGAACCTCATCGGGTCTGGCAAAGCCCAGAAATCGATTTGTGCGACGATTCACATAGCCTGACAAGTGAAAATGTGCTTCGTCTGAAAACCAAACATTTTCAAAAATTCAGGATTTTCATACTGTAACGCGAGAATTCTGGCGCAATATTCCACTCTACTGCGATAATCCCGAGGATGTAGTTGTTGATGTACCTGAATCACATACGAAAATGTACCCAGCTCCTGCAGGATTCTTTGAAAGGAAGTTCTTTTAAATCAAGTTGTAACGCTGTCCTTGCCTGGCTGACTTTCGGATTTTCTAAGATTTGCTCAAAAACACGTTCATGGTTATTGTTGTTGTTAACTGTCCTGGGACGCCCCGAGTTTCCTTTTCGTTGGCACAATACACTACCTGTATTTCTAAACTTTTCAATAACCTTCAAAATTACAGCATTACTTGGAGAACGTTTATTAAACCTTTGTGTGAATTGATCAGACACGTATAGCAAACTTGCACCATTACGTCGGCCGATTCCGTATGAACGAAAATAATGCTCTACCAGAAACACTTTCTCCTCTGTACTTAACACCATTTTTAACAATTAGGCCCTACTAATTACTTGTTTGTGGTTTACTTGACAGGTCTATACTAGCTAACTTGAGTGTGACAGCGCACGCATAAAAACACCGCCAACTTAGTTTCAGTACTGTTTATTTCGGGCAATACTGTATTACCATTATCGTAACAGTTCACATATCTTGGGCCTACATTTTTGACAGACTCAGCGTCTACCATCCAAGCTGCTGTTATGAACACTAAAGCTAGCCAACTCATGGCATCCGAGGTATGTATAGGAACTTCTAAGCATGACAGAAGGGATTCTCGGTCTATAAGGTATTATTTTGTAGCGTTTAAACTCAAATATTGAAAATATCCGTTATGACGGAATTAATTAATAAATGCAGCATAGAATAGCTAAAAAGAAATAATTATAGTGGAAATATTACAATCAATAACACAGACTAATGCGATTTATGTTTCCTGTTGTCTGATGGGCGTCTTTTATGTATTTTTGGCCGCTAAAACGGAATCTGCATTCAAAATTTCTCATGTACTGAGATATTCGATAAAGACGATTTACATTGTAAATCATATTGCAACGAACGTAATCCGGCGAGTGACTCATCATTGGAATGTAAACTGCGTCATAATGTGTGGCGAAGGTTCTAGAAATCGCTATAAAGACTGGTATGAGATATATAAGCGCTGGGGACAGCATGAACAAGAATTGATATACTAAGTGCGTCTATATATAGTTATAAAATATAGATAATAAATAATATTTAACTGTATAGTATATGTTGCTGATTGACTTTATACAAAGGCGTAAAAGTGTGAAAATCGAACGATACGTTTACGAATGTGGTGAGTTTACGATTAAATCATTAAAGGACAATAACTACGTTAATCAACGGAGTTCGTGAGCTTTATTTTAGATACAAACTAAGGGGTCAGGATAAACCTTGGGCGCCGCATATTATTTGCGAAACGTGTGCTGTGAATTTAGGGGGATGGCTCTACGGCACCCGTAAGTCAATGCACTCTTGCAGTGCCAATGGTGTGGAAAGAACCAAAAGGACATGTTACATATCGTTATTTTTGATTGACAAATCTTTCTAAAATTTCACTGAAGTAGCAGTATACTGTACAGTACCTAAAACTGCAATCAACTTTCAGACCAGTTCTTCATAACCAAAATTTACATATCCTCAAACCCTTGACGATAATATGAACGCTGCTCAAAATAATATTGTTAAATATTTGGAAGAAGACACGGATCCTGATTTCCAACCATTTGATATAGGTACTCCACATTTACTATCACAAAACGACAATACAGGATTTAATTTTGTAAAAAGTTCAAGCCGAATTGTTGGAATCCAGGTTGCAAGGTTGGAATCTGTAACAGGGTGGTACGCATATTTCCACACATCGAAGACGTGAACAAGATTTTCTTCAATTTTTACATAGTGTGATCAGTTACTGTACTATGTAGATGTTTCTGAACTAATGGATGCATTGGAATGTAATTACAAAACTAATGAGTGTAGACTATTTATTGATTCGTATACTCTAATGTTAAAGGTAGTTTTCCTTCATAATGGAAACTCGTATCTATCTATTTCTATTGCCCATTTAATACATATGAAGGAAAACAACGACAATATGAAAACTTTACTTAAAAAAATTAAGTATACAAAACAAGGGCGGAGCATATGTGGTAATTTAAAATCATAGCACTTTCGTTAGGAATGCATTTAAGTTACACCAAGTACTGTTATTTTCTCTGCAAATGTTACAGCAGAGTAAAGAATATACACTACTTTGTAAAAGACTGGAAAATGCAAGAAAATCTCGTTGCTGGAGAAAAATGTTACAATTCTTCCTTTCGTTGATACAAAGAAAGCTTTGCTACCACTTGTGCACATAAAACTTGAACTGACGAAAAACTTGTCAAGCTTTAAATAAAGATAGTGAAGGAGTCCAATATCTGAGAGAAAAATTTCCCAGACTACGTGAGGCAAAAATTAAGGAAGCAATTTTTATTGGACTGCAAATTCGTCACATAATAAAATACGGTCTATTCGATTCAAAACTGACCGAGCTTGAGGTTGTTGCATAGGTATCATTTAAAGAGGTGTGTTCTAATTTTTTGGAAAATTCAAAGGCAAAAATTAGGAACAAATTACTAATCTTTTAATTTACACATACAGCGATTTCCATTTTTTTCCTCGCTCTACCCCGCAAATCTGGTGTCTTTAAGTGACGAACATGGTAAAAGGTTTCACCAAGACGTTATGAATTGTGAAAACTGATTCTAAGTGAAGTTGAGTTCCACCATGTTCGCAGATTATTGTTGGAACCCAATAGGGCATGCTCCAAAGGTACTCTTCAACGAAAATCACGCGCAGAAGACTTCTGAGATTCGGTAGTGACATGGTAGGCATAATTTATATTGCAACATATGTAAACATTATATAACGTTCCATTATAAAAGATGAAAAATTTGTCAAGCTTTAAATAGGATTCCAATATCTGAGAAAGAAGTTTCCCAGACTCAGTGAGGCAAAAAATTCAAGAAGGAATTTTTATTGGGCTTCAAATTCGTCACATAATAAAGTACGGTGTATTCGATTCAAAACTGACAGAGCTTGAAGCCGTTGCATGAGTATCATTTAAAGAGGTGTGTTCCAATTCTTTGGAAAATACAAAGGCAAAAACTAGGAACACATTGCTAATCTTTTAATTTACACATACCGCGATTTCCATTTTTTTCCCAGCATTTGGACATCTTTCCCGCAAATCTGGTGTCTTTAAGTGACGAATATGGTAAAAGGTTTCACCAAGACATTATGAATTGTGAAAACTGATTCCAAGTGAAGTTGAGTCCCACCATGTTCCCAGATTAATGTTGGAACCCAATCAGGCATGCTCCACAGGTACCCTTCAAACGAAAATCACACGCAAAAGACTTTTGAGATTTGGTAGTGACATGGGAGATATAATTTATATTGCAACATTGCATACATTATATAATAAAACGTTCCATTATAAAAATATGAATAACTTTTGACTGGAGGCTGATAGAAAAATTCCGTTAGCAGATTCGTAATTAGCTGGAAAATACTATAAGAAACACCCACCGCACATTAGAGAACAAAAAAGGTTACAATTTGTTGTCCAGTGTAAATACAATAACGACGGTCAAGTTGTTTTTATGAAATAATTGAACTACCTAAAGTGAACAATTGCCAATACTGATTTCATTAATTTGTTTAATCGTCTCAAAACTTTTCTGCTTGTAGGTTCTAGTGTCAGGGATTTTTTGTATTAAAATGTTTCCTATCTCATAGTGTCATCTAGGCATAATTTCATCAATTTTATACAACTTACCGTTCTCGCTAAAGTATTCTTAGTAAAAATTTGACAAATTCATGTATTTATTCAAGTTTTTACCTTGTAGACGTAAAACCTATATATTTCTTCCTAAAAAAGGCAAGCAGCTTAGAGATTTCACTAATGTTTACACTATATTTTAGGGGTTTGGTTGATTTAAACATTGAAAAATCGTTGCAAAGACTAAAATGAGTTGTAAGTTTTAGCTTGATCCGCAAAATACAGGGTAGAATTACTTTTATGCTATTAATTTAAAGAGACATAGAGATCAATAAGACAAACAAAAATTGTTAATCAACCTGTGGTCTAAAACGAATGGTTAAGCTACAAACCGTCACATACAAAAGTATTCAAACAGTTAAAACTTTCTGCAATGTTAGCTAGGTCGCGATTCATATACAGAACAACATCATCCAAATTGTGACATTCTGCAAACATATTTTAGTAAAATATGGTGTATGCCAACTGTAAAACGAAATAACCCACTGCACTTTAGTTGCTTTTAGAGTCAGTTTAAAATTTTTTTAAACATACGGAATTTTTCATGATAATCGCAACAAAAGATAAAATTTTATTATGCTGATTTGGTCGACTGTATTACTGGCCCCATGGTGTTGAGGTTCTGGAATTCGGTTATTATGCAGGATACAATAATCCACTTCAAGTTGATTATACTTTTTCACTGAATATGTTAGATATTTTGCACGCCTGTTTCTACTACTAGTGTCGGATAGGATGTAATTAATTCCATTACCTGCTTTGGCAATATACTTAAACATAGTGTTCTGTCTGAATTTTAATTATACGAGATTTTCGGAAAATAGAGATATTTTGTACAGTTTAACGAATTGCGCGAAGACGGTGGTCATTTTGAACACTTCTTCTAAAATCAATTCTCGTGCGTGATGTGATTCAGGATAACACTAGTACAGGCGAGTTATTTCTTATAAACATGTAACCTAAAAGCAGTCCTAAAACGTTTATTTAAGTTGACCTGGGTCGGGCATTTGAAAATCAGCCAAAGAGTAATACGTTTCATTGGTTTTTGATTTAGCCAATTAATCTCGTTGCCTCTTCAATTTAATGACATTACACTAATGCCAAGTTGTATGCTTAAACGTACATCTTCGATTTATTGTTAATGTTCTTTACCTATGCCAATCACGGAACACTTAAGCCTTTTCATACTTTTTTCGCAGTTTTGTTGGTAACGCATTTTGCGTTACGGAATTTGCAGCCAAAACTATGTGATAAACAGCAAAATATACCAGGAAAATTAAAAATTCAAACAGAATTAATTTGTTTATAAATGATCAATATAGATACGTGCTCTTTCACAAACTTGATTGGTAAATTAAATATTAAATATCAAATTTTTTGTGATAAATCTGACTTTATTCACGATTTCAGGATTTTTTAAATACTTTATGTCAACCATTATACGTAACACCTCAAGTTAATTTACAGGACCTAGTGGACTCGCGAGTACATGGCCTTATGGCCTTGTTCCTCAACATTGATCTTCGTTCCCAAGTGATAAGTTTCATGACTATATATGTAAATAACTATTAAATTAAACGTATTTTGGCATTTTAATAAAGTCGTGGGCATAACTGGATTAAGTAGGTCTAAGTAAAAGTATTGTAGTTGAGTTTGCAGCAGACGTTTTTTCGGTAACTGTTTGCGTTTAGGGTTAAGAAATGTTGGAAAAAACGTTGATCTTTACTACCTTTTTAAACAGTCTTTGAAGTATGTTTCAAACTTGACATTTTGTAAGGTAGTAAATCATTCCGAACACAAAGACCACAATTTCCTTGAAAAACCACTTGAAATCCAACTTTGCATCAGCAAGATCCTTTGTAGGTTTACAAGATTAAGTAAGGACTACTTATAATATTCCGGAAGTTTTATTAAGGCCATTGTGTAAAATCGTCCCTGCTAAAAAATTTCATAAAATCCTCGTTTTTAGTGCCGCTCATGTGAGTTATACAAATTGAAAAAATGGAGGTATATGGAATTGTAGATCCTATAAAAACAGTTCATGCTTAAAGCAACAAAGCTTTGTTGGATTGGGTTGACTGAATTTTGTGCTTTTGATACGGTAGTTGTAAAATGTATTCATTCAGGAAAATGGACTGCGTGAAAACTCTATGGTTTTCAATCATCTTGAATTTACGTCAAAGCAATGAATAACAAGCAGCTCGTTTGAAAAACAAATTTGGCAGAAATTCACTTGAATGCTTCACTGCAAAGACATTAAAGGAATTCTAATAAAAAATGCAAGACATTTCTTAAGCTACCCCATACAAAGAATAAAACAACACCATTGTCCTTATTTATGTTAATATAATGTTAGAAAGCAAGATATCTTGATATCGCAATTAGCAGACTTTAAGTGTGCACGTATGCTAATTTATACAGACGAAGAGTGCGTACACTTCTTATGCATCCTACTGGTAGAGAAAAGGAATGATTAAAGAAAAAGGAAGTCTGTTACTATATCTTCCATTTTTATGTACTTATTAATTTATTAATAACTATTTTAATCCTTTATCATTTATCTATGCAATAAAGTATTTAAATATTTATTCAAACTTTGAAAACGTCAAGAAAATAAAAACTACATAAATGTGGCTTTACGGGAATATAATATTCTTGAGGATTAATAAGTTTAAAATAACGCCAAAGATTTCTATCTGCGATAGCCAAATTCGGTAAATGTGTTTTATTTTAGAAAGATATTCATTTGTTTTTGATAATGTACAGTTTGTAAAAGTCACTTTGATTCTATTGCATTAAAACAGTAATGCAGCTAATACATTCTTTTACAACCACCAATAAAGATCCTGACTTTACTTTCTGCATATTGAATTAGAAAAATACATACAATTTCTGATAAATAAACAACCTAAGAAAGCGTATTCGTAAACATTCACACGAGTTTAAAAAAACGGAAATCGTTGTAAATTACTCCAATAGACAGAAACGCACAAAACAGGACAGCATTGAGATGCAGTAACTAACAGATGACACAGGTCCCGATATTAAGCCGAAAGTGTGAGAATACATTTAACGACTCTCATGCACCGAAACAATCTCTGCTTCGACAGTTTAAGTCGTACAGTCCTTTAGAACAGGCGGCTCCGTGACGTAGTTGGTGTGTGTGTGTGTGTGTGTGTGTGTGTGTGTGACTACTACCAACACGATCCGCTTGAAAAATGTTAGGCGAGCATTATTCACAAAAATACACCCTGGTTCGGATGAGAGGTAAAATGGAGGTCCCGTGTGTGAGCGTTGTCACGCACGTTAAAGATCCCTACCTTGTTTGTAACAGCAAGGGTTCGGCAAAATTCCAAATTTTCCAGGTAAAAAAAACTCGTTTCCTGGACAATATAGTGCCTTCGGGTGGAGCATTTGAAAATCACATGTAGAGTCTTAGAGAACGAAAATAGCGGGGAATACCCACAAAACATTTTACCTTTAAAAACCCCCAAATAAAAGTAGTAGGGAAAAGATCATATCACAACGCGTAAGAACGTTTTCAGCCAAGTTGAGAAAATCGCAATCGTCGCCATGTGGGATGAGATTGCTAAGCCACTAAAAAATCACCGGTATTAAAAAATTGGATCTGCGTGTGAACAAATGTTCAAACACAAGTTATAGCGCGGAAAAAGTACTGCAGTTAATAATGTGGAAGTGACCTATGTCAGCTTTTATTCCACATCACGTGGGAGAGTTTAATCCGCCGTAACAATTTCCTGCGCTGAAAGTCGACAGAGCGCTTGCAGAAGATAACTAAATACAACTGGAACTTATTAGATTTGTTTTCCATTTTATAAACATTACATGCTGATATTTGATAATTGTAGTTGATGGTAATGAGAAGAATGTATAAAACCTGTTACTATAAAAAAGGACCATCACTTTAGTGTACGCTTACTTAAAGCGGATGGTAGCAACATAACTTTCCATACACGGAAGCTCAGTATTATCGAGACGAAATAATATTTAGGAATTTCATTGGTTGACTGTCTATCATTGATACTTTTAAGTTGCCATTTTGGTTTCACGCAAATTTGGCCAAAGTAGGGCTAGGTCTTAGTCTTTATTTTGTTTTCCGTTGATTATTTACTATGATAGTTATGTTTGCTAATATAGATTATGTGTACCAGATGTGGAGCTTATTATGGTCATGTAAAAATTTTCGTAACCATCACATACCACTCACTTCCCATATTATTATTAATAAAGCGCCTTCTGATTTTAGAGAGGATAAGAAGAAGAATAGGTGAGAAATTTTGGTTGGTGGGGTTAGAGTTTTATTTGACCGGTTAAGCTCAGTTTTCGAAAAATTTCTGATAAATTACCTTATAAGTAGTGCTTCTCTAAACATCGACAAGCAGAGAAAAATGTGCATAATTTTTCATCAGAAAGGTTTGCAAATTATTAGTATTATCTAAATAATTTTCTAATTAGAAATGTCAGAATGACACATGTCTTTTTACTTCAACCTCTAATATAATGCAATTGGATATTCATTTATACTGATATATGGTGCGTGGTCTAAAATAACTATATAGAAGCTAGATGGTTTAGATTTGTTTCGGCGTCTTAAGATTACTGATTTCAAACAGTTAGGTCTGGTCGCACTTATAAAAGACTCAATTTCGAATTTAATAACATCCGCGTACCGTCGTCTGTCCTAAATCGGTCTTATAAGATACCTTCCGGTCAACTTTAAGATTTAGTAATTTTTAGCGTTAGTTTTTTAAATATTGGTTTAATAGGATACTACCGAGTGGGCGCTCTTTTCTGCTAAATACAAGCGACCCAAGTTAAAGTGTTTGTAACTTCCAGGAAGGTGTGTTAGTTTTTATAAACATGCATTTGTGGTGTTAATGTATATATAAGTCCAATTATTGTAATAAAAGTGACCACGATTCCTAAATGTTCTTTTGATGTGCAGTAAGTTTAATTTATTCCAGCAGACACCATCCAAAGACTTTATAAGACCCTTACGAAGTTAAGAGTATCACTCGCGATTGTTAATCTGCCTGAGCGACACCCTTAGAAGTCGATATTACCCATTTGTATCTACCAACAATTATCTTTATCTGTATCTAACGTTTTCCGAGATATACGTGACAAGGTTTGTTTTTTTATTTGTGTAGATTAATAGAAAGGAGTAATATGTAAGTGTCTAAGCAAAGCTCTATCAACCTACAATCTGAAACAAGAACAAGCTATCTTTTGGACAGGCATTTATTCGGGATTTTTCAGGCGGGTTGGCGCTCAACGCCAACGCAAATAATAAAATAAAACTTGTCACGTATATTTCGGGAGAAAGATAGGTACAGATAGAGGTTAGTATAAATGGATCATAACGACTTTTAAAGGGGGTTACTCAGGCGGATTAATAAACGCGTGTAATAACTTTAAGAGTTTGGAAATCCTACGATACAGGTTTTTGCCACCATATAAAATACCAATTGAAGCTAATTGAATTAAGATAAGTTGAATACTGTTTTAAGGAGAAGGATGTAGAATTACATGATATATGTAATTATTGAATATATTAGGGAAGGTTTAATTATGGAGTTGTTAATGGACAATAATCACGTGTTTAAGATAGGATATTTAATTACAGGACTTATAAAGGTGGTTATTGTACATATTAAGGAGATTTAATTGTGGAGTTGTGTTTGAATGATAATAACGTGTTTAAGATTTGTTTAGAATAATGATGATGATCATCCTTGTTTAAAAGATATATTATGAACTCTATATGTAGTGTGTAAAATTGTACTATTAAATATATGGAAGGTGTGAATTATTAGCTTAGGGCTAAATTGGAGATCTTCTTATGGTAAAAGGATCTCGACATTCTTCCGACTAAGCTAGGGGTCTATTCCTCGGGTAGAGCTTTTGATGAGCGGTCGTGGGTTTTACAACAAAACATTGTTTACTTACAGACTCTAATAATATTAAAATAGGGGGTGCAAAAGGTGCGCCACCAAGTCCTTTAAATTTTTTAATCACGGGTTTGCCCTAGGGGAGGACCTGGAAGTCCTTAGAGAGAAATATTGTCTTTACCGCTAAAGCAGGAGCTGTAAAGAAAATATTAATATAACAATGAAGGACATAAGAGATGTACTCTTGCTACCTTATACTATAAAGAAAAAGAATAGCCATTTATATCAATAATTTAAACATTATTATATAAACCAATTTAGGCATTAAGTCTCTTGGAGGTGTTGTTTAGAGCTTCTTTATCAAGTTTCTGTTATAGACTTTACTTTTATGAAAAGGTATTTATACCTTTTTAACTCAATTACCCTATCCTTGAACTCACTCGTTCTTTAATTAAACTTTTGTTTTCTAAATAATAAAGTTTTATGTACAAAATATACATCACAAATGTGGTCTAAAGTCTTCAACACAATGATTGAATATGAAAAGTACGACTGTCTTTACTAAGAATAAAAAAATATCAATAACGTATTAAACATTTTTACAAGGCTTTTCAAATAAATTACCCAAAATACACAGATCTGTTACTTTGGTTTACAAATGTGTATTAAATACTCAAAGACTAAAAATATTAGTTCTCGTAATTACTTAAGGTGTTATTGAATTTGACTGAAATAATTTGTTAGAATTAAATAAAGATACTCATATTCATTTGCAATAATATCATATATAACCCTTAATTCAAACTGTGATAAATTCTAAATAGCATAAGTTTTCGTAATTAGATAGTAAAACAAGAATCATAAATTGCTACAATGGTGTTTTCGATCATTTGCCTTGCTGTTGAGATAGGCGAACAGCTGTAGTCATGTCCAAGTGATAGAAAAACGCATTTTGTAAACAGTTGTTTTAAACTACATTGAAACAATTACGTTGTCGAATCCAGATGTGCTGGCCTGTGATCCTTTGACAAACAAATCACGTCAACGTACTGTCCACATTTTATTGCGCAATATACTGGATCTTTACTGGAACCATTTACACGAACTTGAAGTGCATTTCGTCTTCGCAAATCGAAACAAAATCGAACCATAGAACAGGCTATCCAAAGTACATTATTTTCCACGTTTCTTTAACTTGTGTTAAAAACAAATTATTTAACGGTAATTAGAAGATTAATTATGATATTTTAACATTTAAGTTAGTGAGAATAGACTTGATAATTACAAAGACCAAAGTTCGTCAACCAGTTATTTTAAATTTTTTAATAAGTTAATTGAAATTAATATTAGCAAATTTTAAAGAAATTATTGTTGGAAATTCTATAAGACCATAACTAGAAAATCCATAGAGCACATTTTATAAATTCCGTGAAATCAGAATTAACAAATTTAAGGAATTGATTATCAGAAATTCATAGAGCGCTGTAATAAAATTATTTAGTCTAACTTAACAATAATTTAATCTGCTTACCATTATTAAAATACACAGAAAAGCAAGTGCATCTTGCACTTGGTTGGGTGGCAACGCTTATCGCTACACACAGGTTGCTGGCGAGGACCCTATTCAACTGCATGGTGCTTGTGACTCCACAAGTGATCGTGCCAGACTGAATCGTTTGTTCGATGCGCAGAACTCACATTAAAATCGCCTGACATTGGAGATGCAATTCAAACGACTAACGTTTACTAATAGTAACTAAACCAATACTTTAAAGTAATATTCAGCTTGTGATTGGGGTACACGACCCTGATATAAATATTTAATTACATCGCAAAATTTAATTGTTTATTTAAATAGACAATGCAGTGTATTTTATAAATAATTTGAAAAGGATTTGTAGTTGTCAAAAAAAAATTGTTACAAAATATGTGCTAAAAGGAAGTTATTTTTCATTAATTTTGTAGTTGAGATACTGTTTGCAAGAGAAAGTTGTTATGGATATATTACTTTGTATTTGAAAAACTGTTTGTAGAAGAACTATTTCTGACTATTATAAATCTAATACATGATTACAGTGGTTTTATGAATCAAAGATCTTGCAAAAATAATTAGACAACAGGCAATCACAAACACCCATTATAGCATGTTTTATTAGGCGTACGACACCGAGCGATCGACGGCATCTTTTATCGACATTCAACAGTATACAAAAAGCTTGATAAAGATCATACTCTATGTTTTCAAAACTCAACAATAAATATGAAAAAAAAACTAAGCAACAAAAATACATTAGTAAAGGAGAATCAATAAACTTTAGTAATTATAGTTCTACGGGTTCACAACTATACGAACCACCTAAAGTTTATAAAGCAGAATATCTTTTCAGGGCTACAGTTGCATCAAATAATAGTGCTACAGAAAATCTTTCCAAATTTATAGCAGATATATTACAGAAACCTACTAATACTAATAATTACAACGTATACGATTCTTTTGAATTTTCTGACTCTATACATAACTTTCAACTATCAAATAATCATGTATTAAGAAGCCTATATGCAATCTCCCTCTATATTAATATTTCAAAATATGTGATTATAAATAATATCGAAAAGCTTTGTTACGAATATCGTAGCCCCACGTTGAGTATGCCAGAAATTTGGCTACGATATAAAAGTAGACCGAAGAAAAAAAAATGACCGGGCTCAATCGGCGAGTAAGCGGGGTTTTACAAGACCAAAAATAATTATATTGCCTAAAATAAAAAATGAAAAGTTTGGTTCAACCTGCAATAAAAATAAACACATTAATTCAAAACAGAAAATAAATTGCTTATTGTATTGAGTAGCATGAAATTTAATGATTTGGTTAAACTATATAACATAACAACCGAAGAAATATTTACAATTAAATCTTATTACAATGTCCTGTAACTTTGGGGTAATCGAAATAGTTTTCGTCCACCACAAATTGACATAATTTGAAATTGATTCTAATATCGAAAATAAATTCATACTACATGTTGTATTAATTAATTAATTAATCTTGTAAATTCGAGAAAAACTGTTTATTTAATTACTTTCAAATGCAAAACGACAATAGGACGTGTTCTAACGCATATGAAGTAAATGGTTTCTCATTTTACAACTTACAATCAAGTTCGTATCTTCAAAAATGTATGTAATGCGTTTTAAGGTATTTCAAGAGTAATTATTTTTACATATACGGCTTAAATTTGTACACACGGCTGAATTATTGATTTAAAGTTGGGATTTTAAATACACGGGAAGTGTGTTTTGCTTTGTACTTTAATGGCTAAAAAGTACTCTTGTGTTATTGATTTACAATTGGGGCTTTTTAATTCATGGGAAGCTTTGCACTTTAAGACTGTGCATTTACAATACTCTTATATTATTTATATATAGGGTGGAACAATGAATCTTTGGAAATTTCTATTTCTTCCGGCTTCTTTTATATATGGGGGGTTTAATTCTAAACTTTGGGTTTTAATAACATTTCGTGACCCCCATATCACGTTGATATATAGCATTTAATCTCAGTTATAAACACCAATGCATTTGGGAAATCTACTACATTACTCATATATGAAACTCTTTACTAGTCAAGTAAATTAACCCAATAGCAAACGTTTCAGCTCATAATAAACATTTCACTTGTCGAGCACTCTGATTAGTGCAAAATCGACTTTATCTTCTGCATTTAAAAAAAATAAATAAAGCAATTAAAGCTTTAATTAATTAACTAAATTGATTTTTGTATAACATTTTAAATATAACATGTTCTAGAAGCTTCGGGAGGGATAGAGAAAATGCGTAATCTGTAGTGATAAACCATTAAATAACTAATATTGAACAAATGTTGGTTTGAAGTACTTGCATTACTATAAGATAGAATGGGATTCCTGGTTCTAAATGCGCCTCAGGTTGGGCGTCGATGAATATGCCCGTTGTTTAATTAATTTTAGCTAGCTCTCTACAAAATAAAACCACTAGAATCAGACATCAGATTTATAATGACACAAAACCTTTTTCACAAACACTCTTTCAAATACTAATTAGTACACCCACAACAGGTTTACACTAATAAACAATATCCTACTTATATCCTGTAGGAAGATCATCTTCACATTAATATTAAAATGTAAAAGTAGAGTCCAAAATTGGCACAATGGTGTTACCTCACAAACAATACCTTAAAACTAACAAAAATCTATATAACTTCTTATTCACTTATACTGAAAATAGATTCTAAAGTTTTTTTTATAATTAGCATTAGCACACCTTAATCGTACCTATATTTACCAACAACTCTTTAATTAAATTTTATTATGTACAAAAATTGTCAAGATAAGTCAGATAACTCAATATCTTTTCCTTCAAAACAGAATTTAAACGTATCTGATCAGTTGGGTTTAATAACTTTTTTTATATTCTGACAAAACCTCACCGACGCTGCCACCTTTCAAATTAAATTATCGGATTGAACACACGCTCTACTCTAAATTCAAGTACTAGAATACTCTTATCATATAATTTAAACAATATAATTTTAGCTTACCGTAAAAGAATGTGTTGGTCGTCGTCTTTGTCCAGAGCTTAGTCATCCATTCATATTCCAAAATCGCTTAAAGTAGTTATAAAAGCCCATTAAATATCGAAATTACAATTCCATTTTTGTATATGCTTTTATTCAAATTCAAAACTTTATCTTGCAGTAGTTAATTACTATTTATTTATTTATTCTCTTTTTTGAAACCATTTTAACGTTCTTCAAATAGTTTTACTTACTTCCGAACATTTAAAACACTTTTCTGTCGTTATTTCAATAAAATTGTAAACCATAATAAATTTTACTTTTATAACGGTAGTATTTTATTTCGTAATATATTATCATCAGTTCTACTGTATAGCGACATTTGAATGGCAGCTCAACAATTGATCGACTGACTCATTCACGGCTTCCATTGTGGTTATAAAAACAAACCTCTAGTAACGTCACGCATCGAGAATTTTCAAAGGTTGTCCTTGTCCATGTTCGGATTGGTCCTAGAAATGGGCCTGTTTCTTACGTAGGCATCTAAAATTTTCATGAATGATTTCCAACCTTATAATTGGTTTTTTCTAAAGGCGGGTAATGCAACATTCAGATTTATCGTGTTTTAACAGCCTCGAGCTATGTTATAATTAATATCGATTACCTATGCGTTATCCTACCTTTTCAGTTGTATCACTTAACTCGTCTTAATTGGATGTACATATACATTCTTTATCTCAAAACTTCCACTAATCTACGGTATTTCATCATCCGCTTTATGGTCCATTTAATTATTCGATTAGTCCAGAGTACGTTCCATAAATTCGTAACTATTTCTTTGATATTTTAAATAAATATGTTTTCCTTTAAATGCCAACCTATTTTTGGTAACAAGAAAAAAATGCAATTAAATATTATACACGCGCTTAACATGAAACAAAATCCAATGTGTTCTTCCACTGTAACGTCAATTCCTCATAGAGTATCTGCACACGATCCCCTTTTTTATTTGCAAATATGAATTTTTTTAATAAAAATTAAGCATTTTCTCGTAACCTATACACAATTGAGTATTATGTGGATGAAGCTCTTCGAAAAACGTCTTCTTACGTGTAGAACATAGTAAATATCGTTCTTCTTCATCACTACGTTTAAGTAACGAGAATGAAAACCTCTTTAATTAACGGTTTTTATGCATTTATACTCAATATACAGAGCGTTCTCCCAAATACGCTTCTCTATGAAAATGAATATTTACACAATTTGCTTTTTCCCTTAAATCTGTATTAATTTGCTCGGATTTTCGGCTCGCATGTCTACGAGATGATGCAATATGTTCTTTTGATGATCTCTAATTACATTAATGCTGCACAGGTATTACATTAAAGGTTAAATCAGATTTTATGTAGGAATTTATAGCTTTATTTTATATGGATAGTTTTATTCGTTTTAATATAAATCTACCGTTTCCTAGCGAATTAAATGAATAGCTTCATACCATTATTTGCAAAATTAAAATCGATTTGGTTAGTAGAAAATCGTGTTTTATTAAAGTGGGAGTGTTAATTGAATTTCTCATTATTTTATGCACTGCAGCAAAAATAAAATAATAATCAATAGGCCAGGCAAGTACAACTAAATAAATTAAAAGAGTAAACAAACTTCCCCTGTGTACTTTTCGCCACTGTTTAAATTTAGTAACCACGTTTATAATACAATGTTTTACATGCATATGACCAAATGCCTAACTTTTAAAAGGATTAGGTGTAAAGCACGACCACAGAGGAAATGTTTTTAAGTTATTTTCTGCCCCTGACGGTTTTCCACAAACTTTTATATGAAATTACTCTTTTTATTACTTCTGCGCCTTTTTTATGAGCTACACTTTAACCGTGATTTTGTTTTTGCAATCTGATGTATACAAGCATTAACTTTATTTCTGTCAAGCTTTAGGAGTAATCAACTTGATAGGTTTCTATAATTTTTCGGTTAGCTGATCCGGTTAATTACAATCACTCATATTTTTAATCGTTTTCCAACTTATGAGTGTTGTTAGGTAGATATAAAATGCCTTTAACGAGCATATGTGATATTACAAAACAGTCATGTTAAGTAGTTGTTACCAATTTTGCTCAAATGGTAATTACTGGTAACGATAATTATTTCTCGTATGAATGAAGTTGGTACTAGCAAAGAGCACACTAGAATAATTATGTAACCGTGATGCATGTCGCCAGAGGAATCAGTAACCGCACCCTTTTGGAAATATTTGAGAAACTTTAATACTCTAATAACAATGGGTATGGCATCCATTGAAAATTAATTAGTGTAAGTGGAAACGTAATTTGCGCAACCGTTACTAAATTATAACGCCTCAGAAATATCTGAAACTGTGTTGAAAAGAAAAACTGGGTATAATAAAAAACTAGTTTCATTTTACTTCGGATAAAGCCACTGAAAAAATCTACGTCTTTCTGTTTCTTAATCGCAACCTCAAGGTTTGTTTGAAATGGCTGTTTACTGTATCTAATCCTGAGCTTACTTCGTTAGTGCCCTCTAACTATCTGCTCTATATGTCCGAGCCTTCACCTTTCCCATACGTATTTTAGCGTCTGTTCTGTCCTCTATTGTTTCTATAACCATTCTTTCATACCTCAATACCTACAATGCTTTTTTTAAATAATATTTTGCGATACTTCCATGTTTGTTGAACCATTTCTACTCTGTCGTTACTAACTTCATCTGTCTAGTAGATCTTAAACAATTCCCTACAACACATTTCTAAATATCCAAATAACGCATCCGTATAGTGCTGCACTTCAAACATACGCTTTAATAATCTTTTCCTAGCAGCTAAAGCTGACCCAATAATATCGCACATTGCACCTAAAAGATAGTCTTTATTTTTTTGGGTTATTTTACTTTTTACAATCTTTTTATTTGAATTGTAGTTTTAAATAATATTTCCTACTTAATCAAATTCCTTTACGTTTTCTAAGTTTTCTGACTTTAACTTTGGTGTCACTTTTCTACGGCGGTGCTGTTTATTACATTTCACCAGTTTTGTTTTGGTTTTGTTGATTTTCATACTTTGATCTTTATATAAAACTTGTTTCTCTTTATTTAGTCCTGTCTAACTTCTAATGTATTTCCAATAATATAACTATATCATCCACATACATCAGCACCTGAATTATCATTTCTGTATTATGATACTCATTTGTTTTACTATTTATTACTTGCTTCATATACAAGTTACATAAAGAGCACATCTCTGTCCTACACCCTTACCGACTTTGCATATTCTACAATATTATCTATTTTTATTACAACCATTTGTTATCTATATAAATAGTAAATCACTCGCATGTCTTTGTAATCTATTCTTGTTCTCTTTCAAATCTATAAAGTGTATTCCAATAAACACTATCAAAATCTTGAATCATATTTATAAAACCTGGTACTGTGTTTTTCCTACTATCCTTTCTTTTAATACTAGCTTTAGTGTTAGGATTGCTTTTCTATCACCACTGTTTTCTTTACATCTAAACTGATCTTCCACTAAGTTTTCCTTTATTTAATTCTGTATTCTCTTAGGTACTGTTTTTGTTACTCCTTGGTAATTGATGTATTATTACGACGTTTGTGACGTTCCTTACAAATACTTAATAATTACATTTCATTTGAATAGTACCTGTATTTGCAAATTGCGTTAATAGGATTAAGTTATTCCCTTTATGAAATAAAATTTTTAGGTTACTATAATTTTGATCAAAGGTAAAATTATTTTGCATCATATACAAATCATATTCAAAGTGTGTCAGGTTTTAAAGGTTAAAGATGATGCCATCATTATATTTAGTGTAGTCGTGATTCAGTTGTTTTGATTAAGAAGGTATTATGCTGGTGCCAGATTATCTCATCGTCTAAGCGCAAAGTCATATACAGTTTTGTGCTTACTCAAATAATTGAAAAGTCCCTCTTTTTGATTATAGGTCCATGATACGTAAATTTACCTAGATATATAAGTTAGATAAGAGAAAGCAACACAAGGTATGTTCATTTTTATTCGCTTAATTCATCCGTCCAAAGTATACCAAGGATGCCTCGAATGATTTAGGAAGAGCACATTCATTTTTTATAGTACGCTTCGTACATAACATCCAAACCATCAACATCCTGCTTTGGTAGGTCGATTACCTTGACAAAAGGTTATCGAACAAGGCCGAGTAGTTTAAGTATGTTCGGACAATTCTGTGTCAAATGGGCCAGTTTCAATTTTAGGGCCACCACATTGGTTCCAAAATCGACAACCCTTGTGTTGGAAGATACTAAAATAAAAAACAAACTTCTGAAATTATGCCATAACGAATCATAATTTAATGTATGAACTGACGAAACGTACCTACAGTGCATCTGTGTTTAGATTAAGCTTCTAGTTAAATAGATTTGCCATATATTTAATTTTTAATATTTGCTTAAAACTGTTATGTATTTGTATTGAAAACGCGTGTTAGAAACAAGTCTTATATAATTGTATGAAGACATGTGTATATTCGATTTGTTTTTATTATTGTAACGTATAGTTACAGGTTTGCTGTAATAAATTGTTTTGTGATTATCTAGAAGCGCTATTGAGTATTCAGAACATTTAACAATTGCTTTTAGGCATTTTCTTTGCAGTTAGTAGTTTTAAATAGGTCTAGACGTTTTTAGGGTTCAGGTTTGTTTTAGGTTTATATAAACATTGTTTTTGATGTATTTTTAAGTAGATTTAAAGCTAGTATCACTCTTCTAATCTCAGATTTTGGCTCTTTCTTGTTATTCTTTCTTGGACTTTTCTTTAGTAACCGTGCGAGATTAGGTGGCATCTAAGGTATTTCCCGATCAAGACCATGTTTCATACCTGATAGCATGCTGGAACCATCTTCAAACATCCCATTTGCTTCACTGAGTTAGTCAGCAACCAACTTTCTTAGAACAGTCGAGGTTTTCGGTATTTTGCTGAAGGGTTTCTAGAGGCGTACCTCACCCAGTTTTCTTGAATTACGGGGTAGATATTCTAGGGGCCAAAACTGTACGTAACGTTTTATTTGGCGTTCCATATTTATGTGTATGCCATCCACCTAAGTGTTACATCTCTTGCTTCTTATGACGTTATGCCTGGTATATTTTTTATTTCCCTATTTCTAATATTAGCTCTCTTTCAGAATAGGCTTTCCACTATTCTTGCGACTGGTATTATTGACGATCGTTTAATTGTACCGCACACTCTTCCTCAAAGACATTATATTGGCCAGAAGATATGCGTCTTTTATTTTAATTCATCCTAACAATTGCAATACCAAGCAAGATAGGGATCTTTAACGAGCGTGACAATGTCTGGACACGAACCCCGTATTAATTTTTTATGCGCACGATTGCGTATGTGTGTGAAAAATGCCTACCTAACATTTTTCAAGCGGGCAAGTAGTTCGTGTTTAGAACCCAAGACTGAGATTAGTAGTTACAAGCAAACCTCACTAATCCACCAAACTGCCTGCATTTCTTAGCAGTAAGCTTAAATTTTTCTATATTGGTTAGTAGACGAGTTATCTTTACCTGAAATTTTTGAATTTAACTGAATTCTTGCTATACAAATCAAAGTAAGAATCTATAATACGTGTAATGACACTCATACACGGGATCTACATGTAATTCCATTCTTCGAACGAGGAACCACGCTTATTACAGCAATACATCAGGAAGAAAGTAAATTGATTGAGGGGGGCGGGTCTAGTTGTGTGACCGTCACGCTCTTCAGATTTTACTCTTTTATATTTTTTTATGGGACAACTTGAAGAACCTTGTGTACTAGAACCAAGTTGATTTTAAAAATCAATTAGTTTCACATATGCTACATCAGACGTACCATGTGTTGCTGAGTTGGGAACCGTCAATTCGTTTAGATTTTTGTAGGGAAATTCTTAGTTTGTAAGATTTTTAAGATGCTTGTATTTAATAATACACTACTAAAAAAATTATATATTATTGAATAAACATGTGTTTTCTCAAGAAATGTCTTTCAGCCACAGTGTCATACCTCTTTACTTCTCATCTTCTTTTTTGTCTCTGTAATGAGGTTCTTCTGATACCATTTGATCGCCATCTGACTTCTTAATTAAGCTAGTCAAATTAAATTTAAAGTTCCTACAGCCTACATCTTTCACTATCTGAGTGAAATAGTCTGATATAGATCTACTTTTATCTCTTTCCTATTTCTGCTTGTAATATATTCCGCACTATTTTCCAATTGCCTTAGAACGTGTACTGTCTTTCTATTTCTTCTATTTTTTTTTGTTTTCACAGATATCTTTCTTCCCCTACTATTTCTAAAACCTTTTTCTAATTAACTTGGTCTGTCCATGCTATCATCATCATACATCTGACGCACCACATTCCAAAAGGCTTCTACCTGTTTCTTGTCTGCTTCTTTTACTGTCCGTCCCTATTTCATAGTCACACAGTACTGTGATGCACACGTACGCTCTCAACAATTCTTTCATTGTTTCTACGTTTGTAGTCTTTGAACATAGCGACTGCTCTCTCTTGCTGGATACAGCTCGGTTCTCCTTTCTAGTGTTTTCTAAAATATACCCTATTTCGCCAGTACTTAGTGGTATGTAAAGTGGGTTAAGCAACCTGCGGCTACCAAAATCCCCCATCAATTATCCGTTCGCCGAATTAATAGTTTTCCAATAAACTTCTGCACAATCAACATTAGTTGAGAATATTGCCAAACCAACACTTGTGGTTGTTTATAACAATCAATAGATTTAAGTGCTATTTTTTTTCGTCATTAGGTTTTATGTCTTGGAACTGGTTACACGCGTACCTCCATTGATTTTTATTCTGAACTAGCCTACACATTTTCTTGAAATTCCCACAGCCTAGATACAGCTCGATTCCCCTTTTATTGTTTTCTAAATAAATACCTTATTTCACCGATATTCAGTGGTGTGTGCAACAGATTAAGCAACCTGCTGCTGCCAAAATTTCCTAACACTTGGACATTTGCCGAATTAGTAGTTTTCCAATAAATTCTTACGCAGAATCAACATTAATTGAGAATAATGCCAAACCAACACCTGTAGTTGCTTATAATAATCATCAGCTTCAAATACAATTATTTCTTTTGTCATTAGGTTTTCCGTCTTGGAACTGGTTAGACGCATACTTACATCGATTTCTATACTGAGCTAGCCTACATATTGCCCTGAAATTCTCACAGCCTACATCTTTGACTATATGCGTGCAATATTCTAACCTAGGTCCACCTCTACCTCTCTTTTTTCCTATCTCTGCTTCTAATATATTTCCTCATGCCTTAGTGTGTGACCTATCTCTCCTGTTTTTTTACTTTTTTCCACGTACTTCTTTCTTTCCCTATCATTTTTAGAGCCTCTTTGTTCTTATCTTTGTCTGTCCATGGTATCTTCATCATACGTTTGTAGCACCACTATTCAAAGACATATCTTTTTCCTGTCCGCTTCTCCTACTGTCCAAGTTTCACAGCCGTACAGTGCTATGCTCCAACCATACGCTTATAGCAATCTTTTCTTTTTATCTATATTTGTTGTCTTTGAACACAGTAGTTGCTTTTTCTTGTTAAATGCAGCGCGACCTTGATAATCTTTGTTTCATATCTTTTGCACTTTTAACATCTTGCGTTATTTGGCTTTCTAGGTAGTAGAAATCCTTAACCTTTTGTAAGTTTTTGTTACCTATTTGTATTTTGGTTTTTGACCTACTTACCCTTCTTTACATACTAGAACTTTAGTTTTATTTTTCTTAATCTTCATACCGTACCTGCTTGGATTTCAATAAGAGCAGCTTCTAACTCTTCCTTGCTAGATGCTACTACCACTATATTATCGGTAAATCTAAGTATATCAATCTTTTGCCCCTGCATAATAATTCTAAATGTCTTCCTGCATTTGACAGTAGTCATTACCTCTTTGATGTACAAGTTAAAAATTAACAGGGATTGGATACATCCCCGCCTTACCCTTTTCCTAATATTTAATTCTTTACGTTCCTATGCTCTAATTGTATTACCACTGTTTGCTCTTTGTATAACTTATGAACTATCCGTCTATCCCTGAAACTCATTGCAATCTTTTTGAGTGTTTCGAACATTTCTTTCCATTTTTCATCGTCGAATACTTTTTCTAGATCTATAAACCCTACACACAGGCTGTCTCCTTTTTCTATAGTATTTTTCATTATCAGCCTCAGAGCTAAAGTAGCGTTCTGTGTTCTCCTGTTTCGCTTAAACCCAAATTGATCTTCTCATAGTATTCCTTCAGCCAGTCTATCTATCCGTCTTTGTCCAATTCTAGTTAATATTCTTGATACGTACCTTGTCAAACTTATTGTTCGAAAACTTCCACATCTATCCGTGCCTCTTTTTTTCAGTATAGTGACTATGGTGTTACGTTTGAAATCTTTCATCATCTCTCCTGTTTCATACATATAGCCTACAAGTTAAAAGAGACATTCTGCTACTGCTTGTCCAGAGGCTTTTAGAGTTTCTGCTTGCACCTTATCTATACCCGGTGTTTCAAAAACGATAAGGCATTTTTCAAACTCTTTAATTCTAATTCAAACTCATTTCAAAGTATAGGATATCCCAAGTCATCCTGTTCAATGCCTATTCAAGTGCTGCTAGTTCTTGCCCTGCATACAAATTCCAAATATATATATTCATACCATCTATCCATTTTCTCTGCATTTTTTATGATGATGTCTTCCTCCACGCCCCTTATATCTTTGCAATACGGTTTTATATCCCTAACATTGATTCTAATTAGTTTGTATGCTTCGTCTGTCTTTTGTATTTCCATCTTAGTGTACTTACCTGTTTAGATTCTAATCTAACCATGAGTACTCTTTTGTCATTTAGTAAGTATTTTCCGCATAACTATACCCACACCCAAATTTCCTTCCATTCATCCTGTATGAATCACCTTAAAGCCTCCGCTGCAAAAATTTCCCTCCTGTGGCCACCAAACTTTGCTAATTCCTACTATGTCTAATGCTAACCTATTGGTTTCAATTTTCGAATTCTCTACCTTACCTAGTTGCTTCATATTTCTGAGATTCCCCGCTCCCATTCGCAGAATGCACCCTGCTCTTCCTTTATACCTTCCGGTCACATCCTCCAAAGTAGTCCTCTCCCGGGAATCCAAATGGGGTAACTCCAGCATCCTTTACCCCAGAGGATGCCATGTACACCGTCTACTTGGGAGGTATTGTGGTGATTTTCCTTTGTTTTCCACATTGTAGTAGTGTGTCTTAGAATGCCATACCGACCCCTATGGTCTCTGCTACTCTAAGTACCGAAAGAGCTGCTGCTCTCTTTCGGGAACATGTATTAGTCTGGTTCCTCACTAAAGACCTCACTAATTTTGTTAAACCTTGAGTTTGGCTTCTTATCTTACGTGTTTCAGTCCGTTCTAGTAATCTAGAACTTCTTCAAATGGCAGGTCTATTCTGAACGGATAAATAAATAAATATATATATATATATAAGTGATGTGTTCTGTTGCTGATGCGATCGAAAGTTAGGAGCTAAATAAAGATGCTGTGGATTGAAGCGAGAATAAATGAATCACAGAGCGGGCGTTGATAAAAGGTGCTGTGAACCATAGCTGATCTAAATTAAAAGTGTTGCCCTAATTACTTTGCTAACTCAGTATAAATGACCCACAAGATTCAGACATCAAGCTTCTAGTGACATCATATATTCTTTAACAAACAATCTTTCAAATAACAGTTGCTACATCCACATACGGCATTTCTTTATCAAACAATGTCTCACATGTAATTTGTAAAAAACTTTCATGCAAACATTAAAATCTTAAGATAGAGTCCCTTATTGCCACAACATCTTTTCCTTCTCAATAATATCTTAAGTCTAAGATGAAAAAATTACAACTACTAGATAATCACTTGCTATATCAAATTAACGTTTAAAAATCTCTCTTGCTAAGTAGGATTTACATTTATACATCCTTCCCTATTTAAATCGTACTATGTACAAAATTTTAGAAGTTAAGTTGGATAATTTTAATAACTCCCTATAAATCGGATTCGAACGTAGCTGATTAGTTATGTTCAATAATTCTTATTACATAATGGCCAAACTTATCGAAGTTCAACCACCTTCAATTTCAACTATCCCATTTACACAACAAAATATTAAGTAATTTAACTTTGTTAAATTATAAAAAGAGTCTTTTTAAGATTTTAAAACAATAAATGCTTGTGTAATTGTCGGAGGCTTCCACGGCCGGAGTCATTATAATTATTTAAGGTTCCGGGTTGGGACCGTGTCATTTTGTAAATTAAGGTCGACGTTTCGCCCACTTTTGCAAGGGGCTTCATCAGGACAATAAAATAATTTTCTTTTTAAATTATATAAAAAAAGAATGATAATATTAAATGGACAAGTTACAGTGTAAAGAGAAGAGTTACTCCTGAACTAGCAGACTCACTAGCCTCTTCATAGCCAAAAAGGTGTCTTGTGGCGAAGTAACTAGTGAAAATAACGAAAGTGGTGGTTTATATAGGACGAGAACTTGATGCATGAGTGATCATGCATAGAGAGAAGTGTCGTAGTGGATCAGTGAGCGTCACGGTTCCGCTGTTGTGAACATAGGCTTGTTTTCCAAATAGGGGAAAGGTAGTGGCCATCGTCTTTGTTTAGATTATTAGAATTTTTATTTATTTCTATGGATTCTCTAATTTTTCTATTGTAGAAAAATGGAATTTTGGCAATTAGTTTCGTCTTGTCAAAGTTAATGGTATGGCCTGTTTCATGTTGGTGTTCGGCCACCGCTGAGCGATTGTACTGGCTTGTTCTTAAGCATCGCTTATGCTCGTTTAGTCTAGTCTGTACTGACCGTCCTGTTTCACCTATGTATATTAAACCGCAACTGCAAGATATACTATATACGCCCGGGGCTTTAAGACTATTTTCGGAATCTTTTGGGGTTGGTAATATTTGTGAAATTTTATTAGTGGGTTTATAGATTGTTTTGATGTTGTGTTTTCGTAGGATTTTGCCAATTCGGTCTGTTACTCTGTGTATATATGGAAGGATTGCTGTAGATCGTGTATCGGGATTACAGCGTGGTTTGGGAGTTCGTGTAGGACGCAGATGTCGGTTTATTACTCTGCCAATATCTGAGTTGCCATAACCGTTTTTTAAAAGACTAGTTTTCTGGTTGTGAAATCTTAATTGCACAACCAGAAAACTTATCTAATGAACTGGCCCATCTTAAAACTAGTCTTATAAAAAACTGCTATCGCAACTCAGATATTGGCAGAGTAATAAACCGACATCTGCATCCTACACGAACTCCCAAACCACGCTGTAATCCGATACACGATCTACAGCAATCCTTCCATATATACACAGAGTAACAGACCGAATTGGCAAAATCCTACGAAAACACAACATCAAAACAATCTATAAACCCACTAATAAAATTTCACAAATATTACCAACCCCAAAAGATTCCGAAAATAGTCTTAATGCCCCAGGCGTATATAGTATACCTTGCAGTTGCGGTTTAATATACATAGGAGAAACTGGACGGTCAGTACAGACTAGACTAAACGAGCATAAGCGATGCTTAAGAACAAGCCAGTACAATCGCTCAGCGGTGGCCGAACTCCAACATGAAACAGGCCATACCATCAACTTTGACAAGATGAAACTAATTGCCAGAATTCCATTTTTCTACAATAGAAAAATTAGAGAATCCATAGAAATAAATAAAAATTCTAATAATCTAAACAAAGACGATGGCTACTACCTTTCCCCTATTTGGAAAACAAGCCTATGTTCACAACAGCGGAACCGTGACGCTCACTGATCCATTACGACACTCCTCTCTATGCATGATCACTCATGCATCAAGTTCTCGCCCTATATAAACCACCACTTTCGTTATTTTCACCAGTTACTTCGCCACAAGACTGCTAGTTCAGGAGTAACTCTTCTCTTTACACTGTAACTTGTCCATTTAATATTATCATTCTTCTTTTTATATAATTTAAAAAAAAAATTATTTTATTGTCCTGATGAAGCCCCTTACAAAAGTGGGCGAAACGTCGACCTTAATTTACAAAATGACACGGTCCCAACCCGGAACCATAAATAATTATAATAAATTCTTGTTTTATCGTTAAATTATGCGGCTCGTTCTTTTTCCATATCGTAAACCTGCATCTATGTTCCAAACCATTAAATGCAATTAAACATCATACAGGCTTTCCAAATTCATATACCAGTATCGTTCAATTCATATAAAATTGATTTACCATTAAATGCATTTCAAAATTGATATACCATATGTTTTAATTCGATTTAAGAACGATGTTTCTTACAACGTGTTTCTTTGAATGACTTCCCGCAACTTCACCAGAGATGCCTTTTGAAATGTAGGCCCTTCTTAAATTCATCCAATTCACTGGCATACCGTGCATTTGATTTTTTGTACTGTCCTAGTTGCATGACTTTGTAATAAACCAATTCCAAATTTTCTGGTTTAATTCCATTCCTCAATTTTGAAACTATAACTTTAAAATCATGTTCAGTGAAATTATATCTCTGGCCTTTCCATTAAGTTTAAATCTAAGGTAGTTGAGGTATATCTGTCATTGTCTTCCGTAGAAGTTTGTAACATTTCTATTGAATTTAAAAATACGGGCATAAGCTAGCAGCTTCTCAAAATTTGGGGTATTATTCGCTTAAAAAAGTGAAAAACTCTACGCGTTCATATACATGGTTGTTTCAGTTTTGTTACTTTGAACTTCTAAAGAATGAAGTTGCACTAGACTTTGTTTCCGTATTTTTATTTGTAGTTTGGATCTTTATGATTTTTCGATCTATTTGTGACAGTAAAATTTGTACTGAATTTTGTTGGTCTGGTTTTATTCATTTCTTCTAGCTTTTCAGTTGCGAAATACCCGTAATTCCTTAAACTTAGGTTCTATATTATTTACTTGCGACGATTTACTAAAAAAATAGTTTAAACTTTCCAAGTTACACTTACGATCTGCCATTAATAATACATAAAATTTTTTTAGTTCTGTTAACAATTCCCTAAATTTTGTACCTTTAGGCGGCATAGCAAACTCATTATTTAAATCTGCGAAAAGAGAATCAGTTCAATGCTTGAAAGCGTTGCTTCAATATCTAATACATAAAATTTTTTTATCTAAATCTTAAATTAATTAAATTTAACCTCAAAAAATTATTAAAAGCTCCAGTCTCATACTGATGTTGCAGTATTGTTGCAGAATTTGCAGCCTTATTTTTATTACTCATCTTTTTACACTTAGCTACTAGACGTATATGAAGCTTATTATAGTTAAAATGATTATTATTGTTAAATTATTATTATTATTAAGTAGACCGATTACTTTACATTGTCCATTAAATTCTGTGTAGCACAATTATTTCCTTTTCTCGCAGCTTCCACAGTAATTTCTTCTTGCTTTCCCTGCATGGTGCCTATAGCAATAATATAAATATTCAAAATAAATATATTTTAATTCTAAGGCGTTTTAAAATATTACCATTATAATATACTTTACTTGCCATTTAAACTACATACAGTTTAATTATACTTTTGAGAATCTATTCCCTATTTATTTCATCTCCTATTTTTATATGGCAAAAATTTTGATCCGTAAGCATGTAATGTGTTGTGCCGCAGGTGCTGGCATGTAATGTGGAGCTGGCAGGAAATTGTGACCTGGTATGATATGTATCCCTAAAGCAGCTAAATGCCAGCACTATAGAACGCTGACAACTAGCAACTATTTTGTAAATGGCTTTGAAGTTAATGGTATTGCAAGTGGAATGTGCATGTCAACATATCCGTGTTTGTTATTGGTTAAATTGCTTTATTTATCCTCTAGTCTCTACATTACGGTTTTACAGGCAACTTGATTAACATCAATGTTCTTCAGTAAATGGGCAATGTAGTAAACTTTTCATATGCAATATACTCGTACCTATTAAACTTTAGCAATACGACATAGACGAACATTTATTCATATAAAAGTATTTGAACATTTAAAATTTCAAACTTTCTGTTATTTGAGCTCCTTGTGCAGCTAAGCCATCGTTCTGAAAGAAAGTGTAAGCTCTACATTGTAAGGAATATCTTTGTTGATAAATTAGGTTACCATGCAAAATTGGAACCACCAATTCTATTTGGTTCTAATATTAGATCGGGAATTCTAAAAAGAATTGTTACTTTACTTGATTGTTTTTAGTACGGAAGTATTTGTAGATTAGAATAACCTCTCAAAAATCTCCACCCTCCACACAAATTTGTAATAGGTATTCTAATACAACTTTTATAATCTTTGACTTGTTCCTTTATTGAACATATAGGATATCTGAAATTTAATTTTTTACTATTTGAGGAAATACTATAGCTTCAGCGCTGGGGATATAATTTTACTTCCTACTGAAATTTTGTTTTTAATTCCCTTTTTGCGTTTCAATCAAACTTTGGAAACCTGTTATATGCTTACTAATTCTAAAGCTTAGTCAACGTTTTCTTACATCAAAGAACATTTTCCTCTAATAAATATTTCAATTTAACTTTGAAAGTATACCCACATAAAAAGCACAAATATAAAGGCAAAAGCAAACTGAAAAGGGAAATTTTATTTATAAAAAGAAGTACGTTTCATGCAACTGTAAAATTTTAAAAAATATGCTCGGTTCAGATAGCATACCCTTTTATAGGAATTTATCCCAAACGAGTTCATCAGGGAAATGGAAAGCATTGCATTAATTTTTTTTACATATAAAAATCTTGTCTAAAATCTAAGTAGACGGTTAGGATAATAGGGTAGAGATATTGTATGTATTCAGTTTCTTCTATTAAGCTTACTTACAGGAAGTGAGCAATAGAATGTTTGTTCTAGTCACGTGTACTTTAATATGAAGTGTATTTCTAGCATGCTAGTTATTTAGATTATCTTCAGCTTTCGGCGAAAATACTGTCTGAAATAATTATTTCTTTTTCGTTTGATACGGTAATCCGTGCGGACAAGAAAAAAGTAAAGTGCAGTAAGCAAAAGTAACAGTAGCCCGCCCCAAGCACCGCAACAAAAATATAGGAGAATCAAAAGAATTTTTGCTATGCTAACTAAAACCATCGTATAGTGGGATGGATCACACAGAAAGAAAAACGACATCTCAAAAAAGAAAATTTATTTGCAAAACCTCTAATAAAAAACTAATACGTACAAGTAAAGTAAATCAAACTAAAAAAAAAACATTTATCCAGAACGTCCCAGTAGACTTACGTAGTACCACAAAATCTCCACACAAACAAAAATAATTAACCGTCTTTAACTACCTTACACTAGTCCTTACCTTCAATCCTACGATGTACATACAAAAATTAAGCAAATATGTAATGGACGGTTTGCAGTCATTTATTTTATACCAGTTTAGATATATAATATAACAAATAGTCATACACAAAAAATTTATATCTAAATGTATACTTATTTAGTGTCCACAAACAATAAAAAAACAAAAGAATTAATGTGTTAGTGGACACAGTAATTACGTAGCAACTGTAAGAGAGTTATTAGAATAAACCCATTTAACTAATAGTAAACAGTAGTACACTATAAATTTTGATATCTGGAGAAAGTCGTATTTGATGATTAATACATAAACCAGTAAAACTTGCCTCATTAGCATATTCCCGTTTTTAACGAAGTTAGTTAAATTTCACCAAGAACACCTTCACTTATGTGCCGGGTAACCCAATTTTCTTGTTGAGGGTGAGTCATCAAACGATGAAGGAAAAGACCGCAGGTTTTATAAATTGGTACTAGAAGTGGTTTTCATTCCCTGCGGGAGCGTGTTGTTTTCACCTGGCCGTCGTTCGCCTCGACCGCCTTTCAGACCGGCCGCTTTTTGTCCCGGCCACCTTTTGTCCCGTCCGTCTTTCGCCGCGGCCGTCTTTCGCTTAGGCCGTCATTTGCCCAGGCCGCATTTTGCCCAGGCCGCTTTTCGTCACCGCCGCCTTTTGCCCCGGCCGCCTTTCGCCCCAGCCGCGTTTGTCCCATCGGCCTTTCGCTCCTTGCCATTCATGAAAATTCAAGAAAATGCTAGTATTACTGGCCGAGCTTATATTTTTTATTTCGATGCTCAAATAATTGCAACAAATAATAGAAATCCTCAAGCAAAAACCACATTGTATTATTGCCATTTTGAAAATGTTACATTAAGACGTCTATTTTTGTGATACGGTTGAACTGGAGCAACTCGAATTACGAATTAGGTGAAATAGATCGGCAGCAGTATGCCACCACGGGCAATTCTTTTTTGAGGAGTACCACCTAAAAAAAGCATGCAATTACACCAAATTGTAAAACAATCTCTGCAGTTATCGCTTTTATTTGGACCCTCCATAAATTGCAACAAGTTTTTCTTACACGGCGGAATTTAAATACAAATATTAGAAAGAAAACTTATCTCAGTGTTCTAAAAAAAATACACTGTCGATAGTAAAACGTTCATACAAAGGCGTAGAAAGGCCACCAAAAAAGCACTCTACTTATTTTAGTTAGACTTCGACTTCGAAGTCGATATTTAGTTAAATATAGACTTTGATCTCGAAATTTCTTAAATTTTGACTTCGATGTCGAAATTTAGTTAAATTTCGACTTCAATCGCGAAATTTAGTTAAATTTCGACTTCGATTTCGAAATTCAGTTAAATTTCGACTTCGATCTCGAAATTAGGTAAACTTCGACTTCGATGTTGAAATTTAGTTAAATTTCGACTTCGATCTCGAAATACCAACAAGAATAAACTTTTGACTGTAAGTTAAAAATCCAGCAAAATTTCGAGATAGAAGTCGAAATTTAAGTAAATTTCGACATCGAAGTTGAAATTTAATAAATTTCGAGATTCAAGTCGAAATTTAATAAATTTCGAGATTGAAGTCGAAATTTAACTAAATTTTGACATCGAAGTTGAAATTTAACTAAATTTCGACATCGAAGTCGAGATTTAACTAAAATAAGTGAGCGATTTTTTATGGCCCTTCTACGTCTTTGTACGTTCTTACCTAGTAAAATGCTAAAAAAATAATCGCCCGTGGTATCAAACCGGTAACGTCGTGCATGTTATTCGGAATCGTTAGCGCAGTGCTATTGCACCTAACAAATCTGACAATGCCGTTTGTACTGTTTGTGTTTTCAAAAAATTATGCAAAGATCACGAACAATTGTAACTATTCGGTCTGGACCGTTCGTTTCTATCAAATAAATTTAATTATTTTCTTTAAAAAAAACCATCTATATTAAAAATCGACGCTTTTTATATTTCTACTTTATTTTGAAGACTAAAAATTTGTTTGGTATTTATATTGTTTTATTTTGAAACTTATGAAAATAATTCTATCATCCTAGAATTTGACAGTACTGATTTAGCTGCCAACGACTACCTTCGATACCATTTTTTGAAAACTGCCGATTTAATTTTAGAAATTTTACGCACAAATGCTTATAAAAATACACCATGCAATGCGAAACTGTGCCGATTTCGAGTCGTAATTTCATTCTAGGACGTCCCCGCGCATATTAGATATTTTCAAAGTCTTGTGTCTATTTCTTGAAACCAATCGAATTTGTTTCTCTGCCTTGTTAATGTGTTTACCAACATTGCTTTCTCGTTGGCAGGGTGTATTCAGTTCCTTGGTGTGTGCAAATGTAGTTGAAGTTTACTTTTTGACACGTAAAATACGACGTTAGCGCAAAATCGACAAATCCCGAAAAACCTCTATTTTTCTCCTGAATTATTCGCTTCCACGCATCGAAAACATGCTTACCGGATGTAGGACATTATTCCTAATCGACCCTTACCGTTCGCAATCCACTCGGATCTCTCCTCCGGAGGTAAATACCGATTTGTACCACCTCTGTCATTTCAACTCCAGAACGCAAATCTGAGCGAAAGCGAAATTAATCTCTTTAGAAAAACCAGAGTATTTCAATATAAAAATACGTTTACAACCGGTGTGTATACTTTAGGTTTAAGCTTCAGAGATTTAATTACACTGCCGCATCACAAAACAAGATTGTTTCGGTGTTCTTTCCAACGCTCGGTCAACAAAATTTACAATAACCTACTTCTTTGATTAGGAACCACTATTTCATTATTTTATTTACAAGCCAATTTTAGATTTTCATAGTATCACGCCATCTCTGCGTGTCAATAGTGAACTAACACTTGATAATTAACTACTATAATTCTCTGAATCTACGCCTGTCGGACTTTGGTAAGTTTAACGGGCAACACTGTGAACATGTTTAAACAGAATCAGCGTTTAATTGCGGCTTATATTATTATTTCTTTAAGAACCAGCTGAAAAACAGTGTCCAAATGAACTAGGCACCTTGAGATTTCGTCATGTAATTTACTTCTGTCGTTATTCTTTGTTATCTCTCGTTACCTTTAGTACCTTAAGTGTTATATACTCATTTTATCGTAGTTAGTGTAATAATACATCCTGAAATAAACTAAATTACTATTTATTTTCTTTAGATTATTTTCTCACTTTTGTGTAAAGTGGTATTGTTCTAAGATGACGGGTAATACCATATCGTCTCAGTCTATTGCTTGTGCAACAGAATGATCGTACTATAATGCATGTTATGAGAACGGCAAATTTTTGTATGTATGTGTGGATAGTTTGGTTGAGGGGGGGATTGATTTAGATGTGTGTCGAAAGTGTATAGGGTGATGCCAGTAGTTAAGATTGTGAATGGTATAATGACTACATTTTTCTGTTTCTATCGTATCTGAATTTCTATGGCTGATTTTGTATGCTTCTCTATCTTATAATTGTATTTTGTTTTGATGTTGAGGTCATTGGGTATGTATATGTATGAAATACGTGATTTGTTCTTTTTTGTTTTGAAAGACGATATCAGGCCTATCGCATGTTATTGTTATATCAGTACGAATTTCTACGTCTCGGTATAATTTGTATTCGCCGGTAACAATAATCGTAGTGGGGGTGTATTAGTAGTAGGGCGTTTTTCATCTTTGTTGAGTTTGTTTGTGTTTGCAGATGCTTGATAGATGATTTTTCCTGCTATTTTGTGTCTTTCTGCTAGGATTTTGCATACGTTTATTATTTGGTCTATTGTTTCCTTAAATTTTCTGCATGTATCGGTGTGTATGTTTGGATCCTTTATAATTTGTTTTTGGTAGTTTCTTGCAGTTATGACCTAGTCTTGTATTGCGAGGAGAAATCCTTCCGTCTTCAGGAAAAAGTTTTCAACCTCAAATCATTTATAAGAAAGTTTTTTTGATATGTGGTCGTGCTGCATGCTGTACCTGTGTTTTCCAGGTAGATGTTGTGTTGTCTGGGCGTTAATATTTTCTACTATATTTTGTGTTGGGGTGAATGTTTGGTGAAGGAATATATGTTTGCTGTAGAAGAATTTCCAAAGTTGTTGAATCTGTTTTGGGTGTAGTGCCTGAATATCGTTCCTCCTTATTTTCTGTATATTACACGCTTTCTTTACAGGAAATTGGATAAAGTTTTCTGTGTCTAGTAAGCTCAGAACAGGTAAGTATGTAGAATTTTCTAGTTCTTTATATAATTATTATTATAATTGTTTTTTTTTAAATTCAGTAAGAGCATCGACTGCTGAGGTCATTAGCTCTATGGCATGTGTGTAGCAACTCATAGTTAAGTATTTACAGGTAGATTATATGAAAATGTAGGTGTTAAAGTCTTTTGTACATTTCTATTTCTTTCAGGTATCGTATTATATTGGCAGTCTGTTCCTTTCCACATAGGTTGCTTTCAAAATTGTCTTTTGTAAGAGAAGTGGATCTAGGTATATTAAATGCTGGGCATTGACAAATTATATGTTGTATTGAAAGTGCAATATGTCAGTGATCACATTGGGGTGGTTGGTCACCCTTTAACAAGTGTTCGTGTGTGAGAGCAGTGTGGCCTATTTGTAAGCGGTGTAGTTTTACAGTGTAGTCCTTCGAATAGTTTGTTCCAATATAAGGGCCTCTCACAGATGGTTTAAGTCTTCTTAATGCGGTGTTTGTGTTGTTCCATAACTGTTGCCACTCTTCAGTTATTATTCCATTAAAATAACATTTCAGGTTTGATGATTTGACCAGGGTAACGTCAGTTTGAACTGTGTCAGTTGCTTGCCGGGCCGCTTTATCCGCTAATTCGTTACCCAACATTCCGACATGACTCGGTATCCATTGAAGCCTTCATGAATCAGATTGGTGACGAGAGCTTGAATTTTTTGTGTCATTGCATTGGCGCTGTATATGTTTTCTAAACCCTGTAGTACACTTAGCGCAACAGTTACTATAAGGTAATTTCTTTCACTACCCATAAACACGCAGTACAGAAGTGCTTGCCACATACCATATTGTTCAGCGTGATATATCGAACTGTATGTGTGCAATTTCCAACTGAAGGCTTCGTTTCCTGTCACAATTGCACATCCCAAGCCAGTATGCACTTTGGACCCATTAATGTATATTTCGTTCCAGTTCAGATAATTGCCCTGATTTCTTGGAATCCTTCTCTGTAAACCTGCGGCGGTGTAGAGTTTTTACTTAGTAATGTTAAATCTATTCTTATTTCTGTTTCTGGTATCAGCCACGGCGGAAATTCATTTGGGCCATTTATCATAAGTTCTTCAGTTATTTCAACCTCTTTGCTTCGTAAGTATACTAGGAAACGAATTCCTGCTGGACGTGTAGCTGTTGGTTTGGTTATATATGTGTTGACTTTGTTGGATAAGAAAGAGTTATTGGGATCAGATGGACAGGATTTGACACCAACTATGTACATAGACATTTGCCTTTTCCGTCTTATGTCAAGGGAGGAAAACTAGATTCGCAGTAAAGATTTTGGATTGGGCGTGTGGGGAAAGCACCTAAACAGTATCGGATTGCCGTATGATGTATGGTATCTAGAGATCGGAGAACATTTTTGCGGGCGGAGCCATACACAATGAATGCTACCATAATCGATTCTAGAAAGAATTACAGCTCGGTGTGTATTAAGCATCACTCCTGGATCGGCGCCCCACTTTGTGTGATCAAGTACTTTTAAAATCTTGAGATGTTTCCTACATTTAGTTATTACGCTCTCAATATGTGGTTGCCAAATATGTTTTCTGTCAAACGTAACGCCCAGGAATTTGACAGTATCGCGACATTGCAATATTTCGCCATCCTTGTACAAAAACAGGATCGTAATGTGGTATTCTGAGCCTGCAGAAGTGGACGCATAACGTTATCTCTCTTGAGAACTTGAAGCCGATAGACTCATCATTCCTAACTACTGTGTTAATGACCGACGGCAGATAACGCACTGCATTGCCTACAGTTTTCCCTACGCAGAAAATCGCTAAGTCATCTACGTACATACATTTTAGGAACGTTTACATTATTTAAGATTTCATTAATTACAAGCAGAAAGTGTACAACTGAGAGTCGATCCTTGCGGCACACCATTTTGCAGTATCCTTGTGGATGAGAAAGTATCATTAGATGTGATGTGATGAAAAGTGGCATGTTGCCTCTGAGTCCATGGTTGTACAAAGTTTTTAAAATGTTATAACGCCAGGTCATGTCGTAAGCTCCCTTAATATCAAAGAAAACTGCAACCATATGTTCTCCGTTTCTAAAGGATTCTTGAATTGAATTTTCGAGCAACACTAGATGATCAGTCGTTGACCGCTTTTTTCTAAAACCAGTTTGGAGTGGAACTATGATATGATTTTTTTCTAGGTACCACTGAAGGCGGTTATTCACCATCTTTTCCAGCAGTTTACCAATGCAGCAGGTGAGACTAATCGGCCGATAGCTCGCTGGAGACATTGAGTCCTTTTCAAATTTTGCAATTGGGACCACGATAGCGTCCTTCCATTCATCGGGATATATGCCGTTTGTCCAAAGTTTATTATATATATTTAACAACATGGTTTTCATTTTAGCGGTTAAGTTTTTCAACATGTCGTTTGTTATTTCATTTGGTCCTGGCGCTGTCGTCTTCAATTGCTTAATGGCTTCAGTAAGTTCGGTCAACACGAAGGGTGCATTATAATCATGCTGTATAACAGCCGTGAAATCTAGAGAGGTTTCACGGATGTCTTTAGAGTGCAGGAAAATCTGTTCATAGTTGACAGAGCTACTGGTTCCTTCAAACTGATCAGCTAATAATTCTACGATTTCTTGCATATCTTCTGTTTGTTTTCCGTCACGCGTTTTGAGGCAGCTAAGTGTACTAGATTATCTGCCAGATATTGATTTTATTTTCTTCCAGACTCTGCTAGAGTCTTCTTTGGAGGTGATGGAAGAAGTATATTTATTCCAACTAGCACGTTGAGCTTCTAATATTATGCATCTGGCTTGGGCACGTGCTTTTTTAAATTGCACAAGGTTATCAAGGGTAGAGTGTTTTTTAAAACTATTAAACGCAGTCTTTTTTGATCGGATAGCCTGTTCCACTTGTTGTGACCACCAAGGAACCACTCATTTGTATGGTTTACCGGACTTTTTGGGATACTCTTCTCTGCAGCATTTATGACTGCTTCGCTAAATGAATTTAAACATGGGTTTAGTGGTGCTTTAATATCTTTGCGAACTTCTGCCATTCAGCTTTGTATGTGTTCCATCGCCTGGCAGCTCTTTTGATAACTTGAGGCTTATCGGTTTATATTACTATTAGGAAATGGTGGCTGTTGTATAAATCGTCGGACACCTTCCAAGTAAGTCGAGGAGCTAGTACAGTAGATGCTATCGTCAAGTCTATGGCTGAAAAGGTATTGCTCTTGGTGTTCATGTGAGTGCTCGATCTAGTGTTCGTAAGTACCACATCATACCTTTCTAGCCACTGCTGCAGAATGCGGCCCTTCCTTTTCATCAATTTTGGGAGATCCCCACAGGGGACTGTGGGCGTTAAAATCTCCCATAAATATAAATGCTGATGGTAGTTGAAGAACTAATTTACTTAAGTCTTCTATGAGTTAGTTACGTTCCGGCAGATAGATGTTACACAGCGTCAACTTTCCAGGCATGCTAAGCTCTACAGCTCCCGCCTGCAGTGATGTATTTAAGTTTATTTCTCTATAGCATATGTCGTGTCTCAATAGAATAGCTACGCCTCCGGCGGCCGGCTGATTGGGGACAGCATCACACCTGATTGTATTATATCCTTTTAGAGAGTATAGCAAACCGGGTACAAGATGTGTCTCTTGCAAACACATACATATCGTGTCATATTTTTGTATTATGAGCTTTATATCACAGTAGCTTTTGACTCAGCCTCTGCAATTCCACTGTACGAGTTTTCTATTATTGTTGTTTAAGTCCATTAGTAGTGGGTTGATATATAGTATATTAACAGAGTAAGTAAAGTGCTCAATGTATGAATTACAAATTAACAAATAGATTCTTATGTTCAAAAATTGGATCTTAAAACAAATATACAAATGACGAAATCACGTAGTAATTTCTGTGGTTCGTGGTAGTCGACTCTTCTCTTTTGGTCATCCCTTATTCCTTTTACCTTCTTCCTGCTGACTCGAGGGTTTTAGCTCGCTTTCCGGCGACGAACCTCGCGCAGGTTTGGTAATCTCTGTAGTTGACATAGCGGTTGTTTGACTAGATACTGACACAGTTGGTTGATGCGGTTTGCCAACCTCAAACGATGTCTTTGGTATAAACGAGTTTTCATTGCATCAGTTAGCCTTGGAAATAGTTCAGTAATGAAACTGTCAACATCTGGTTTTGTTGGAGTTGCTGCCGCTGTAGCATACGATCTACCTAAGAATGGAGTGGGCAGTGTAACCCTCATTTTTGCTTCGATGTAGGTGACTCTTTCTTTAACTCTAACTTCCTGGATGGTGAGTTCTACTTTATATACGGAGCATTCTCGCGAGCGAGCGGTATGATTACCGCTGCAATTTACGCACTTTATAAGTTGTTTACAAGTGGAGCCTTTATGCAGAGGTTTACCACATACACAGGCATGCAAGATTTGCAGCTCATAGCAGCGTGACCAAACTTTTGACACTTAAAGCATCTTAAAGGAGCAGGGATGTATAGGCGTACTGGGAAACTATAAAATGCGACCTTGATGTGCTTCGGTAAAGTGGGAGTGTTGAAGGTGAGTATATAGTTTGACATTTCACAAAATATACCTCCACTCTTTGTTTTTATACGCCTGACATCGATAACACTTTGGTCTTCTAATTCCTCCTTAATTTGATCTACAGTACAGTTGAGCAGGTCCGGGCAGTATATATCACTTTTGGAAGAGTTTATTGTACTATGCGGTACAATGACAACTTGCAAGTTTAGAAATTCTTTTGTTTCTTAGAGTTTGACTGATTGTCTTCCCGTTTTGGTTTCTATCAAAATCCCTTCCTTGATCTTTTTAATCATTTTCAGTTCGCCATAATTACTGGATAAACTTTTGCTAGTAAGAAACGGGCTAACTTTGTTAAAGTTAAGTTCATCCTTCCTTTTCAGGACCAGGTACCGGGTCGTGCCCGTCGCCTGGATCACCGATCAGCATTGAAAAGCGGGATTTATAGAATAAGCCGTAATAGTGCTGGTGTCGTCAACAGTAGGCTTCGGGTCAACATCAGGGGCAGCCCTATCCCCTGATGCCACTTTAGATGCCAAATCTAAACTAGTATCCATAGTATTTAAAAACTCTTCGTCTCTCTAGCTCCCACCCACCACGGAGTCCAACAAGGGGACGACGCATTGTCCCCAGGGTTACTGGAGGGATATAGCGGTCCAATGACAACTTACAGAGCGGGTAAAGACTGTCTAGGCTAACAACCCCTCCGTCTGCTTATAAGCATCTTCACACTTGCCCTACTGGCGGTCCAACTCGACAACACAGCCGATTGGTCAAAGGTGGGCTAGCCATGACCTCCCGTTTGGAAAGAAATCCAGGCTAAAGTGGAGTATTGATCTCACTGGGGACTACAGCCTGCCCCATGAGAACTCAGCTACCAGGATCCCTTCATCCCCCCGTATGGGTCACCACGCACGGCACAAACACGTGGGTAGCCATTTAGATCCGGAGCAGTGCAACTACTATATTACTCTGGTAGATAGTGATAAAGGAAGATGGACACTAGCCCTCGGTTAACCTAATAGCCATAGTGACCATGAAGAACTAGAGTTGGCCATTAGTAAAAGAGTTAGAAGAGTTTGACCAAATAGGACAGATTATAGATTAATATAGTGGGTGGGCCTTTCTCAAGACTGGTTGAAACAAAGAGAGACCCGAAAAAAATCCTTCCTCCTTGATCCGGCTTGAGACCGGCAGTAGCGGGGTCATGTGTATCTCAACCCTATATCCTGGCGAGAGCACCCATGAGATCACTCCAGGCGCAGTTTATTACAATTGTTACTATAATTATTATTACAATTAGTATTATAATTATTATATTTATTTATTATAATTACTATTATAATTATTATATTTATTTATTATAATTACTATTATAATTATTATTATATTTATTTATTATAATTACTATTATAATTATTATTATATTTATTGTTATTATTATTATTATTATTATTACTATTATTATTATTATTATTATTATTATTATAATTTTATTATTATAATGAGTTGCAAAAAATGCACTGAGAAGCTTCCGTCAGATGGAAATTATATTATCTGTCATGAATGTGACAGTTCATACCATTTTGGATGATCAGGTGTAGCTGAATCCACTTTCAGAGCTTTTTCATCCACAAGACGAAAAGAATGAAAATGTCAATCGTGTCGTACTAAAAATAAACAGCCCAGCAGTGTAGGTAAGAAAGAAGATGCTGTTGATATTGCTAAAATGTTAACTAATATAACAAAACGGTTAGATAACTACAAATCTGTATTAACTGACCTATCACAAGATATCAAAGACTTATCTAATTTATATGATGGCATGAAGGAAGAGATGACAGCTCTTAAGGAAGTTAACATCGGTTTAAATAAAAAAATAGACAACTTACTAGCGGATAACAGGAAAAAAGATATAAAAATTGTCGAACTAGAATCCAGAATAAACATATTGGAACAAAAAAGTAGAAATGTTAACTTCGAGATACATGGTTTAGATAAAATTGATGGTGAGAACGATGAGAAATTGAAATCTGCAGTTTGTAAATTGGTAAACTATTTAGACAAAGACATATCGTTGTCTGATGTTCAAGTAGTTCACCGACTACCAAAAAGGCGTCCTGATGCAATTCTTACTGTAATTGTCCAATGTTCATCAGAGGCTGTAAGGAATCGCATTTTAATAAAACGTAAAAATGCCATAACAAATAATAACATCTTGAATAACAACAGCGACAGGAGATTATTAATATACGAAAACTTGTCACCTTTCAATAAAAATTTATTATATCAAACAAAGTTAAAAGCTAGAGAAGTTGGGTGGAAGTTTGTTTGGTTCAGATATGGTAAGTTATTAGCCAAAAAGAATAGTGATATGCAACAAACTATAAGAATAACTAATGTTAATGATATTAGTAAATTAGTTTGATAATGTACATAAATTCAAAAGTTATTTTGTTGTTTAAATAATAATAATTTTGTGTTAAGCATTAATGATAGATAATAATATGAATATTGAGTACGATAACAATATTGTACATTATCAAACCTTTACAAGCATATCGAGGTGGAATTCTGAACTAATTAATTTCTCTAATAACCTTGGCAATACCCGTATTAATTGCTTTAACATATCAATAATATGTTTAAATATAAATGGGATAAAAAGCCATTTTGATGAATTTTTAACGTACTTATCAAATACTAGTTTTGACTTGATAGCAATAACTGAGGCTTCAATATACGAGAACGAACTATGTAATTTTGGAATTGAAGGTTATAATTGTTTTGCTAAACTACGTACGTATACTAAAGGAGGTGGTATTATACTTTATGTCAAACAAACTATTATGTTCCAGGAAATCATTCATAACTCCAATAATTATGAAAACTTAGAAGGATTTATTTCTATTGGTAATAACTATACAGCAAAAATTATAATCGTTTATAGACCACCTAATAAGAGTATCAATGATTTTATTGTTGAATTTGATAAGCAACTAATAAATAGTGGTCATTACAAAAATATCATCATTGGTGGAGATTTTAATATCAATTTGAAAGATAGCAATCGAATCGGGAATGAATTTGAAGTTATGTCACTTGCAGAGGGGTTTTATAAAGTCATTCTTGATAATACCCGTGAAGAATTTTATGCCGGTCATCTTACTTCGGCTTGCATTGATCATATTTTTATAAAAGGAATAAATATAAATGTCTTCGCCGGAGTAATTCAATCTAAAATTTCAGATCACTATTTAATAGCAGCAAAAGTTTTTTATAATATCTCTTTCATTACAAATACTTACACCTTTAAAAAATTTTACGAAAATAAAATTAGACATATTTTAAGTAATAGAGAATTAAAATTTAGGGAAAATTGCCAATGTCCCGAAGAACTCTACGAAACATTGTTTAAATTTTTTGATAATATGTACAATATATGCCAGGTTGTTAAATATCGTAATCAAGATAAAGATTACACTCATGCTGAAAAATACAAGAAGGAATGGATGTCAGAAGTCTTACTAAATCTATTACAATATAGAGACAGATTATTTAAAAATGGAAGAACTCAAAGTCGGATTTTGATAGGAAACAATATACACAATTCCGAAACTATGTAAATGGTAGAATTCGTAAGGCTAAAGACGCGTATTATAATATAAAATTTAACAACGCTAAAAATAATATTAAAAAAATGTGGGAAGATCTGAATGAGATTCTTAATCGTAAAAAAAAACTAAATGTAGATGAAGTTATAAAAAAAGGCATGCCAGATATTTCAGATATTACTATTGCTAATAAATTTGCAACGTTTTTTCATGACAGTTTACAAACTGTATTGCATAAATGTAACAAAAATTATCTGAAAAAAAGCATTGCATACGAAAAATTTAATTGTAGCTTTTATCTTCAATTAGTGGACTCAAAATTTGTCGTGTCAGAACTAGGTAGACTAAATACAAAAACTTCTCCTGGGTTTGATAACATACGATTGAGAGACATATTATTTCTTAAAGACAAAATATATGAGTTAATTGTGCGTTTAATTAACACTATAATCAGAACTGCAGTAGTTCTAAGTTACTGGAAAACTGCCATTATAAGACCAATTCACAAAAAAGGTAGTTTTTCTGATATTGCTAATTATCGACCAATTTCCTTACTGCCTATAATAGAAAAAATATTTGAA
>JARFIW010001141.1:2590000-2787500 GCA_036346225.1 Platerodrilus igneus | reverse complement strand
GGTATGTCACTTTCATCGGCAATCTTTAGCTTTACGACTCTACAACGTTTTCATAAACTTCTTACGATTTTTGGAACGCTCAAAGCTTTTAGAATTACAATAAATTTTATTGCCGAAGCATTTTAGTCTTTTAATTGCTTTGGATTTTCTACATTTGAACACAGTATTTATCAACAGTGGTGTCATTTGATTATAGAAGTATCACAATAAATATTCAACTGACGCTTGTGTTTTTTGATATTATAGTTAGTCACGAAAGTTCAGGGCTGAGTGAACATATTGCTTCCTTATATAAAATATATGAGATAAAGTCGTAAATAAGAATTGATTAAATTTCAAACTGACATATCGATGATTTGCTGAGTAGTGTGCACGCTCCACTAACATTTTCCAAATCGCGTGTCGTGCTCGATGACAAGAATTTAACAAATCTGCTGTCAATTGGTAGGAAATAAGTGTATAAAACTTAGATTCTACCATTCAATTATTTGAAAAACATTTTAATATTATTAAGCCAAATATAAACGTTAGTTCTTAATTCATAGGTTTACTTTTGAATACAAACTGAATAAGTTTCTTTCATTTCAGGTTTCAGTCACACCGTATCCACATGTTCAGGCAGAAGCTGGCGGAAATGTCAGCTTTGGATGTCATGTGAGTGGCGATCCTGAACCGGAAGTGACATGGCTTTACGACGATAAACCCCTCAATCATACTTGGCTAGTGCTGGAAGCTGAAGAAGGTCTTCTGGACAAGTGGGCAAATATCAGCGTATTCAATGTAAGTGACGCAGATGCGGGCGTGTATACTTGCACAGCAAAAAATGCATTAGCAGCGGTAAGCAGTAATGTGACGTTAGTGTTACCGGAGGTTGTAACTGCAACGACTTTGAGTAAATCGGAAACAAAGTTTTTGTGGTGGGTTTTACTTTGTATAGGTGGTACAGTGGCGGTTTCTATTTTAATTACTATTCTAGCAGTTTATTGTTTTAAAAACAAAAATCGCAGACGAAGGAGGAACTTAAAAAATAGCGTTAGTTTTACAGACCAAGAGAAAAAACTCTTAGATGTTAGTATAGCTACAACGACAGATAGGGGCACCGGAAGCTGCGAAGCTCTGGGCCCCGATTTGGAGCTGGTTGATGCGCCAGTACATATTACCATCGAAAGTGAACCATTGCCACTGGCGGTTTTCCCACCACCTCCAGAATTTTCAACTAGTGTATTGCCTGCTGGTGCTTATGGTAATATACTCATTTCAGTTTCTGTTAGTAGAGACCCTGCAATAGATATATCAAGGTGTCCTGATTTATTAGACTTACCACATAGGCCCAAGGCAATCTATCACGGCATGGCAACACTTCCTAGACGACCACGTGCAATGCCTCCATATGATAACATGGGACCTCGTGTAACTGCTGGAGGAAGTTCTACTTTATCACTACCGGGATCTGCAGCAGAACTCCCTCCACCACCTTCTATACCTCCAAGCTGCAACACGCTCACCCCAGAATTTGTGTCTCTTTAACCTTCCCTGCGGTTAATCTTGAATTAGTGCCTTTGCTCATGATTACACATTTAAATGATCGAATTGTTTTTGACTTTGTATGCGTAGTTACTCAAACTATCTATGTAGCAAGAAAATAGTATTCTGACTTGTTCTTCAGTAATCTGGCACAAAACAAAACAACCTAAACCAGTTCAATAAATCAACAATTTTTACCGCATTCTGAGTTTATGTCTAAATAACAACTATTCACTTTACTGCATTTTTTATCCGAGAAAATAGTAAAGAATCACTTTAAAATGTATAACTTTGTTAGCGAGAGCGAATTTTAAAATGCTTTTAACAAAAGTCCCAAAAATTTATTGGGAAAATTAAATAGTTTGCTAAATTTCCTTGATTACATCTTTAAGAATTTTAATTGAGTAATGTACATCCAGTTGTTTCAATTACATTATAATTTGAATTAGGGCCGCTATACTTGCGGCCACGTCCCCAATGCTCCACCCGGAGGTACTACATTGTGTTTCAATTACAACTGTATTACGCCTCACAGAAGATCTTTTTGCGTACAACTTGGCACAAGCAGATCATTTTAGTTTTGCACTTTATATAAGAAGTGGATAAGAATGTCTGGTCACTAAGTCGTTTGGTTTAAAAGTATTAATCTTTATAGAGTATAGCTGGACGATCAGATTTATTAAGCAAGATTTACACAAAGATCTGTAGGTACTCAAGTTATAGGGAACGTAATTTAATATAGGAGCATTTTGGTAAAGGTTTTAAAATCACAATACCCACGTATCCTTACAAAAGTCACACATAGATGCATACATGCTGCCATAGCTTGAATGGTGCTTGCTTGAATAAAATTTAAACATCCTCAACCTTTTTGAATGGTGTACAAAGCTTTTTACTTCGACAACCACACTTCTTGAAGCCAGTGATTTCTGTTTGTATTTTTCCCACTCACTTTTACTTTCATTGATTACCAGGCATTTCATTTTTGCACCTCCACAAGTTTCTAAGAATTGTTCAAACCCCTAATTTTTAAATGGTTTTTGGGAGCAAAAACGTCTACTTGAGATTTTTCAGCAACCTTTAGTAGAGAATGTATTCATCATTAGGTCTTCAGTCCTGGAACTGGTTAGACGCGTACCATCATTGTTCCCTATTCTGAGCTAACCTACAGATTTCCCTGAAATATGCACAGTTTGCATCTATAACTGTCTGATCTAGGTCTACATCTACCTCTTTTTTCCTATCTCTGCTTGTAATATATCACATACTATTCCCCAAAAATGCCTTAGAACGTATTCCGCCCTACTATTTCTCTTTTTCTCCAGATATCCTTGTTCCCCTACTATTTCTGTAACTTATTTGTTATTATCTTTGTCTGTCCATGCTATCGTCCTCATACATCTGAAGCACAGCATTTCAAAAGGCTGCTACCTTTTTCTGTCTGCGTTTCAGACTGCCCGTATTTCATAGGCATACTGTGCTGTGCTCCACACATATGCTTTCAACAATTTTCTTCTTATTCTATGTTTGTTGTCTTTCTTCATAAGCGATGTTCTTTCTTGTTAGATGCAGTTCGATCACTTTCTATTGTTTTACAGTTATATGCCCTATTTCTTCGACCTTCAATGGTTGTGAAGGGAGGTAAGCAGTCTGTGGCTGCCAAGTTCCACCAACACTTAACCATTTGGCGATTTGATATATTTTCCAATTTATCTTTTCGCACAGTCAACATTAGTTGCAGGTATTTCGCAGCCATTAGGTTTTCCGTCTCAAAACTGGTTGGACACGTACCTGCACTTATTTATATTCTGAGCTAGCCTACATAGTTCCCTGAAATTCTCACACAGCATGTGTATTCGGGTTAATCTTCTTTGGGAATTAAACCACTCATAGTTTTTAAAATCAACTTTATTTACGTTTCGATCCATGACCTAGTATCGTTGTCAAAATAATAATAAAAACTTCTAGATTGACATTTATGACATAAATTGAAGGTGACTTTGATTTATTGATGTTTGAAATATTTGGTTTGAGTATACTAAGCAAAAATTTTTAAAGTTTAACAGAATGATTGCCTTCAATTTGTGTTGCGACCTGGGATCGGCTTTTTTTAGGTAGCCAATACGCTTAACGTGAAATCAGCTGATTAATTTTTATTGGTGAATTTTATATAAATTCAATAACTTGGAATTGGGAAACATTTTTTAACATGTTTCTATTTATACAATTGAGAGGATGGTTATTAAAGAAGTGTGCGATTGCATTATTGAAAGGCTTAAGTAGTCGTTTGTTTATATTTATTTTGAGGGGGAAAATTCATTATGATTTAAGTTACCTCTTTGGTAGATTTTAAAATGGTTCTGAGGCGACCCTATGGCGGGTTTACACTTGTCAGATACCAATACTGTTCAACGAAGATTGTATATGGTTTTGAGGTAACCTTATTGTGGATTTATACTTGTCAGATACCAATGCTGTTTTACAAGGATTGTTAATATGCTTATTTTTATGTAATTAGTTATTTTATGTATAAATAGAAATCATGTATGTAGGCTGTATTTCATGTTAATATTGCAAGGAAAACTCAGGAAAAACTTGCAATGCTACCTAGATATTGTGGGCATTTGATTTTCATTTGTTATTTCTTTTAGTAATGGAATCCATTGTTTACTGAAAGTCACGGATTCGTTTGCAACTCAGTTTTTTTTTATGTAGGGTTATATAAGCAGCTACTTTGATTTTGCGTTTTTGGTGGTTTTCATCTTTTTCTTCTTTTCAGGGAATATATGTATTCAGCTCGTTCCTTTTCTATTGTTTTCTAATTTTATACACTATTTTACCGAGATTCAGTGAAGGAGGTTAAGCAACCTGTGGCTACCAAGATCCCTCAACACTTAGACATTTGCCGAAATAATGGTTTTCCAGTAAATCCTTTCACACACTTAACATTATTCGAGAATATTGCCCAACCAATTCTTGTAGTTACTTATAATAATCATCATCTTTAAGCACAGTTATCTTTTCGTCATTAGTTTATCCATCTTGGGATTGGTTAGATGCGTACCTCCATTGATTTCTATTCTGGGCTAGCCTACACATCTCCCTGAAACCTCTACAGCCTACATCTTTTACTATCTGTGTGCAGTAGTCTAATCTAGGTCTGCCTCTTCTTCTCTTTTTTCCTGTCTCTGCTTCTAATATATTCCGCACTATTCCCTCATGCCGTAGTATGTGGCCTGGTTTTAGTTTTGTAGTAGAGAGTAGTAGAGAATGTATTACAAAAGAAAAAATAACTTTTTTGTCACTAGCAATACCGTGTTTATTTTTGCGATATCTTTTACTGGACATGTAGGTTTAAAACATTTTCTTCAAATGTGTAGTCTAAATACAAACGTAGTTCTGTAACCAAGAACCCTTTTATTGATAATATTATAGTTCAAGGTAGAACATATTTTTTGCGCGTTATAAATTATATAGCTAAAAAGTGATTTCACATGGACGATCCTGATTTAGACTTACTTATTATAGGGTAAGTTGCTTTATGGCGTGTTCTTCGAACTAATATAATCGTCCCTATTACTAAAACCATTCCCATTTGCAGTGCATTAAATCAAGAGAACATAGATTTCATAAAATCAGCTTCAATAGGGGTATCATAATAATGTTACATACAGTTTTGGCCCCAGAAAATCTAGCCTATAATCCACAGAGAAACTCGCTGGAGCACCTCACTAAAATTTTGTATTTCGATAAAATACCAAAAACCTCGACGGTATCAACAAGAATAGTTACCCACTAACTCAGTTCGTTAAAAAAGTTCAATGTTCTTAATTAATATGCCTTTACAACATGAAGTTGTCTATTTATGCAAACGAAGTCTTCCTAAAAATAAAATTCACTAACTTGGTAGGATACAGTTCCGAACTCGATTGACTAATTGCATTAATTAGTTCGAAACCTCATTATTCAAAGATTAACTGTACCTACTCAAGCAACATGTTATCTTTTTCAGTGGCGTTTACTGAGTGTTCCATAAAAAGATACTTTCCCTCCATAAGAAAACAAAATTATCTTCGACAGAGTTCGAAAGACTGAACTTAGTCCGCAAAATAAAATTTCTTTTGTCGTTTTTCTCTATTTAACATATGTAAAATTATCTTATTGAAACAGTAACCTGAATAAGAGGAAGCGACGTTACCATTTTCTGAAACGGCATAATTTTGGGTGTGAACCTTTTTCGTTCCAAGACGATAATGTTATATACGCTAACGTTATTCATTATTAATCAAAACAAATGAATACTAAACCTGCACTAATTTAGCATATAAAGTGAGGATGATACTATTCCTAACCTTAAAGTCGCCATAATTAATTTGAGAACTTTTAAGTATGAACAATGTAAGATTACGAAAAGAATCCTTCTTTAGATAAAGAATGCATAAAAAGTGAAAGTAATATTTCTTAACAGAAATAACCCTAACCCCACTGTAGGATTTACCAATACAGAAACTATTAAAATGAAATATGATTATAAACATTTTAAAGAAAACTACAATAAAAAATTATTGTTGTTCTGAAACTATTTTCGGAATTAATGTTTGGTATGTAAAATTGAACAACATGAATTGCTTGTGATTTATCACATGACTAAAATTGCTAACCACCCGCCTATCAAATTCACATGATAAGAAATTTTAAGGAAAGCAAATAATGCATTTTCAAGGAGTAGTGGCGTGTAACGGATACGTGAAGGTAAAGACTAGACATTGTATTTACTACAAAACATCACATTCAGCAACGAAGGAGCGACATGCGATCATCCATAATGAACAAGTCCTAATGGTTAGCAGGCGACTTTGCAAAATTTGTAAATGTTTTGGTCAATTCAATAAAAGTTCAGTGTGCAAATAATCACAATCCAATATTATAAAATAGTTGTTAGTTACTACAAGGCACATAAACTCTCAGAAATGCAGAGGACAATGGTATATGACTAGCCACTGTTGCCAAAACAATCCTACAAGTTTACTACTTTTTTGAGCAAACACTTTAGGAATTTCATGATACATTGCATAGAAGCTGAATTTATTTATCTTAAATATTCGAGCTAAAAGCATTTTTTCCTTACATCTTTTCTTCAGGTTTTTAAAACTGTATCTACCTAAGCTACTTTAAAACACGTGGGTCTACTGAGCTTGATTGTTTTGAAGTAGGTATGTACTAAAAGATTACTTCTTAAATAGAAAGAAAAGCCAGTCTTTGTCAGATAGTTTTTTCTTAATTTTTGTATTTGAAACGATTTGAAAATTAGAAAAATATAAATTCAAGTGTTCCGATTTCGATTAAAACGTCCAAGATTTGATGGTGCTACGTTTTAGAAATAAATGAACTACTTGCTAGAAAGTTACGAACAATAATAAAGTATTTATCAGCTTTATCTTTCTCTAGAGTAACATATCATCATCTACATGTCCAGCTAAATATTCAATGCTGTTTTGTAGTATCGGGCTGGTAGATACCTTCAATTACAATGGCCTATGAGCAACGATCACTTCAAGACAATAAATAAAGAAATAGATTATTACTCGGAATTGTTAAAACAAAACACAATTGTTAGTTAGCGGTCATGTTAATTGTTTAATCCCACCTCAAGACGTATTTTAAGTATCTTTTAGCATGGAAAATGCGTTTTTCCAGTGACAAAATTTTATTTTAATTTCTTACAAGTTTTCAACACAGCGAAACTAAAATTGTCACATTAACAAACCAAGCGATACTTTGATATATTGTAGAAACGTGTGCTACGCTTATCTTTCTCCCAGCATTAATTTATCCTAGTTACAACAAATTTTAATATCTCTTCCTACTTAAAAATAATTTTCAAAATGAGTAAATTACATTAGTCAATAATTTAAAACATTAGTGTTTCCCTCCTAAATTATTTGGAAAAATTTTCATATACTAATTCATTGTAACATTAAATTATTGTATACAGGCCACAACTTCCCCCACTAACGTAATTACAAAATTTGCATCATAGATAAATTTTTTCCGTAACCTGATGATGTTAATTAAATCGCACCATAAAAATTCTCAAAATGTTTTCCAAAATATAATAAATTGTTTCAGGAAATCATTTACAAGCAATAAGTTGTCACAATTGTAATATTTAAAATGTTTTTCAAAGTACCTGCTCGAAACGATCTGTATGTAAAATCAGGAGCGTCCATTCATAACTTCAAATTAAATTTTATTTTCTTCAAGCTGTCGTATTTCTCAAATCAGGTTGGCATTTTTTGTACATTTAAGTCACCAAATTATATACACGTATTCGCATTAGAATATTCACCTTGGAACAGTTATACCTTTTTTTTTATAACGCAGTACCCGGAATTAATAAAATTAAACTTCGAAAGATCAGCGACCAATTTTTTTGAAATTTTCTTAATTTATATTTTTACTCCATCTTGACTTTGTGTCAAGAAATATTAAGCCTTCATCAATCCAAAATATCTGCAATAAATCATGCTTTTTCTAGTTGAAATTATTTATTTTAAAAATCACGGGGAAATACACTATTATTCTTTATCAAGTCGTTCTCATACTTTCATGTCAGAATTTGAATTAAATTCTTAAAAAGTAAAATTGTTTTTTATCTTTCTAACACATCTGAATTTAAAAATTCCTAAACATATCAATTAAAATTTGTATTTTCAAACTCTTTTTAATCAAGGGAAGACCAATTTACCCATAGAATTATGCGTCAAATTTCTGTCTATTAGAACACCTAGATACGTACAGTTTTGGCCCAGAAAATCTATCCTGTTATCCATAGAGTTTCTCTGTGAAGTACCTTGCAAAAACTTCTGTGTATCGATAAAATACCGAACCTCAACTGCATCAACAAGTTATGGTTGCCGACTAACTCAGTGGAAAAGGTGGTGTAAGTGTTCGAAGAGGGACCCAGAATACTGTCATGTGAGAAATACCAGTGCTAATCGGGAATTATCTTTGACGCTACCTAATCTTTTCACAATCAAATTCTAAATTACATGTATATTAATCACACCTCTAGATATTGGCAATATGTTTTTGTATATCAGGGCTGGGAACTGCTACCTATGCATTTGTGAAAACACAAATGTATGAATCTGATTACTCTATTGTGTAAGGATAATTTAAGCCCTGGTATATACAAACCTTCTTAAGCAAATACCAAATAAATCAAAAACACTTATCTTAATAGTAAACGTTTTCGGCAAACAAAATTACTTTCTGAGTTGTTGAAAATTAATAACAATAACTTACTGTGGGTACGTCTATGAGTTTACACAGTTACATATGTTCATTAATTAAAGGTGAGTGTAGGTGCAAGGTTTAAAATTTGAATTAATAAATGCCTCATGAGCAACGTAACTGTACAAACCTTGGAAACAACTAAAAGCAATCATCTTTTGAACTCAATTAGGTCGTTTTAACCAGATTTCACTGCAAATTCTAGGAATTTGTTAAAAAGATGGATGTTTCTCAATTAACATGCCTTTTCAACTTAAAGTTATATCTACTTAAGGAACCAATTCTTCCTGAATGTAAAATTATTCAAACTGGTAAGATATAATTTCGAACTTTATTTGATATCTAATTATTTAAAGGGTAACTATTGTACCTACTGAAATTTTATGCTATCTTTTTCAATGCCCCTGAGGAAGTGCCCCTAGCAAAAATAACTCTTATCCACAAAACTACGAAATGACCTTTGGTAGAATTAGAAAAATTAACTAAAACTCCAAATTAAAATTACTCTTACTGTTTTTCTCTATACGGCATTTTTAAATTAGTTTGATAAAACATTAACTTGAACCAAAGAAGGTGCTGTACCATTCCCTGAATGGGCATAACTTAGTGTGTGAACATTCGTCGTTCTATGACGATGATGCCATGGGATCTAGCTTTACACAATATTAATCAAAACAACTGAATTATAAAACTGCAATAACTCAGAAAACAAAGTAACAATGATATTCCTAACCTCAAAATCACTACAAAGAATTTGACAACCTTTGAATATAAACAAGGTAAGATTACCACATAAACTAAACTAATTTTTCCTTAAATCAAGAATGCACGTAAACTAAAAAATTGCAAATAACTCTAACCAACCATATCGGCGGAATTTACCAATACCGAAACTATTAAAATCAAATATGATTGTAAACGTTTCAATGAAATGTTCCCACTTTCGCTGATAAACAGATATCCAATTTAAAGTAACATTGCTGTTGGATTCTTGGCGGTTCTTACGACTTAGATATTTTATCAAGTTTGTTTCTGTGCAAGGAATATTTTAAATCAAATCTCAAGCTTTCAACCTCATACTAAATTCCATATTTACGACAATTATTTTCAATTTTGAATTTTTAGGAAATTTAATTTTATATACGAGTAAAATTGTTACCTTGATTATATTATACAGAAATTTTACAATAATGGCTTTTCGATAAAACCCTTTATGAATGCATACAGTTTATGAGTCATCCACTGAATAGCATCATTATGTATATATATATATATATATATATATATATATATATATACACACGTACAAACACACACACACACACACACGCATACATATACACACATACGCCACACGCAGACACACATACCCACACACACACACATGCGTATATATACACACATATAACTTATGACAAGCTCTGTAACACAGAATTACTGTAATTCATTCTGTATCATTGGTTGTGTAATAGTTACGTGAAATAAGAACAACAATTCGATCAGTTATTTGTGTATTTTGTATTTATGTATATTTACTCCTTATATCCATGTATGACTGTGTAAGATAATATTTCAAATTTTATGATTCCTTTTTTTGTATGAAATCTATTCCAATTATGTAAGACAAGACCTTTTATTGTAAGAGTTTGATCATATTTTAAGCATTTACTATTTCTGTTATATGCGTTGTTGATCTGTTAGATATAGTAAGATTAAATTAACTTTATAACCAATTGTTTTATTTATTTTAAAATAGACCACAGTCTATATATATATATATATACTGTATGTATACAGTATATATATATATATATATATATATTTATATATATATATAAATATTTTAGGTAATTAGTTACACAAGGTAAGTTAATATATATATATATATATATATATATATATATATATATATATATATAATATATATATATATATATATATATATATATATATATATTAACTACCTTGTGTAACTAATTACCTAAAATATTTATTATATATATATATATATATATATATATATATATAATATATATATATTTATCAACTTACCTTGTGTAATTAGTTACCTAAAATATTTATGTATATATATATATATATATATGTATATATGTATATATATATATATATATATATATATATATTATACTGTATGGGCAAATTTGCAATGCACCAAATTCCCCTATAATTTCTTTTCTAGCCTTGTTGTGCGCGTACGCTTAATATATATGAAATTTTTCTTTATTTAATAAATTACCAACTTCTCTATTAGGTTTTTTAACTGATCTGCGCCTCAACCGATGAAACTCTTATCTCAGGTTAATTTTGTGAATAAATCAATATCTGCATACAGCGTGAGTTCTGAACTGTATACAGATGTACGTGACAAATCCAGTCAAATGACCTCTAGTTAATTCTACTAAAGCAATTTCTAAATGTGACAGTGTAAACAATTACTTGAAAAATACGCACAGTAAACCGTTTATATTGGTTAATAAATTAAGATTTCAATTGAGTATAACGGGTTAAGTGTTTAAAATATGACACTGATAAAAACCTGAATTCTAATGAAACGTCTTGCTGCTGAACAATGAAGCTCCACTGCCTACAGCGACGACTCGAACCAGATGCGGGTTTTTAATACCTGTAGATAAATACGTTTTAAAATTGTGTATTACAGAATTTACGCCTTTTATTTTAAGGTTTAGGGTACGCCAAAAATCTTTAGATACACCTATACTTATCGCCGTTGATCTTATCAGGAATCTTAGCTCCGTGAAATCAACGCCGTGCTCGACACCGAAGGTTCAGCCATCCAAGCGTTTCTTATAGCATCACTTCGACACTTGTCTGTACAACTTTGGTTAATCCTTTTCTTACGATGTACTTTATATGGATCTACCTTTTTGTAAGTTCCTCGTTACAATTGTCGTTGAAGGTAACTATCTTTCTTTATTGTATACTTCCTTACTTTCACCACTACTAAATAAAACTTCTGGATTCAATTAATTCACATCTATTTTCTTTCAATATCAAAACTCCAATTTCAAACTTTGTAGTTTACGACAAAACTAATTTTCTACTTTAAGAACAATTCTATCTTTTTAATTCAAAACCTCAAAATGTTCACCCTCTTTCAATTATAAAAAACATCAGTATCCCTTTTTTAATTATTTTATCTCCCCGGAGATGCCTATCAAAAACATTAAACCAGCCTACTCTTTACAATTCTCTTCCCTCTAACATTCTGTGATCCATCTTTTTTATTAACAGATCTTATTGCTCTTGCCAAATTCTAATTTGGAGTAAACTAATACACAAATGTCATTGGCCGTAAATTTATAAATTTTGATTGATATTTTAATATTTTAATCCTAACAACACGTGCTAAATAATTTCTTTTTAGATGAATTGGATGTCTACAAAGTTGCAAGAAGTGAATTTCAATGATATAATGGACTTACAACTATATACTGAAAAGTAAATAAAATTTCTACATCTTATAACTAACTTAAATCTAATAAAACCGTACTCAGTGACTTCAAATTTTAGCTTTACATACATATTCACATGGAGTGAAGTTTCCTTTCAAATATTGAAATAAAATTTTATGATATACAAGCAACAGCAGTTCACTTCATTGGAACATACTTTTCAAATTTACTTTACAAAATCACCAACACCCAATTTGAAATCTTAAAACTTCATTTTCTCTGAAATACCATTTTTCATATCTTTAACAAGTAACTGCCCTCACAATCTCCTTCATCAATCATTTTACGAACTAGAAGTCTATAACTGAGTGGTACTTCAGTGCGTCAAGGTTGAAATATCATATATATCATAATATATATATATATATATATATATATATATATATATATATTGCTATGAATCCGGGGATTAAAGTTAAAGAATCGTGAGTGAGTCATTAAATACTTTTCAAAATAAAAAGTTCACAACAAAAAAAATTTCTTACCATGATTTCTTCTTCAAAATATCTTCAACAGTTTCCCTGGCTAGCTCAGCTGTGCCTCTTCTCGGATACCTAAATTTACAATCATTCTTCCTTCCCACTCACACACCATTCAATAAAATCACCAAATAATACAACAATCATACTATCTTTATTTACCGCTATTTACAAACAATTATTCACAGATATATACAGTTTGGTACACTAATTACAACTCAATAAGTGATATTTTTGTAAAGCCCTTATTTTAAATTTTTAATTGCAAACACATTTAATACAATAGGAGTAAATGGGCTCCAAATAATACCCTATATTTATTACACACTGGAGTATGGTGAGCTCATAATAACCCAGTTAATTAATGTATGCCTTTTACCTTGCATAAAATTACTACAAAATTAATAAACCCATGTACGCTTAACAATCCAATTTAAATTCATAATAAAATTTAGTAAGCTTTACGTACACTCTTTTTCAATATTTAAAATAACCCTACTAATTGTCAAGTACACGTATCTTTTCCGATACGTTAAATAACCATAAATAACTCCAAAGTTCACTCACACATCACAAAATAATTTCAAAAGTTTATCAGATAACGAAAAATTCAAATGAGTTACCTGGAAATACTTCAAGTTTCCATCTCCTTCGATGATGCTCTACAGAAACCCTTGGCTGCGTGACTATGCGCTTTGATCCTCCAGATAGATGATAACTTCAGTGTACGCCAAGCTCCTTGCTACCAATTACCATTCCATCACAGAATACAAATTCACGTATATTATACTTTTGTTTATTGATTTATTAGCTTGTTATGGTATTAGTTGAACCTCGGTTAATTTAATTCAGTCAACACTACTCACGTTAATAACTATAAGGTCTCAACTTACCACGTTATAAGTGCTAATACTACTTTTACTGAATTATAAATTTTTTCAATACCCACAAGACTCTACTCTAACGTCGGTTTATTGTTATAAGTAGTCTAAAGCGATGAAAATACAAAGAGAACTCTCCTAATTTTCTTAGAGTATTTATATCATTCAAACCTGCTACCTTTAGGTCACACTTCATGCGAAATACTTATTTTAAAATAATACTTCTGAAAATTTTGATATAACTCACTTAAAGCTTCTAGAAATTCATCTCGTGGATGCGTTATCTGATCCGAAAAATCGCTTTCACCTGTCGCGTGTTCGTCCGTTGTAAAACTACTCGTTTCAATCAATGATACTGTTCTGTGTCGTCATAAAACTCCGCCTGTAATATTTTTATTACTGTCTTATGAATATTTGATGTCGCGTTCCAAATCCCACTTGAGTTATAGAAAATCGATATTGCTGACAGCGTCTCATGACTCCACGTGGATTGAGTACGTGCGTTTTGAAACCAATGCTTTTATATCCGTCTCTATTCGTGGCTTGTTACTGATCGTGCATCTCCTCCGCTCTTTAAAAACTTTGTTAGCTTGTTATTTGAAGCAACTGACGGTTGGAAACTATATTCTATGAAGCCCGCTTTATTATTTAAATAGATTTGAAAAAGGTAACCTTTCAAACATGCAGGTGTTCCTAATTATTGACTGTCTAAAACAACAATTCTTGGAGTTTATATTTCACGGTATTCGATACAACTGACGTCCTTGTCTGCTACCACAAAACCTTTTGCCTTGGGATTATTGATTTTCTATACCCTGGTGCGTTTTCTAATGCTATTACACGTTGAATTCAAATAAATTAAATTAATTATGCGTTTCTATTTGTTTTTAAAACTGGTTTTCTCTATGTACTTCTAACTTTTCAATCATTAATTATAAAATACGTCAATACTTGTAAATTTAAATTAAATAAATGAAATAAATTTTGCGCGTAAATCAATTGTTCCTTTCTCTATACAGGGTGTTTGAAATTGCATTGCTTACCCCAAATTTAACCCTTTGAATCCATAACAATATATATATATATATATATATATATATATATGTTTTGATTATAAACGATTACAATTAAATAGAATTTGATGTTGGTTTTTCGGGATACTTTCGTTTGGAAAATTACATTCTAAAATCCATTTGTTTATCACCACGTTTCAGGTATTTTTACTCTTAATCATGTTTTAACCCAAACCTTTCTTAGGTAATTGGGAGTTACCGGTGCTATGCTCTAGACTTTACTCTAAGCGGTAGAAAGCAATGGTTAAGGGGTGGGAGCAGATATTAAAAAGAAATTAAACAAAATATTGAGCGCCACTAAATTCAGAAAGAAAGGATGTAGAACCCTAAGTTAACTACAACGATGAGATACCTGAAATAAATTACAAGATTAAAAATATAGCATATGAGGCAGCAGTTTGCTCCTCCAATATATTTCAAAATAGCATGATATTGTAAGTACCTTTATATCTTCTTTATGAAAGTATTTTATATACTCAAAGATTGTATACGTTTTTGTTTAAATAAAGATGTTTTAAGTTCCTTAGAAAAGTATAATGTAGCATAATATCCTTTAACAAATTTATAAGTTATAACAAAAATGGAACGTATTTATAATTCAGGTATAAAAAAATGTTTGTGCAATAATAACTTAGCTTTCTTTAATATATATATATATATATATATATATATATATATATATATAAAATGAAAATATAACTCCCTTGATTTTAAATTTCACGTTATTACTAAACCTTAACGTTTGGTTCTAATAAAAATGCAACAACTATTATATCATGTAGAAATCGGATCTGTTAACTACTTACAATTGGAAGGTCTAGATTTAAAATTCATTAATATAGTAAGTAAATTGAACAATGTTTCCTAATCAGATGATAAAAGAAGCAAAAACATACTTAGTCATATAAATTAAATCAGTTGTATGATTTATACTAGTTACATATCTAAATAAGTTGAAGTATGGAATGTTGATAAACAAAAAAAAGAGCTTTAATATAAACTCATTAGAGTAATAAAATGTCCCTCTTTAATTATAGTAAGAGGTGGACAATATAAAAATTTACTTGATAGCTGTTATAGCAAGTTATGATTATTTAAGTTAGAACTAGGGTTATGTTTAAATGTTATGATCAATATTATCTAATTACTTGATCAATGCGAAATACGCCCTGTTCCTAAGTTTTAAATTCGCTTTAATTTTGTGAAATATTCATAGTCAAATTAGGTATTATAATACCATTGTTATAATGTAAACAAACATAGTTGACAAGTGGCATCTGTCGAATAAAATTAAAAATAGTACGTACCTTGAATATTTAGTTCAACACCTGTTATACCAATCAGATATATGTATCGATTTCGTGCTATTTACGTAACGAATTATGGCTGATCGAACTTTGACCAGGCCTCTTCGCAGATAATTAAACCATTTATTTAATTCAAATAAAGTGAGATCTTGTAATATTGTACCAAGCAATTGTAGTGTGTTGAAATTACGAGCATTCCGGGTAGGTGTAAGTAAATATCACGGCGATTCTTCAAAAAGCAAACTAACAATCTTGAGTGTGCGTCTTAAACGAATTGTAATATTAAATGTTGAACTCACGTACCGAAAAATTTCTTTGCATTGTTAACGTCCTAAAGAAACATCACGTCGATCATTCTCGACGCTTTATTCAATTCTTTTTCAACTATCGCGATTCTCAGGTCCGAGGACGCTAAACGAGCCATGTTGGTTTGATGAGACTCTTTTCCGATTAAGAACAAGTTGACATTTACTCGACACCTTCGTCCTCGTATATTTACGGCACATGGCTGTGCATATTACCAAATATTTCATAAAGATGTAAATTAGGAATGTATTTATTTATTTACATTATAAATGTGATAATGTATTTTTATTAAATCACTTAAGAATATAAATTAAATGTTGTAAACAACTAGATCAATTGTTGTGATATAATTATTTTGTCCTAATTTATTAACCATAGCTGATTAGATATACTAACTGTGTAATGGGTAATATAAAGTGTGTTGCAAATATTAGGGGTTATGTATGGCTACATAATAAAAGTACTTATTGGGCTTATTTTGGGAAGCATAACATTTGAAAATGTTACAATGTGCTAAAAAGAAGTGAAAACAGCTATAACTTTACAATTATGTGTTATACTTGCATTAATGTGGATTTTATATAAATTTAAATTACATTGACATTACTAAAACTACCGACCAGCTTGTAGCGTTTACATTGAATGACAAATATTAAAAACTTTACATGTGCATACTTGGATTAGCTATTGATATTATAAACTGGTTAGTCAAATAATTAAGGTTGGTCGTTTTCTGAATTGTGGAAATTGTACTGTAGAATTCTAAAATTTAAGGTTCGTTATATACATATGTATGTATCTACATACATGCGAGAGCATACATATACATACTTATGCTTATATAAAATATACACTTCAACATTTTAAATATACACGAATACCCTAAATTATTCATAAAAAGAACTGTTATATCGAAATACACCACACAACCAACTCAAAAGAAACAACACGATCACTCCAATAGACACACACATACCACTACGCCACGGAGCCGCCTAAAATATTCACCAACCGCTTTCGAATGTTATAACAGATTCAATCATTTCTACACATGAACCAAGCAACTCCAAATTTAATTTCTCAAAGATTAGAACGGACCACCTAAATAAAGAAGAAAAACAAGTTTAAAAAAAACTATTAATTAAGTATAAAGACATAATTTATGACTCAAACCAGAAACTGAGTTTCACAAATAAAATAAAACCCGAAATTAAAACCACTGATGAAATACCAATCCACACAGAATCGTATAGATATCCGCATATACATAAAGCGGAAGTACAAGAACAAATAGCGAAGATGCTTGACGATGGCATAATAAGACACTCACAATCCCCGTGTAGAGCACCAATTTGGATCGTTCTGAAAAAAAGGGATCACAGCGGAAAACAAAAATGGCGTATAGTCACTGACTATCGGAAATTAAACGAAAAAGTATTGACGACCGTTACCCTATGTCTAACATTGCGGACATCCTGGACCGCATAGGAAGAGCACAGTATTTTTCCACAGTCGGCTTAAGTCAAGGAATTTTTCAAATCCAATTACATCTCAACTCAATACCTAAAACAGCCTTTAACGTAGAAAACGGACATTACGAGTATCTCAGATTACTTTTCGGACTAAAGGGAGCACCAGCCACCTTCCAAAGAGTCATGGAGAACGTCCTCAGAGCTTGTAAACAAGATTTGCCTAGTTTACATTGACGATATAATTATATATTCAACTTCATTACAGGAACACATGAGTAATCTAAAACTGGTATTTTATAAACTTAAACAAGCCGGTCTAAAAATTCAATTAGACAAATCAGATTTCTTTTGCAAGCAAGTAGAATTCTTAGGTCATGTGATAACGCCAGAAGGCATCAAACCGAATCAAACAAAGGTTGCAGCTATAAAAAAGTTTCCGATACCCCAAACGGCAAAACAAATAAAATCCTTCTTAGGACTAATTGGATACTATAGAAAATTCACAAAAACTTCGCAAAACTAACGAAACCACTAACTCGGTGTTTGAAAAAGAACATTACAATACAACACAACGAGGAATTTTTAGAGTCATTTAACACATGTAAAAAGTATTATTTAACGAACCGATACTTCAACACCCCATCTTTCAGAAAAAATTCAATTTGACAACAGACGCTTCAAACTTTGCTATAGGAGCTATATTGTTACAAGGCCGCATAGAATCCGATTTACCGGTAGCCTATGCATCAAGAACGTTAAACCCAGCGGAATGAAACTACAGTACGATCGAAAAGATACTTCTAGCTATAGTATGGGCAGTAAAATATTTTCGACCATATTTATTCGAAACAAAATTCAATATAATAAGTGATCATAAACCACTACAATAGCTATTTTCACTCAAAAAACCCAACTCCAAACTAGTTCGTTGGAGACTCAAATTAGAAGAGTATGAATACGATTTGATTTATAAAAAGGGCAAATTAAATACAAATGTGGATGCACTCTCACGAGTTGAAATTAACCCCATAATAATCGAAACGGATAATAATCTATCCATGTGTGCAAATCTTCCAGATCTTAATGACGAAAGTGATTTATTAAAAGAACTAGACCAAGAAATCAATACACAAAGTCAAAACCCCAATTCTTTCGAAGGAGAGTTTTGTAAATTCATATTACCTGAATCAGACGACAATACCATACACAGAGAGCATGAAAACCTAACATTACAAGTACCGTATACAGAGAAAACATTTAATATATTTAAAAATCAAATTATAATTACCCTCTCGAACAAAAACATATATACTTTAGAAAGACTGAAAATTTTTGACAAAAATCGCATAAAAGTTTTCATACCTAATAACGAAGACGAAAAAAATATAATCACTTTTATTAAACAAAATATGATTCCCAAACAAACCTAACGTTTTAACTTCTCAAATAAAGAAATTGAACTGAAATTTATTATAAGATATTGAAAAACTATTTTAAAAACAATTCGTTTACACTTTTTATATCTAGCACAATACATACAGACGTAGTAGACACCAAAAACAAACAGAAATATTCAAAAGATACCACGAGTCAAAAACGTCGCATCACGGAATACAAGAAAATTTAAAAACCATCAAAAAATATATTTGTCACGTTAATTAGCGGCTGCCACGTTGGGCGCCAAAAATCTATGTTACGTAACACAAAGAAAGTCAAGAAATGACCCGGCTCAATCGGAGAGTAGGGGGGGTTGTAGAAAGCAGACTGACCTATGATGGATGCGGCGGTAAGGAGTTAGTAACAGTACCTGCAATAAAGAAATTAGAATAGTAAACCTGCAATAAAAAAAGATTAGTCCTTCAAACCTGAAGTAAAGCATAGCAGCAAGGAAAAGTCTAAATTATTCAGTACTTTGTAGAATGTAAAAAAAAAGAAACTGTTTAGATAAACTATATAATATAATAACGGTAAAAGCAATACAAAAATTTTTAGTACAAAGTGAGGTAATATTGGGGAGTAGCAGAAACGTTTCCTCACACACCAATTTAACATAAATCAGACAAAAAGTTAAAAAAAATAAATAGGTAAGACACAATTGATATGAGTAATTCAGTAAATAAATATGTAAGACACAATTGATATGAGTAATTCAGTAAATAAATAGGTAAGACACAATTGATATGAGTAATTCAGTAGCATTGATTCTTGTCCTTTCTTTCTTTATTTTTTTTCTATGTTTTAAAATAGCATGCAAGTCTATTGTAAAAGGTATCAGAACGACGAAGATATGGCAAAACAACGGATAGATATTTAAAGTACTAATAAGTAGGAAATAGTTCAACTTACAAAAATCCTTCAGCAACGCTTCCTTGCAATGGAAGTGTGAGATTCAACGATGTCCAGCACTAACGAAGCACTTCACCCTTGAATGTGAGGGTGTTGATGGAACTTCTCACACGTTACACTAATCACACCTACGTATTTCACTGGGGTTAGCAGCAGACAATATCACGCGTCGTAACTAGGTAGTTGATAAATTTCTTGGTAATTCTATTTCCTAAGACCATAATTTCGAAATATTCTGAAGCACTAGTTTAATTGCAACTGGGACCAAAGGTATTTTAGTTTCATAAACATCCCCAAACGCAGTGAGAAACTACAGCCAATACCTTAGTAAACCGGTAATCTATTATGTTTCGCAAATAACGAAATTTGCTCAAGCAATGATCTATTTTAGGTTCTTTGTTGTTAGAAAATTCAGAAACTACAGTAGCACTGTACTTAAATAATTCAAAGTATGCGCTACTTTGAAAAGTAAAAGGACCGCGAAACTAGATTGCACACACACCGTTTAAAAAAAGAATCAAAAAGACAAAGCAACTAGGAAAACCACAATGAGTAAAGCACGTGTATCACTTAAGTACGTCCGTCAAAAATGTTCCGTAAAACACTTTTGTACAGTTAATATACAATTTTTATTTCACAAGAAAATAACTAAAGAAAAATCGTGCCGTGCTTGCACATGAACAATACGAAAATTAAATCCCGCATTGATTTTCACTAGTCAAAGCAAAGAGAGCAACCAGAATTTTTAACGTACTTAGTATATCCGAATAAGAACATAACACGACTCCTCGCCTGTTTATTCAACTCGTTCCATTACACTTCTTATCGTCTCTTATCTAGACTTGCTAATAACCACATAAGGAACAAAATTTATCTTTACGGCAAGACAAGACCGATGCACTCTATAATTAACTTCAGCATAAATAACTTTTACCTTACAAAATATCAAATATTTGATACACATATTCTGTGCTAAGTTTGTTATCTACTCAAAGGCATTAACACTTTGTGTTTCGCTTATCTACACTAATATTTTTCCCACATTTAAATATTATTTTATTATTACCTTAATTAGACTAGAATTTGAAGCAAAACATTATTTACACTCAACTTAAAATGTCAAAATATACATGAGGAACTCCCAAAACGCGAATGCCGCAATCATATATAATAATTAATTACAGCGGTTTATAATTTTCAATTTATCTATCTTTAAATTACTACACGCGAGTTAATAAGTATCAAATACCGAAACAGCAATTTGCAGAAATGCATTTATAAATTGGGAAACAGCGTAAAAGTTTAGAACTACAAAAATTGCACGTTACATATTATTGGCCCAAACTTGATCAAGACGTTAAAAATTACGTAAACTCATGCGAAATATGCCAAGAAACAAAGTACGAAAAACACCCCAATAAATTAGTGTTCAAACCAACCCTTACCGGATACGAATCGTTCGACCATTTTTACGACGATACCTACAAAACGCACGGACAATATTTTGTAACAATAATCAATAGTTTTTCGAAATTTGGACAAGCGTACGCAATAAGAGCATTGACATCAGTAGAAATAGCAAACAGACTAATACAATACTTCAACCACTTCGAAATACCCAGAAAAATCACCACAGATAATGGGAGCGAAATGAAAAACGAGGTAATTCAAGGACTATGTCAAGCACATAATATAGAAATTTATTATACTACACCATATAACCCTAGTAGTAACAGCCCAATAGAAAGATTTCATTCCACCCCAGCAGAAACAATTCTCACATTGAAAGGTACCAAACCTCACGAAAATATCGAGATACTGATGAATTACTCATTACTATCCTATAACAATTCTATCCATAGCTCCACAGAGTACACACCCATTCAAATAACCAGAAGAAGATTAGATTATAGAAACCCATTTGAAATCGACAAGAGAACCAAATTAAACCAATACCTACAAGATCACGTAGAAAATTTAAAGGTCATAAATGAAGTAATTTCAAAACACCTCCATAACAACTAACAAACGAATTTGGATAAACGAACTAAAGACTGACAATCCACAATAAAAGTAGACACCATGCAAAAAATATATAAAGTACGAGAAAGGGACGCTTCACAGAGAAAAACTGTAAACCCATATCGAAATGCAGAAAACCTATTTTAATCGATGAAAATAAAATTTCATCAAAGGGAAAGGTATATCACAAAAATCTGTTCAAACCCCAACGTATTGTTTCAAAATAAAATGAAGATAACTTATTCTGTTCATATGCCTTAGTGTAGGAGAGATAAAACCAATATGGAGAGAAGAAATAAAGAACTCCATCCTTCCCGTACAACTCGGGCAGAGTAAAATCATTATTTCCAAACACACATTCATGTATCATGTAAATCTAACATTTCCCGAAAAATCACTGAAAAGAATTGAAACAGACCTGAAATCTTTAGAAAATATTCTAACAGAAAAAGAAACCCAGAATCAGTTTTCAATCTTACTGAAAAATAAAATTTCACATGCGTTATCTCTGACATAAATCTCAGCAGTCAACTTAAGTACATTTTCTCATAATATTAGGATAAAACGAGGATTAATAAACGGGATGGGTAAATTATGAAAATGGTTATTCGGCACACTAGGTTCAGAGGACAAACAACACATGAACTCTTACTTTAATCTACTGGTAAATGACGCGAAGAAAACACACAACGAATTAAACTCACAAAAAACGTTACTACAAGAAATGACAAAAGTTTACGAACGCAATTTCAATACCCTACACGAGAATCAAATCCTATTAAAAAACCCATTAAACAATTTAACGTTAGGACTAATCGAAATCATTACTCTAAAAAAAGCATTTTCACTTTCGAGTATCATAGATAGTTTAATGACACAATTACATTCAATACAAAATTTGGCCAATAATTTGGAGCTAGCAATGTCATCTGCACGCCTCAATATCTTACACAGTTCTATAATTGAATCAAATCAATTAAATGGAATCATTTCAAACTAAACAAAATATATGAAAATGAGCAAATCCCATACTTGCAAAGGTTCATCAATTACTACTCTTTATTTTCTACACAAGTAACAATTCAGAATAAATTGATATTGTTTAAAATTAATACTCCTGTCATATCAGAACAATTTAAATACCTCTAATTATACCCAATACTTATTTTCAATATAATCATAAATCCAGAGCAACCTTACTTGTTGATAAACGACGAAAACTACTGGACCACTATGGAGAGATGCTCAGAAGTAAATAACTTTTACTATTGTCAACAATACAACCTACACAAAAGCCAACCTTGCATCGCAAATTTAATAAAATCTGGAGAAAATACATGCCAAAGTACTAGAATTCAATTCTTAGACTCCACAATAATTCAAATAAATGCTGGTGATATTTTGGTAATCTCTTCAAAAACCATTATTATACAATCACCATGCAACAGTAAAGGACTTTTTGAAATCAAAACATCCAGTGTTATATCAATAGAAACATGCCCAATAAAAATAAACGGAAAAATGTTCTTCCTGAATATACTATACATGAAGAATTCGTGTACCAACTACCCAAATTTAACACAACGTTTGATGAAACGCGAGCAAATCACCGTCCGATGCAACTACAAGAAATCGACAGTGAGAAGATTAAACATCTAATATTTATGGCAGAAAACTTGCAACATATAGACCTAGAAGACCCTGTAAAGACATCACTTTCCTGGATTAACACATCGTTTTCAATACTTCTTATTTTAAGTGTTGTTTCTATTATAATTTATGTAAAACTTGGTAAACCTAGATTTAAGAAAAACGTAATTTTAACACCGAAAATAGCAGAACTACTATTTTCTACCTTAGGGAGGAAGAGTAATGTTATCGATATCCGCGTTAGGTAAACAAAAACAGGATATAACTATTTTAGATTGTACCTTTTCATATTATGCTGTTATTAAACTACTATTAAGTTAATCTTAAGTCAATTAGGGTAAATTCGTAATATAACAATTGTTTTGCCTTTCTCTACTTTCATTTAGATAGTAAAACATATAAAAACAATAGTTGACGTCAAAAATAGGGATGGACACGAACCGAACTGGTTCGAGGTTCGGTTCGATTTTTCGAACCGAACCGGACATTTTATTTTCGAACCGGACCGGCAAATTTTTCGAACCGAACCAAACCTAGGTTAAGGTTCGGTCAGGTTCGGTTCGAAAAGTTCTATTTTTTAAATAAAATTTTAGTTTAAAAATCTCTAGTCACAAGCATATAAGAAATAAAACGATTTTCTAACGTACATGGTCATCGAGTTTTAAGCCAATAGATAAACAATGTAATAGGTATTAGTGTTACATATTTAATAAATTTTGTCATCGAGGCACATTTGTAGATAAAAAAAATTCTAGATTAGGTCGATTTGTTTAATGCCCCTTATTTCAAATTGTTGCTTGCTTATAACTATAGTGTTAGATATTAAAGAAACTCAAAATGATTTTGAAAATTTGGTTTTAAAAACAAGCTTATTTTATTTAATGAATAGAAGTGGTTTTGCAAAACCATCTTAAACATATACAAACCGAGGTCACGGTCTAGAGACTACAGAAGTTTTCAGAATAAACGAAACAATTTAATTCTTAAATAAGTATGTATTACTAATCCATCACTTTGAATTTTTACTTTTGTATGAAAACCAGCTCTCTATTAATACTAAAAAATGTGACCTTGTAGCAAAAACTAATCTGCTTTTCTTTTGTACATAATCGCTCAACAAATGGTGTTACAAAACGCATGGTACCATAATCTTTACTATTTATTTAGTGTGGTCATTACCACCAACGTCTTTAGAAGTAGCCGATACTCCAGAAGAATGGCCCCGAACTTTCTCTTAAAACTAAGGGTTGAAGTTTATGACTCATGGCGGCATAAACTTTTCAATCAATGCCGACATAAAATAACACAGTATAATGCAAGTAATAAGCAGATATAATGCCCGTGCCATATATACTGTTATATTTTATTATGAAAAACGTAAACGCTGCTTGAGGTAGATTTACGATTCTTTCCGAGAACCATCTAATATTGTCTTTTAAAAGAAATAATACTTAAATAGATTTACAACACTTTTCCTTAGAATATGGGTTGATATTGATATTTCTAATGGCTATGCACTGGTTTCAATTTTATTTTTATTGCTCTTGTATTTGTCGGTTTTGACCGATCAATCGTAAGCCCTATCAGTCCATATTAGTTTTTTTTATTGAAAAAGATCGAAAAGGTTTATTAGTTATTGCGCGGACTTGAATTTTGAAGGAAACGACTATTTAGACTTAAAGTAAAAATTTAAACAATGGCAGACTATGACAGTGACGATAGTGTAATGGACCTAGATTATACACCTCATACAAAAAATGTAGAAAAGTTAGAAAAAGTGTATCTGCACCAGAAACTGTTACAATTCAAAAAGGCAAAAGCAAATTTCAGGAATATTATGAATTCAAGTTTACACAACAACCTAACTCCAAAGTTGCTGTTTGTCTCCTATGTAAAAATAGAAAAGTTCACGTAGAGCTTCAAGTGAAAAGCAGCACTACCACAACGTTAAAGCGACACCTTAAACGAAAACACAACCAGGAATATAGCGGTACTTTTAGAACACATTCCAAAACTTTAGCCACCCTGGAACCAGTAGAGATATAACTCAAAAAACGCTACCTGAATTGTGGCAAACTAAGGTAAGTACAGAAATTATAAAAATCCCACAAATGCATTTCTTTGCGGTACAAAATAGGTGTAAACGAACATGCATTTAAATTACACAATTAACCTTTTTGCTCAAACCGTTTTATTATCTCCAATTTTGATATCTAGGACGGCTCATTATTACGATTACGTTCAATTGCAAATACAAATTTACATTATATCTAGACTACGTAACTGTCAGAAATATTCCTTGATTTTATAATTTTTAATTTTTAAATTATAACTTTTGGCTATGGAAAAAGGCAGTTGAGCCGGATCTCCTCCGTGCCAACTGCGATGTCAGGTGAAACTCCACGAAGACACAAATTGTGCGCTAGGTGATGCGAACTTCCCACTAGGTGTCTGTATTAAATACTACAACTTCGCTACTCCTGTCTTGATGAGCCCCAATTAGAGCGAAACGCGTCGACGGGATGTTCTCGTGGCTGAATTTAAGTCACTTGCCATTATTTTTTTACTTTGTATATATATACAGGGTGAGTTTTTAGTGTGACAACGGTCGATAACTCCGTTATTATAAAAGCTACGTAAACCAAATTTGGAGGCATATTAGGCATGCCTAAAGTGCACATTTTAAAAATATTTGGAGGCATACAGGGTGTTTCATAATTCCAGGGCATACTAAACTTATATTTTTTTAAATAGAACACCCCATATATTATTACATTTTTGGAAAGCCCATAAAAAGAGCTTTAATTTGATATTAAATTGTATCTATCTTTTCCTTCTAGCTGTTGAGATATTCAACTGTTTTTAGAAAAAATGACCCTGATTAGATACATTGCCACTGCACTAATACACAACTTATGTTAATTTTCAAGATGCAGAAAATTTTACTATATACCATAGTATATTTGTAATTATCACTTTTTTGAAATTTCTTCACATTATTCAGGGTGTGTCAGGTTTCGCAAAATGCAATTTTTAAAATTTTTTTTAAATGGCACCCTACCAATTTTATTGCTACAATGGATAGTCCATCAAGCGTCCTTTCATTTTTGTTAAGCATTCCCTATACCTAAATCCATTACTTTCTGAGATATTTTTGATTTTCTTCAAATTTTAAGAATGTTTTTAATTTACATAACTAAAAATAACTTACTATTAGAGAATATTATAAAACAATTAATACATTTTGATTAACAATTAACTACATTTATCCAATAACAATTTTCACTAAAGATATAACAACCTACAATAATACGCTATCAACAGAATACTGCCAGATCAACAATATGCATTTTATAGAAAATGTTCAAACAGGAAATCAGGCAGGTTTTGAATAAAATAACAATTCCAATCAAAATGTCATTTAGGTTTATTAATTGTAGTGTGTTGTCATTTAACACATTATTAGTTCTGTTTTAAATGTAATCTTTGAAGGAGTTTTCAAAATGAATTTTACAGTGGAAGAACAAATAAATATGGTTTGGGTATTGGGAGCAAGTTTAAAAATTTCCTACCTGCATCAAGAATATACCAAAAGAGATATCATGTTAAATAACAGCACACTACAATTAATAAACCTAAATGACATTTTAATTGTAATAGTTATTTTTTTCAAAGCCTGCCTGATTTCCTACTTGAACATTTTCTATAAAATGCATATTGTTGATCGGGCAGAATTCTGTTGATAGCGTATTATTGTAGGTTGTTATATCTTTGGTGAAAATTGTTATTGGATAAATGTAGTTAATTGTTAATCAAAATGTATTAATTGTTTTATAATATTCTCCAATAGTAAGTTATTTTTAGTTATGTAAATTAAAAACATTCTTAAAATTTGGAGAAATTCAAAAGTATCTCAGAAAGTAATGGATTTAGGTATAGGGAATGTTTAACAAAAATGAAAGGACACTTAATGAACTATCAATTGTAGCAATAGAATTGGTAGGGTGCCATTTAAAAAAATTTTAAAATTGCATTTTGCGAAACCTGACACACCTTGTATACTGTGAAGAAATTTCAAAAAAGTGATAATTACAAATATACTATGGTATATAGTAAAATTTTCTGCATCTTGAAAATTAACATAAGTTGTGTATTAGTGCAGTGGCAATGTATCTAATCAGGGTCATTTTTTCTAAAAACAGTTGAATATCTCAAAAGCTAAAAGGAATAGATAGATACAATTTAATATCAAATTAAAGCTCTTTTATGGGCTTTCCAAAAATGTAATAACATATGGAGTGTTCCATTAAAAAAAATATGAGTTTAATATGCCCTGGAATTATGAAACACCCTGTATGCTTCTAAATATTTTTAAAATGTGCACTTTAGGCATGCCTAATTTGCTTCAAATTTGTCCGTTTAACACACACCCCAAAATTATATCTAAAACTATCACTAAAATTATTTACAACAATCCACCCTTTCCTTTCAAGTCGCCAGTTTCCTGAAATAAAAAAAAAGCTATTTTTTTATCTGGAATCGAGCCCCTCACGTTCGGGTCGCCATAATTACTGTTAGGTTATACCTGATTAATGGTGTCCCACTAATTGGGTGCCATAATTATTGTGTGGTTACTGCGAATCTTTCCCCACGTTGGGTGGCATAATTACTGATATACTATTTTTGAAATCAGACAATTCTCTGGTTGACCTCTCTATCTTCTTACTTAACGTCTCCCTAACTCCAGTTAATGTTTCATTCATCTGCTCCACTCTTCTTTTTGATTCTTCATCCATTTTCCTAATTTCCTCAACATCCGGTTTGCTTCCTCTCTATCTTCTCACTTAACGTCTCCCTAACTCCAGTTAATGTTTCATTCATCTGATCTACTCTCAAAGTGTATCAACAAATATTTGATGATTTGACGATTCGTCAAAGGTGGATTTAATTGCTTAACGATGTTATATTTTCTAATCGCATATTGTTCCCGGGATCCTCCAAATTCTCCCTTGTATCTACCTGCAACTAGATTATCCCTAACCTGATCCTGCCTATGATCACTCCAATAATGCTTGAGAAATTTTTCCTCAAAATCTAAATATGACTCAATATCTGATCCTAACAAATTATACCTAGCTTCTGCGTTATTTTTTAACAAAGCCTTTACTACATTTAATTTAGCTTGTTCGTCATATAAACTACACACTGACGTCCGGATATTATTCATGAAAATCTGTGGATTCGCCCTATTGTCTCCATAAAATTTCATATGTTGTTCTACTGAAATATTATTCGCAAACAACCTTGGACTCTCCCCCACTAAAGCACTTATTATTTTTTTAAATCCCTGTCACCTCTCTCTCAACTCTGCCTATCTGGTCTCTACATGACTCACTCACCTCAGTTATTTTTCCATTGATCTCCTCCTCACAAAAATTCTAACTTCCGTTTTTAGTTGTCCAATTTCACTTCGAATCCCACTTATTATTTTTTCTGCCCTGTGTTTATACAAATATTATGTTACATTATCCTTGGCTAAATTACATTGATCCTGCATTATTATACACTTCTTAAGTTAAAAAAAATAATTTGTTAAAAATATTCCAACTCTCTAATTAAATAAATTTGTTTTCTCTTACTCAAAAGCTCTCAACCTATGAGTTCACGTGTGTCCTTATATATACCAATGACTCCTTAATTGCACGATAATATATATATATATATATATATATATATATATATTTATATATATATATATATATAACAGTAATAAAGTGAAGCAATACAATGATTTTAAATAATAAGTCAAGGTATAGAATTTTGCAAATACGTATGAACTTTTTTCAATGTTTTTATATTAAGTGTTTAAGACCATTTTTGGAAGAATTTATTTAAATTGGAATTGTTATATAAGCACAGTTACTTTATTCCTATATTGTACAAAGCGTATAAAATTTTCTTAGCGTTTAATTTTTAATTATAAAGATGTAATGACAAACAGCTTTTTGTTTGTACTGTATCAGAAATCAGTAACACCTTATTGTCTTGATACTCTTTTTAAACTAACTAAAACTAAACTAAAAGTAATCGCAAAGATCGTGTGATATCGTTCTTGCACGGTAAAATGACATTAGTAAAACTCATCAATTATTAACACATTCTAAATTTTAGAGGTGGCTTTCACTATTAACCTAATTGTAATTACGCTTTGTTAAAGATAGTATGTATTGAAAAATTAAACCTGGACAAATAGTATTAATATGATTTATGCTACTAAAATCTAAAGCGAATTAATGTTGGGTTTATTTGAAAGTAGCAACTACCAAATATAAAAACTACATTAAACATTTAAATTGTTGTAGTTGAACGCACTAGTTGTTTAAAATACCGAACCGAACCGAAATACATTTTTTCGAACCGAACCGGATTAAAAAGTTTTCAAACCGAACCGAACCTAGGGCAAGGTTCAGTTCGGTTCGGTTCGAATTCATCACTAGTCAAAAAGACGATCATTCTTACTGAACGCTGTAATAAGAGTTGTGCGAATTGTAATATTGATTCAATAATAAAATTAAATATTTTTTTAAGTTTTCACACCTGAAAACATAATTCATGCAATCACACAAGCTCAAAAATACGATGTGCCATGTAATAACAAGTAAGATTATATGTTCTATTACTAGAAAATTGAACAAACACGAATTGCCAATATCAAATCATTTTTAAGATTTATTATTTTCGTAAATTTAAAGCAGATACCAGATAATTGGAAATAAATGTACCACAGATTTTGAATAAGTATAGTTAATTGAAAATAACCGAACATTTCAAAATATATTGTAAAGCTCATTCCCATACATTTGAAATAAATCTAACACGTCTGCATCTTACGCATATTTCGTACTTTGTCTCATATATTAACACATATTGAGTACATTTTTCCGCTGTATGTAATAAAATTGAGACTGACTACTTCTAAAAAAATTCTTCTCGTTCAAGTTAAATAATACGTAGGAAAAACCAGGTGTAATAGCTTGTCAACAGGCAGCTTTATAAAATATGCAACCACGGGAATTCTTTTACTTCAGGAAAATAGAAAGGAAAATATCCTGGGTTTATAATTCAAACTGAATGTAAACCTTTGAGACGTTGAAAATGCTAACAATTCTATGTTCTAAATAATTCATTTTATTTGTTTTTTGTTGTATTTTAGCTTAAAAGCTATAACATCTAACCCGAGATACAAACAAAGAATTCTAATTACCGATAAAATATTTAAACTAGTTAAAAGCTTAATCTCAACCCCACATTCGAAGTTAAAACTGAAAGAAAGGTGTTAATATTTTATGTTCCAATGGCAGTCGTTTTGTGCACAGCTAGCGATGGGCATATGCTTATTAATAATTATTATTTATATAAAAATTTGTTAAAAGCATCTATATACAGATGTCAACTTTTAGATTGTGCCTAACGATTATACAAGTAAGGGTAAATTAGGCGGTTGAGGGACAACTTCTCATAACTGACGTCACTAATCTAGGGCGTTCACGTACGCGTCACGCCTAACCTATGACGTCTAGGTTAAATAAAGTAAAAGGATCAAATGGGTTAAAAGGGTTGAAGGAAAACAAGTTGATTGCAACCGGATTCGGACACGAGCCACCTGATTAGAAAACGAGTACCTTTACGTCCATTTTTTACTTACCTGTCACTTTGACACATTTTTCAGCTTACGTCACTGTTGCCATCTTTAATTCTTCCAATGTTTAAGTTACAATTGTCATTTTAACACACCCTCTATTTATGTAACGATTATGAGAGGAACCGTGATTCAAACACAGGGCGCTTGGTTAAAAAATGTATACCTTTCTCTTTTAAAAATGAGTTTTTTGAGTCATGTAGTCCAACAGGCACGTGGCTTGGCAAAAGAGAATACCTTTAGATTTGAAGTAGAAACTATCACTAGGGTAGATGCTAGAGAGTCGTGAAGCAATTTTTGTTTAGTTTTCTTTTTTGGTTAGTCGACCCTTGGAATGATTTATATGGTTTTGATGCAACGTCATGACGGTATGTAATTATTTTCATTTTGAATTTAAATTAATGGTTTTTGATTTTTGTAGTGCAAGTATTTTAATGTTGAAATGTTAAGGTGCCCGTGTTATAAACAAACACAAATTTAAGCATTCATTTTCGAATGGAAATCAAGTTCATAGTCCTAGGCATATATAAAGGACGCGCATCTGTTGTTGGAGTTGAACACGAAAATTGATGGGCAATGGTAGAAAGTTCATTCTCAAATAAGTTGGTAAATAGTTGCTACCGGAGTTAGATAGAGGTCATGCAGACTTTAATGGTGAGTGATTTCTTTACTCAGAGTTCTTGTTAAACAAAGAAACTACGGGAAATATAGCGGTTGTTTTTTTTGTAAATTTATACAGTAATTTAAACTGGTGTGAATATTTTTTTGTTCTATATTTAACAGGTTGATTTGTATAAATGTTCATAGTTGAAGGTTTAAAGATAAATTTCGGTGAATCAAAAAGGTTAAACAAGAATTTGTTTGTAACTTAGCGGGTGACAGTTTAGCGTTTGTTTGTCACATTTTATGATCCAGTTTTTTACTCGAAAGATAATAGTACATAGGTTATTTTGTACCATAAGGCTATTTGACTTTTAGTTCAAAGTATAAATTTACAAATATTAAAATTCAATCTTACATAATATAAGCTCAAATTATTTACACTCTTGTGTGTAAACCAAAACAGGATCCTTTTTCGGTGATTATTAAAAAGTTGTTACTTATAATTAAAAACTCAATACCTTCCTTAAAGGACTTTGATAAATAATTAAGATCTTTGAAATGCACGTATGTAATAAGAGATAACGTATAAATACTTTGATAGTTTGATTGCAGAAACAATAGTGTATATAAAGTTGCATATAAGATGTATATATATTTCTTTAACAATATAGAAAATAGATTATGTTATTCTAAATCTTATTTTTACTGAAGTTGATCATAGTTTCTCACAGTTGGTACAAGCAAGTTCACAAAATCGTGATTGTTATTATTATTGCTTTATTATTCAACAGAATAAATCCAATTACAGGATAAAATTAACATAGAAAAAAAATAAGAAAATACAAATTTACATATACATAGACAACTTTTATAATAGAATACGTTAGTAAAAGTACTGATCTAAACTAAGGCAATCCGTCAAGTGAAAAGTGCGTATAAGTATAAGCCAAAAATTCTGAGAACGACAGCAAAAATGTCGTAATTATTAAATAACTTGTTAAATGTTTGTGATATAACATATATTGGAGAATTGGATAATAGATTAGTGTTTGATATTTTATTATAGAATGTTATACTTGTACGTGTAATAACAGACGGAACATTAAAATTTAACTTTGCTAAAATGTATATTATATAGAGAAAGACCAACAGCATTCTTTCGGTAAAATATTTTAGAATTATATTCTTGAATTGATAATTTTTGATATCTTTTGTGATAATTTGACTAGGCTCTAGTGAAGCCCTAGTTCTAGGAATTTTTTGAGGTGGTTATATTTTCAGACAGTACGAGATCATCGTTCCAATTCATGCTTGCAGTGTTAAAGGTAAGTAAGTATTATGTTTATACGTTTTGGTTGTATTCGAAGATTTTCGTATCTCGTCTTCGGATTGTTGGACATACAGCTATTCTTAAGATACGGGGCGTTCATAATATTCTCTTTTTTTTCGTATACCAACTTACGATCCTAGCTCATAGCTCTGCCCTAAGTTGAAGAAACTTAGCTGGCTGGAGGATTTTATTCAAGGGTCCTTTTGTACGAAAAGCCGCTTTCTATACAGTTTACCCTAGGCTTGAATTTTAGTGAGGAACCCCCTTTTGTTGTGCGTCGACACTGCCGCCTATAAGGTGGAGCAGATAGAAAAACAGGTGTAACATGCTTTATTATTTAACTTATCAATATACTTTTGATATATGAACTAAGAATTAAAAACGCGGACCCAAAACGCTCAATGTAACCATATCAACTTGTTATATCTGGAATGCGACATTGGAATGGCAGGCTGCTACCTTTCCACTTGCATTAAGTATATAGGTGATAAGATTTTTAGATGGGCAAAGCGGGACAACTTTAAATGAGGGAGGAGGGGGGTATCAACAACAATTTTTATACAGAATAAAAATAATATCGTAATATTTTTTTATTTTTAACATAAGTACAATTTATAAATATAAAAAAATGTATATTATTTTATTCCTTGACAAATTTTTTAATTGGGTGAATTTGTTTAAGTAGATTGTTGTCATTTTTTAAAATATTGTAAAAATTTCTTTTAAGGTTAAGGTCGGTGATATACTTTTTGTCATCAATATAAAATATGAAGACTACGAGTATTTTAAACTAAGTTTAAGAAAATTTACGTATTTATGAAGTATATAAATAAATTACTTACCTTAATTTTCTATAGTAAGTAGCAGATTTGAAATATTTATTTGTTTAATTAGCTTGCTAGCACACAGAACGAACACGAAGTGTTTTATCTGAGAGACAAAATACAATGTAACTGGGTAGCAAAAGCAATATGTTATTAGTCGTAGCCCGTAGGATTCTTAGAACGCAAAACAAATTGAAGGATTCTTAGAACGCAAAACAACGATTTTCATAAATATAACATTTAACTTAATATCTAAAAGTTGGGACTTTTGAAAAACGTCGCGGGACGCAGGACAAATTGTGAAAAATCGGGACTGTTGTAATGTCCGTTTCCAATTACTACTAACTGCTAATAGATCAATAGTAATGGCTATTACAATATCATAAGTTTTCCTTTTTTTTAATATAATAATAATGTAGATAAAGCACAAAAAGAAAAGCACTATTGAATAATTACTGTTTTCTTTACAAATAATACATGATGTGAGCAATTATTGGTTTTAATTAAAGTATAACTCAGCGGAGAGCATGGATTTATTCAGGTGGGTTCTCACACAACTCTCAAGATTGCCCCTCTTTGTACACTCTTTCTTAGGTTGCTCCTCAGCAGCTTTTAACTCCACCTGAATCTAATAATTCAATATAAGTTCCATCTTATGGGTGCAGTTACGGAAACTACTGTATTTACCTTAATTGTACATTTATTTAATACAGAGTCCAACTTTAACATTTACAATAAAGAAGTGAGCTTCTAATTACGGACTATACATAGAACTGAAAATATAAGCAACTCCTGATCTTTTGGCCGATAAGATTGTCTTATAAAACTAAAATATTCACTTACCCTTATACTTAACTATTTACAATTAATGGCTTCTGGTTCCCTTCATAATGGTGAACTAACTATTTTGATTTCTTCTTTAACAGGACATTTAATCTATAGTAGGTCCAACTGCTGATTGAGAGCTTCCTATTCTTATTTCTTCTGCCAAATTAAACTGGACTTTTGTTTAAATTGATGACTTCTTGACTACAGATTGAACTTAAGTGCAAAAAGTAATGGCTCTATTGTTATAATGTGCTCACAAGCACCAACTGATTTGCACCCTGCAATTGTTTTAAGTTCTAAAAATAATTATAATGTAATTCAGGTGAATGCAGCCAGCACCAACTAAAATTGATACTGCACCACCCAAGTTTCAAGTACAAGTGCCTTGTCTTTCATATACCCACTCATCCCCAAGCATTCAGAAACCAGTAAGCACTTAGAATGTTACTTTAATCTATACATGGAAGTTTAAAAGAATAATCAGTCCACTTCTTACAACCATTCACAAACCAGAACCTGGGTGTTTAAATTCCTAGAAATGATAGACTATTGCTATACCTGTTATATCTTTAAACAATGACTAATGCTACTTTCTACTTGGGAATTTTCCACTAACTACCTTTATTTTAAATTTTGCCCAAAGCTGTACTCCACATTATTCTATATACAATTATTACTATTACAATGCTCTGTTAATAAAGAATATATGTATATTTTTTAAATCTTCCTTTAGCTGAGGATTTAGTCATTACACTGTCCCGCCAAAAGCGGGACGCCTGGTCACCTTATATATAATACAATCAGAAAACTCCTTCCATGTTAATGATGCTGCTTATTTAATGTAAATATTAATTACAACAACGACTCCATTACGAGAATCTCGAGAACGAAATAGGAGTATTAAAATTATCAAAGCGGTTCTTTAGAAGGATTTGTCTCGGGAAACCATATTTACATGGAACTATGCGAAAGAGACATGTTTAACAAAACTAGGACCGACCCCCAGCGGTGTTTATAAAATAACCCGGAAAACCTTAAAATATTTGAAAGTAATAACGTATTTACTTATAACACCTAATATTAAATTGACGTCTTAAACGATTACCTTGAAGCTTTGACGAATTTCACAATAAGATATTAAACACCTGAGACATATAATTTATTATTACCATAAAGTATGGAAAAATAGAGGATTGTGTATTGTTTTTCATCTGGAACTAAAAATTTTGCAATGAATATGAAAACTTATTGAGAATCTCAAACAAATAATTCGGCGAATTTATTCATTTTTTATTGTTTTATAAAAAAAGAATTACTCTTTTAAAACTTATACTTTACTTAAGGGATAAGTTGAATAAGTTTTCAGCTGTTGACTAAATGGTTCTAAGCATGCTTGTGTTCTATTTGTGTTTTGTATATAAATAAGTTTTTCAAAGCTTAAGAACGGTTTTCGAAATATTGCGATTTAAAAATTGTTTTCATTATTGGTTATTCCATTATTTTGATCAAATTCAAAGATTTATCGTGTATGTACAATTGGTCTTAGATGTTAGTACTGCAGCTGGTTAAGCACATGCTATTTGTAAAGTTAATATCATGCAGCAAAAGCAGGGTCGTTTTGGCGTCGCCAGTGTTAATATATCCATTATAGAGGTTCACTCATTTTAAATCTTCGAAGAATGATTTGCCCTAAGTATTTAGTACATTTTTCGTTACTGTATGACTGGGTATACGCTGACTTCATTTTCATAGTTGTATCTTCTTATTTGCTGTTTTCATGCTCAATTATTATCGAAACTGATCCGCCCATGGGGAGAGAAATTTTGATAAACAATTGTAATGAGCGTGCTTTAAAATCTTCGTTCAGTTCCATTTTGGCACTTTCGGTAGCTGTCCTTCAAGAAAAGGAAGCGGGGGCTCTTATACTTTGAAATCTTTTATAGCATAAGTAGGCCAGGGTTGTGACGCATAGAATTATTTTATTAAAGAATATTCTGCTGGTGGACATCCTAGAAGATGTTTGCTACCACAAGGCAGGCATCCTAACCGTGGTTTGTTGTATTCTATTATATTATATTATATCAATCATATTTTATATTAAATGTTTTTGTATTTATAATAAAGATACTACTACTACTATTATTATTATCAATCTTATGGTATTATATTAGTCGATTGTTGGTAAAGTGTTGGTGATGTAACTTCTTTTCAGGTGGGAGTCAATTAATTAGAGTATTAGATTGAAATAGTGTTTTACGATTTTGGGACCGGTGTTATTAACAATGATTTGTTCTAACTGTAGTTTATAGGCGAGTTCCTTGGAAGATAATTTCTAATAGAATCTTAAAAGATATGTATTTATTTGAACCACGTTATGCACAATGAATTTTTAACATAGATAGTTGAAGTATTTGGCTAATTGCAGTTATCGCCGATGGACCTGTACTGCCAATCAGATATGTTTGTGTAAGCTTGGGTATCAATCGCAAGTAAGTAATAGAAAACAGGTAAGTGCGATAAACTTGTTACTCATATATCTGACCTTGCCATGATTGTACAAAACTGCACAAACCTATAACATTATCAAGTACCTAGTTCTAAATTTTAAATATGGTAATGGATCTTTCGTTACATTGGACCAAGCCGTGCTTACAGATATAATAATAATTAAACCAATTCCTTTATTTGTTTTATATTTCTTTATAATCTATGCCTATGGCATTAAAAGATAAGGGTTTGTAGCATAAAACTTAAGATAAGTGTTTGTTTACTTTACGATTCGAATATTAGGGCACGAGGGGAGCCAACGTAGGAAGTGTGATAGACTTCAGTTACGTGAAGGGAGTTGGAGTTCGGTGTTGGTGGCCGTTAGCTGTGAGGTGAATCTAAGACGCGATGTAAAATATTGTTAAGTTGCCTGCTGTTACATGGATGTTTGAAGGTAGGATCTAATATAATTATACTTGCAAGCTTAATGTTATTGGTTTAAGGATTTATCAGAACATTCAAAACATTATTAAATTGTATAACCTAATATCACTACGATTGATAATTGTGAAGGGTACCGTAAAATAAACTGCGGTTATCATACCATAAATTTAATACTACGTCGTCGAAATAACAAGTGTGGTGCTTTGTCCTCGTTAGAAACATTGGGTTGTACCGTGCATTCAGATTTATGATCCTGGTACAGGGATTTGTGCATGAACTTGTTTTGGTTCGCTTGAATAATTGCACTTACGATTACGTTACCTGCCGTCGGTAATATTACTTAGGCTATCCAAGTAAATTAGTTTTAGAAAGACGTAGTTTTTCTGTTTACACAGCAGGTTTAAGGATTTAAATTACTTTTAGTATTTTCACTTTATATAAAAGTAATTTGGTATAGAATTAAGTTTAATTAGAGCATTAGTCATAATTTACCGGGCGTTTCCTAAAGTGGATCTGCTGCATTGTGTGTAAAGAATATTAAATTCATTTATTAAAGGTAGTTAAGTTCTCAAGGCCTTTTTATTGTAGCTTAGATTTCAAATACCATTCCTACCCGAACCCCTCATGAAAAAGAGCCTATTTACTGGCAGTGTTCAGCATATTTCTTGTATGTTAACAAGAGAATGTGTTGCAAATCTATTTAACAGATTCCGGTGACTTCTGATTATCCAGTACTATGAAGGTGCCGCGGTGGTTATTTTTTAAACTGTACGGCTAATATTACAACAATATCATCCATAGAAATTAACTAGACTACTGCAAGAGTCAAACTTAGCTGTTTATGAATAGTAACCGACTTATAACAAGTTAGACGTAATCGACTACACATCCATAAGCTCAATCATAATTAGCGAACATGTGTAATTAACAGAACGCGAATGTTAGAAATATTTTAGGTGGAAAGTACTTTGACATTATTGGTAATTAATTATGGACTAAATACATGACGATTGAAAAGTATCACGTAAGGGATCGTTATATGCGAGATACCTATAAAATGGGGTATATAGTAATCGATAAAAAAACAGTCAGAGATAGTATAAGATATAGTTGTTATGCTGTTTGCCACAACGTGACAAACGCCTGTCAAGCCTAAATTTGACTTAAAGTTGCTAAAATACAATATACAGTAATTTTTGAAAAGTTTTATTAACTATCCATTAATAAATTATATTAAAAGTAGAATGTTAAACATCTAATGATAATAATGATATGGTTACATACAAACAATGGTAAAAGCACGATAGTTAATCGCGTGTTCGCGTAGAGTGCGTGTTAGGTTCTAAAGAATTTACAAACATTGAATTAATTACTTTCCAAATTACAATATACATTAATGAATAATTCGCTTACCTCTAAATTAATGCCTAGTAACAAGCTGGCTAAACAATGTAGCAAGCTTGCTAAATAATAGTCGTCTTTAATCTCTGGGTTATACAAAGCGCGGGTGGCACAGGGTCTCTCCATTTCATATTTAGTAGCGTAGTTAGTTGTAATTCCTACAGCATTAATGAACAAAAAAAGGTAACGATAACAGGAAGACAAAGACTCAAAGCTAAACACTACATTTTATAATCCACTCCTGCACACGTCGATCAAGATATATAGTTCATTGGAGAATCAAAACAGGAATGCTAATCGCGGCTTACGTTTTCAACCTGATCACCACATCTATTTTACGTTGCGCGCCTTCATTGGCCGGAAAAACAACATGCCCATTCCACGACCCGTGAGAACCATATATACTGCACAAGTACTAAATAATAATAAAGACCATAAACATTACCGGAGAATCCACCACGTTTATAATACATAATACCCTAATTTTATAACTATATTCTACAGCTATGTGTAATACCCCTAAATTAATTCTACAGAAAAATTATAATTATATAATGATATAATTATAATTTTTTACTAGAAATAATTTGTGTAGAGCTTCTATACGCGTATAGTATATATAGCTACGAGCGAGTTTAATTAATATAGTTTTAAAAGTAAAATGCAGTAGCGAAAGAAATGCATATAGTTGCTGTTAAAAATTCAACCCTTAATTTTTATGTATGTATTCCTATAAAATAGCAATCTTTAAAAGCGTGCGTCCTCAGCTTATTCCTTCAGTTGTTATTACAATTCCCAATAAATATACGTTTACAGTTAATTTTTCATGTTAAGAAAATCACTGTAAAATATTCATTAAATGGTTTGCTTTATCACTGTCAGTCACATTTGTATTACCATACAACTTAGTTACTATTGCTGCAGTCCGCAGATAGTAACCGTAAATTTTAGAACTATCAAGAAATTTTACAGATTATAAAACCAACATTTATTATTTCAGGGTATAGTAAGCTGCTAAGCTTATACGAAGCATAGCAATACAGCATTTAAAAGTGGTCCATCCAGCCCCATCACCAAGCTAAGCTGCATCCAAAAACACTTAGATTGCATAATAGGGTTTGGATTTTTGAAGAATTCCATCTACAGATTTCATTTATAACTATAACTATAAGGTTAGTGTGGCTCTACTTGATGTTGCAGTCGCATGAGTATGAGAAAAAAGCAAATTCAACACCTGTAACATTAAAAAAGGATAGCAAGAATTTCATATTAGGAAAGCACTTCAGTCTGTGCCAAACCAATGAAACGATAGACAGCTTAAATTTAGTTCTCGTAGACGCTTACAAACAGATTAGTAATTTATTTTACTTTTCCATCTAATCTGTCCTTACAACTGAATTTCTAAGGTGCATCCCATTTCCAAATTTACGGTTTCACACGACAATCCAACACAGCTCCTTGGTTAAGTATCAACTTCAATATTTAATGCAAAACAGTCCCTACCGTATTTTCAAACGTACCTCTTTACGAATTGAATAATTATTGAATATAATTGAGCAACACTACTCTGCTTTACTAAAAGCTTTGGCATATTTAAATATATAAATTTACAGTTTATAGCCATAATTTGTATTTACGAGCCCATTTTCAATAATTAGAACACTTTCATTTTTGTTACGTTGTTGGATATTGTTAAATACGAACACTTATCTACAAATTCAAGTACGTTTTGGATGTTCTATTTTTGATTGCGCAAGTATTGTAGCGGGCTACTACTACCGCGTTCCACTAATTTAAAACAAGTAATAACAAGAGTCTTTGTTACTCACTGTTCACAAGTCTAATTAACAGTATATGCCTTATTTATAGATGTTTTCAGTCCAATTAACAATGAAGCACTATCACACTATTGAATTTACAAGCACTAATATCTTCTTAAACTAACTTATTAACCATAGGTCCATTAACAACACTAACACAACTATTTATTTATTACACTTTTAGCTATTTATGTATTCTACAAGCTGCATGTACATTAGACACATAATATAACATTTATGTATACTCTTGGACTTCAAAAGCTCAACTATTTAACTTTACATGATATAATTTATATTCGACATTCTGATATAGACTAAACTCTTACATTAATAAGCGGTCTTATATATACTCTGAATTAAAAAGATGACTCATCCTCCAGTAATTGCTAGAAAGTTCTCCGTCCATGGAGAATATACAGTGCTTACGGCGCTTGTGTGTTTGATGGGTTGCCTAATAGTAGCTCGCAACAGTATCTTTAAGTTAATTTGCCAGTTAGTGTAGTATGGTAAGTGCCCGACAGTCATGTGTGTCAATTATTTTATCTTTTCTCAACGTATTGTGTGTACCTGACAGTGGTAAAGAGTAACCAGGGTGATCTATAGCAAGTATAATGAAGTCACTAATCAGAACTAGAGGTAATATAAAAGATCTGCTCACACGCTTTTCCTTACATATCAGATCGTTAAAAGCAATTTAGTTCAACCCGAAACAAATAACCAACTCCAAACAAATTATAGAGTTCAAGAAAAGATTAAATGGTATAACTAACATCCTTTCTGAGTATTGTGGCTTGCGTCTCAAAATTCTTGAATTAGATTCAACAAATTTGGACACTGAAGTAGATTTCGAAACAGTATATTATTCAATGATAGTTCGTCCCAAAGAATTGCTTAATCCCGATGCCATCCACCATAGGTCTATTTCCCCAGTTTCAAGTATTAGATCAAATGCTAGCAATTTAGGGCCTGCAATTCGCCTATGAGTTACTTCAATTCCAAAATTCAATGGCGTCAATATGTCCGAATGGCGCAAGTATTTTGAAATCTATAAAAGTCTTGTTCATGAAAACAATTCTTTAACCGATATTCAAAAGCCGCATTGATTGAAAGCAAGTCTTCATCCTGATGCTGGGCAAATATTTAGGTCACTAGCGATTACCGGTAGCAATTATTTCGTAACATGACAAGCTTTGTGTAATTCCTTCATAATCATTTTAAGGCAATTTCAAACCCAAATTAAGAAAATCCAACGATGTTCTTTTTAAACATGTTACGGCACTTAAATAATTTGAGTCAAATTAAGAGCTACTTGAGTTCAAGACTATTTCTATTGTCTCTAAAAGATTATATTAGAACACCTTTCGCGAATGGGAGAGGTTTTGAGAAATGCGTCCAGCTTTGTGATACCCACCCCTTTAAAATTTTAAGGATTTACTGAAGAATACCGCCAACCTTTTAGAAACCCTTAAACTCAAACACATTAAAGTGATGCCCAAAAGGCCTTATAAGATTCATTCAAAATATTTTATTTCCAGTACACCTTCGTGCGAGTGTTGTAAAAACGAAAATAACACATTATACAGGTGTGAGGAATTTTGAAAGTTATTTCAGAATAGTAGAGTTGTGAAGAGTAAGCTTCTACATATTTGTTTAAACTGCCTATTAAAGAAACATTTTGTGAACTAATGCACTTCTGCAAAATATGTAAGCGTAAACACTATACGCTTCTTTGTGAGAAAAAACCTCAACCGGTTTATGACAGCCAACCAGAACCTGCAAGTTCTGCTACACCCCCCGATGAGCCAATTCAAACAGTTTCTTCATTGTGTCCTAGTAATTTTCAGGTTTTTGCTATCTACGGTTTCTGTTAAGATTATATAAAATAATAGAACCTGGCACACAGAAAGAGTCTTGATAGAATCTAACACCTAATTTAATTTTATGAGCACCGATTTGTGTAAGGAATTGCATGTTTAAACTAGTAACGTTAATATTACGGTGCTTGGTCTAGGCATGTCCGTTTCCAATATTAGTTTAAAGTGAGACGTCGAACTGCAGGCGCTCCTCACAAATTTTAAGCTAAATATTTCATGGTTGGTTCTCGATGAGATTAGAGGGGTAATACTGTAAAGGTTCACTTCTTACCCGTTCTAAGTTCCATCACTACATCATTTCTGTGTACATAAACATTCTGCGTCCTTTTAATCTAGTTACTTTGGTTAAGAGCTAAACTGCTTAGTCAATGTATTTTGACAGATAATAACCATATTTATTAAGTAGTTTTCTACATTAATTATAATGCGAATGATAGGATTTAATTGCAAGAAGTTATCCTTATTTAGTAATTTGGGTAAATACTGGTCACATATTTCCGTGTCATTATTAATTAATCTTTTTTTTACTTGTAGGTACCACGAGGTATTTTCTTATCCTTCTGTTATCGGTTATTACACAAGACCGTTACCTGCCAAATTTGACTCTTTTACATTTTACTTTTCGTCTTCAAGAAGTCGATCCCAATTTTCTGATGGGCGTTAGATAGATTTTGGACCTTTTGAGCGACTTTTTAAAAAGTATCTTCGAAAAGCTCACCTATCGATTTTTATTTATACAGATTTACAAGTTGAATCTTCAATTACAATTACATTATATTCATTAACGTATTGAGATCAAAATTATTCTAAGTTGATATTCACTGAATTAAATGAACAAAAGTTAGGATGAGTAGCTGAACAACCAACAAGATTAAAGTTGTGAAGCTCAAGACTGACTAGCCATATTGGGCTCTCGAGGGTATTTATGTTGTCCCTGCCCCTCACATTGCTTGTGGGAATTGCAGAGCTCATGTCTGCTTATTTCTTTATTCATTTATATAATACAAAGTAACAATCCTAATTCTAATAATTGCAATCTTATTGTCTCCTGTGACCTGCACCTACAGTGTCATACTACGTCTGGAATACAATGTATTCACATCCATTCTCGTGTCTGGTTTATGAACTTCCATTACCCTTTTATTACTTGTCCTTCAATTAATTATACAATGTAACAATCTAACTTCAATTTTAATAATTACCTTTGATTACCTATTTATCCTAATTTGGGGGATATGTAACTCGTTTCACCGTTTTAGAATAAATTGATTATTTGAACCAGTTAAGGCCAAACTTCTAGACAAGAGAAGTTACTTTAATGCGTATTTGGTATCGGTAATCTTTCCGTTTATTTATATTATATTTTGGACGACTTTATATGTTAGGTGAGTTTACAAGTCGTTAGAACTATTTCTTACATTATTGTCCTTTTAGTTGGTGTGAATTTAAAAATATTTATTTGTGACTGTGTGCCATTATTGAAGTTAGAACCGCTTGTTAAGTGTAAGTAATTACTGAGCTTAGTACTTCTTCTAATTACCATTCCACACGGTTTTTATTTCCTGGTGTGGACGAGGCTCTTTCTTGCTTGCTGAGTGCAACGCTTTCATACGTAAAGTGGTATAGTTTACTTTGTGCCTACCTGCTTACATCTTGCTGAATAGGAAGCTATTCTGTTGATCTAGGGGTTCTGCTGTAATCATCTTGATCTACCAGAAGAGTCTAGATTCCTAAAAACATCTCCAAGGTTACATGTCTTTCCCCATATTTCATCGTAGTGATTGTTTATTTGGTGAGGTTTATATTTACCTAGTAGGAAGTTGGTTAAATATTTATTTAGCCAACAATATGTATAAATATGATTTGTTTTTATTATTATTATTATGGGTCATTGATGTTCTACCATTGGGATTATACACAAGTATAGTAGGTTGCTAACTTAAGGTGCATGAACCCCCTACTCTTAAAGAACTATACGGTTAACATTTATATAGATATATACTTATATGAACTGAACCCACTGCACATTCCTCAGATAAAAACTAGATATTAAAACCAGTGTCTTACGATTACATTCTGCTATATTAGTTTGGGGTGGTTCGATTAGGTTTAATTATTGGTAAAAATAAAACTTCCTTTTCAAGCATAGTGAGATTTGGATTATTTGGTTATCTTGTAAATAGAACTCATTCATAGCATGTAAATAAAAAGGGATAACAAAAAAGTAGTTTTTAGTTACAAAGTTCTTTATGGTCAGCGGAATATTAAGGTATATGTGTGTAGGGTATGGTTGTGTGCATAGAGATTAGCTTGTTATATTATGAATTTGCTTGTTTGATGACAAAAGTCAGCTATTCGATATTTAATCTGTGGTGTGGTAGGACCTATTCTCTGAAACTGGCGCCCAGTATTTTCTTTATTTAAGTATGATTTATTCACCTTAGCACACGGCCCAGCCAGTTACTAGTTCGAGAATCGCACCACATTTCAAGTCATTTGGCCAAGGATTTTTACACTCTATTCCCCAGTGGTCGAAACATATGCAGGAATATCGCTTCAATTTATTTTTTTTGTGACGTATAACCAGGTGGAATAACATAACGTGACAGGAAAACGGACATACAATCGGAATTTACGCTGGCAACACCTAGCTTTAGTGTTCACTGCAACAGTTTCAAAATTTCAGACAAGAATAAATTGGCAGATTCCATTCTTTGTCAGCCAGGTACTATCGACATTTTGATAAGTAACCTGTATTTTGGACATTTTTATGTATATTGGGTAGCTTATATTTGGCTCTACTGCCGTCACTTCTTCGCACTCAATACAGTGCAATTTAAGTTACCTCGACAAACCCACAGATACTGATGCTTTAAACAGGTTCTGAAAGATGAAATATTACCTTTCCGAAAAGGATTTATCTGATACAGCAATTTCTTGTGAGGGTTATTTCCAACGACATAGACACCGTAATTCAGAAGGGGGATTCATTGTTAAAATCCCTTTTAAACAATCATTTAATGTTTTGGGATACTCATTACAAGTAACCCAAAAGGTTTTGTTTCATTAAAGACACGATTACAAACCAACTCTAAACTGTCAAAGTTTTATTGTAATTTTATGTGGTAATATAATGATCACAGACATTGTCTATAAGTAATCCCAATCAATTTGACTTTTCTTATTATGTACCTCATCCTGGTGTTTTGAAGAAAAATGAGTTGACAATAAAATTTTGAGTTGTTTTTAAAGGTTCGCAAGCAACCACTATCCGGCAATCTTTGAATGAAATTCAAATGGTTGATTCAACAATTGAACAGGATCTATTTTCAATTTTGATTCGTTTTCGAAAACGTACTTTCGCCATCGTTGCTATGTCGAAAAAATGTACAGGTTATTTTTTAGTGAACTCCGATCAAACATGTTTAATAGGAATTTTGTGGCGATCTAATCCCGTAGATCCAATTCTTACATACAGCCTGAATACCGTGAATTACTGTACCGTTTCTGCTGCTTTTCTTGTCATTCCCTACCTTACCCTATTGGGTATAGATTGCAAAATATCATCTCCAGATATAGCTAACGTTTTAAATCAAGACTTTCATGTCGATTATTTCTTATCTGGTACAAGCACTCCGCAGGGTGCTCACAACCTCTGTAAATTAGAACAATTAGATCACCTAATGTTTACTATTTCTAAGAATCCAAATGTAAAGGCCATTAAAGGCATTATTCCTTCTCAAATTGCTCAAAATTTCGATTATTTAGGACTCATAAGGTCCTGTATCTTAAGAAAACTCTTCTTCAACGGCTTTGGACGCAGAAACTGTCTTAGGGCAATCCTATTCCCAAATCCATAAAAAATGGATTTCTTATCGCAACGAATTGATTTGTTTGAATGTCTTCAAAATTGCGCAATGTGTTTTTAGGCGATCAATGTACTGCTGTTGAGTTGCATGGATTCTGTAATGTTTCCATTCATGGTTGTGGCGCATGCATTTTTTTGCGTTTTATAACAAAGAAGGCAGTTTTTAAGTTAATCTTTTATGCACTAAATATAATGTTTCTCCTCTGAAACCTCTTACTATTCTAAGGTCGAAGCTCTGCGAAGCAACTTCTCTATAGAAACTGTCTAAACAGATTCAAAAAGCACTGGATATGTCTATTACTAGTTATTTATTCTGGTGTGATTCCACAGTAATGTTTGTGGGATTAACCACCAATCCTAATCTACTTCAAACATTTGTTTGAAACCGAGTTGCTGATATCCAACAACTTACTTTTCATGGCATCTGGCGGCATGATCCGACTAGGTGCAATTTTGCAGACATTTTTTTTACGCGGGGTCTCCCACTAGTTCTTAAAAAATCGTTGTAGTAGCCAAAAGCAAAATATTGGTACATTGCAAGTCAACTGTGTATGTATTTAAACATTTCCTTTTGAATGACTCGCCTTTCAAGGTGGGAGGTTTGGTTAGAATTGTCCCTTAATTTATGTATCTTTTCATGTAAATAACAATTTTTGAAAACGTGCAACTCACAAAACATAGCCAAATGTCAAGAATGTCAACCCTATAAAGATAAAATTGGTACAAAGAAGAAATGGTAATAACGCTTATACCTCAAGAAAGCTTTGATATAACTACCATTAACACGATAGGTCTTTTTGTAAAATCAGATAAAAGAAACTTATAGGCAGTAACAATATCATGTGAACTAAAAAAGTACGTCGTAATAACTCCAACACCAAACAAAGAAAGTACCACAAAAACTAGAGCCTTAATGGGCAATTTTCTACTAATATATGGACCAATGAAGCAAATACGAACTGATCTAGGAATTGAGTACAAAAATAAACTTTTTAAGAGTGCAACTGAGCTGCTTTCTACATCGTATCAATTCTATACACCGCATCATCCACATACGACAGAAGGAGAGGATTTATCGCACACTAAACGAATATCTACGACATGTGTGAATAAATCTAAAACCGTTTGGGACGAATGGACTCAATGTTTTAGTTTTTGTACCAATATCACACCGCACGATACACGCAGATATACACAGTTGAAACTTGTTTTTATTACAGACAATTCTTATCTCCTCAGCTAGAAACAAAACCATCGTTAGAAGGGTTGTGGATTTGGTCTTGTTAACAAAGAGAATCACTTAAAACTTGATAGTTATTTTAAAGAAACCATACACTGTTATTTCATGTATTAAACCTAGTGGCACAATCAAGGACAATTTAGGTAAAATTCAGAAAGTGCATATGAACAGAATTGTTTAGGTCAAGTGAAACCTAATTGTAATAAGCATTACTGACGGTGTAGTTTTAATAAAAATATTTAACATATTTTAACCATTGAAATTTTGCACCTATTTTAATTTATTATTCATGACTTGTATTGAAAGGCAAAACCATTTTGTAGGAAGTTTTCGCATTGAGCAGAAAGAGGGTGTAGGGTGATTAAGCAATTTAACCCAGTAACACTGAAAGATTGTTGTGCACATTACAACTGCAGTACCATGAATCACAAAGCTACTTAAGTAATAGCGATTATTTATCAGCTATATAATTATGACATTTATGAAATTTGTTATATTATGTAAGAAATGTAAATTTGCAAAAAACAATAGAATAATTATATTGTAATGAAACGAAAAAACATATAAGGCGCTAAACACCCTTGTGTTAATTATTATAAATGAATGAATAATAAGTGTTGTTCATTTTGATTTAACTAGTTTGAGTTAAAAGTTAGATAACTATCTAATAAGCTAGGAAGAACTACATCACAAAATTATTCTGCTGTATAATCAATAAAAGTTAATATTTTGTTTTCTAGTACTCTCAAAATTGGCTTTTACAAATCTACCACCATTTGCAGAACATGCTAGCAGCGATAGGAACCTTCTATAAAATACTGTTGCATTTTAACTACAGTGTGCATTTCTTACCAGCTTTTGTTTAGTGCTAAATGGGTATGTAATAAATTATCTGTGTATTTTTAATTAACTCGGTTAATTTCAGTATAATAGCCATGCATAGTAGAGCACCAATATGTTAACAAGCATTTCCGTCCCTAAATCATATGTATAAAAGGTCAGCTTAATCCAATGTAGGCAAATTAATGGAGCCATAAATAAATGAAAACTGACCAGGGAGCGATTTAAAAGGACTTATAAATCAAGAAGATTAAATTGTTATAAAATATGCTAAGAATTGAGAACAACAAAATTTTAATTTTAGTAAAGTTAGCATCGTACACTGTGGTATTAGATTTTTATCAATACATCCTCTAGAGTGTCCCATTGTTTGTTTCTTTTTACGAACCAATAATATAGTTTAGAAGAATTGGAGCATTTAGTGTAAAATAAGTTCTACTTACTATCTATTGAAAGCTGTATACAATCTTGAAAATTAATTTTACTTCTTGCAATTGAAATGTAAAATCTGCAGTTTTTCATTATGGAATGTAAAAGCGTTAAATTTTTTATTTATTTAATTTATCATCATTAGGTCTTCAGTCCTGGAACTGGTTACACGCGTACCCTCATTATGTGCTAACCTACACATTTTCCTAAATTTTTCAAAATCTGCATCTTTCACTATCTGCATGCAATAGTATGATCAAGATCTACCTCTACCCTTTTCCGCTATCTCTGCTTGTAATATATCCCGCATTATTCCCCAAAAATGTCTTAGCACGTATCCTGTCCTATTTATCTTATTTTTTTTTGTTTTCCACAGATATCTTTATTCCCTTACTATTTCTATAACCCTTTGTCATTAACTTTGTATGTCTATGCTATCATGCATACATCTGAAGCACAACATTCTAAAAGGTTTCTACCGTTTTCCTGCCTGTTCCTTCTACTGCTCCTATTTCACAGGCGTACTGTGCTGGGCTCCACACATATGCTCACAACAATTTTCTCATTGCTTATATGTTTGTTGTCTTTGAACATAGCCGCTGCTCTTTCTTGTTATGTGCAGTTGTGTTCCCCTTCTATTGTTTACAAATATATACCCTATTTCTCCCATATTCAGTAGTATGTGAAGGGGTTGAGCAGCCTGCGGTTACCAAGATTCCCCAACACTTAAACATTTATTAATATAATTAAGTTTTATAATTTTAGTAGCGTTCTCGTGCCAGGTTATTCTCTTTGACTGCGAAGATGAAAAGTTTAGTAATTTTACAGTTGAACGTACAAAGTTGGCAACCCTACAAGTCAGACATGCCTTGTATTGTTATTTGTTACCAGGTTCCCGATGATTTAAGTATACATATGCATGTTCGTGCAGTTAGGTTTTTGGACCAGCGCAGATTCCAAGTGAAAATTGGCTATTCCCGTTCATAGTACCAAAATGGAAGTCGGCGTAGAAGTCTGTTCTATTCACTGTTTATTCGAGACGTGCCGAAAACTAAAGACACCCACATCGATGATGTCTCTGTAGCTAGCTGGTTACAAGCTTCCTGACAAGTAACGAGAAGACTGCAGGAAGTTGCCACTGGCCTGGAAAAATTGTTACGTAGATGGTTGATTCGTGTTAACCCGAAGAAGAGTAACGCCGTATTTTTAACGAAGAGATCCCAAACACAAAGACTGATCCTTAACGAGACCATCTCATGGAGAAGACCGAGAGTAATTGCCTGGCAGTTACAGCCGACACAAGAATTTGGAAAGCCCACATCAACAACTACATTATCCAAGCCAGAGTAGCAACGTCAAGCCTGCCCCCTCTGGTGAACAAAAAAAAAGACGGTTTGACACCGAAAACAATATCCAGCTGTACAAAATTGTCTTCAACTAACCTTGATCTAAGCAAGGGTAGCGTGGGACTATGCCGCTAAGTCCCACACCAAAACGCTTCAAGTAGTTGAATCGAGGAACCAACGAATGCCACTCGACGCACTATGATACATGATGAACAATCAGATCTACACCAACGTTAACACTTCAACAATCTAAGAATTCATCAAGACAGCTTCAAGGAATTAATAAGGTTGCAGTCGATTACAACGAATATTCGCTCCTGAATTACCAAAAACCGAAGGTCATGCTCCTAGATTAAGTTAAGTTATTTTTGAATGTCAAATATTTAAGTAAGCTGTTACGTGTTGGCGTTACGTTAAATAGAAATCAGATGCAAAAAGAAGAAAATTAATCTTGAACGGACAAAATTAATATTGATGTGCCATGTATATTTCTGATTTCATGCATAGCAATGTTCGTCAGGCGTGCGATTTCAACCAAATTTTTAGTTCTATTAAAGGAAATTTAAACCATAAACTTAAACAATACAAGAGCATAGTTTTTGTTCTGTGTAATATACATTGGAACGTAATTTAGGTCCAGAAATTATTCCAAAAACCGCAAAAGTAAGAAACAAGTTTTAATATTACGTATTATAAAGTTGAATATGAAGATGCATGCATGAATCCGGGTTAGTATTAGTAGCGTAAATGAAATATTTATAATAGTAAATTTGCATAGCGTACTCATGTCACTTCAAGAAAGCTTTTATAATTTACGAAGTAATCGTAAAATTATTTATATGCATGTTCTATACCAGAATTATCCCAAATACACAAGAGGTTTTTATAAAATTTAGTAAAAGGACATAATTAATATTACAGGTACACACGTGTAAGTATAACACAAAGAAAACCCCAGACCATAACACAATCATATTCAAATAATGTAGCCATTGTTTAAAAATACAGACGTTTAGATAATAAAATTGACAAAGATTAAGTTACAAATAGCTTATTATATCATTCAATACAAAGTAAAAATGTTTTTGGGTTAATGAGAAAATAAAATAGTCGTGATCATGTGATCTTGGCCTATGAGTTCACGCCTGATTCACGTGTTTTCACGTAAGTAATAGGAAAGAAATTGGAAAAATGTCAGAAACTGAACAGTCGCCGCTAAACAATTAATTAACTATACGGGAACCGGTAGCGAAAAAACATTATCATAGAAGAAGAACCAAGAAGAACCAAGCGTTTAACACGGTCATCCACGGATAATCGATAAGAATTCAAGATAGAAATTAAACAAATTAGTTCAATACCACTTTGATGGGAAACTAAAAATAATCCTTTATCATTATGGACTCCAGCTGGTGAAATGGATGACCTGAATTAAATTGGCACTTGGTTATAAGGTTAGTGCAGAAATTTATAATTTTTGTTTGTTTTATAGTTGGAATTATTTATAAAACCTATTTAACTGGACATTAGAAGCGGAGAATGTCCGCCCGTATTGTAGGTTCTATTGTTTACTTTATTAGATTTATGAAGCCTGGACATGGGAATTAAAACGGAAGATGCGATAGATGGCTATAAGAAGATTGTTAAGCTACTTACATTGAACTGCCCTTGGTAACTTTACAGTTTTAGAAGTACCTCTTTTTAGAAATATTGTTATGCGACTTGTGTTGAAATTTATTTAGATAACCTTAAAAATCTTATATGTACCTGTTTACAGGAATAATAACATCATATTGTATTACAAATATATTTAGGTGCCGCAGTAAGATGATTTGTTTCTTGAATGAATATATTGATATTTATTTAAATAACCTTAAAAATTTGATATGTACCTGTTTACAGGAATAATAATATCATATTGTATTACAAATATATTTAGGTGACGCAGTAAGATGATTTATTTCTTGATTGAATATAGTGATAAGTTGTGAAAGGAACTTCACTTCACCAGCTAGTTAATGTAATAAAAATTCCCAAAATTACTCGCCGTCCACAGGATCATTATTAGACCAAGTGAGTTCAAACTAATAAATTTCAGTGTTGAAAGCCTTTCAAGGTAAGCGTTGGTAATGTAGATTGAAATTGCATATAGCCAATTGTTACATAATTCTCATTTTTTGATCTATTTTTGTAGTTGGTTATATAGGAACCAGTCGCGCACCACTGTAATTGGCCGGTGCACCTTTAATGGTACGGGATTCTCACCCCTTCTGAACAATTTCAAATTTAATAATTTAACGCTTTGAACGCCCCTAAAACTGTCATTAGGACAGCAGCATAAATCATTTTTTAGAGCTATATTATTAACACAATATCTTAAGAATTTTGTAATTGCAATTTAGATCAGGAGTAGAAATTGTTAAATTGATCCTCAATAAAGAGTACGTCAAAGTCAAAGTTGTGCTATTAATTATTGCACTATTTTGTAAGAACTGCGAATGTGGATTTCACTGATAGAATGGAATTATGAAATTAATATGTTGCTATTTCTTGTAAGATATAAATAATAAGCTTTATGAAGTGTGTTAATACTTTAAAGGTTAAAACATGCGAACAACAATTCAGAAACTGGTTATCAAAGTTTGCGTCATATATATAGTACTTTCTTCAAATGTAAAAAATAATTTCAATTTTCAATGGTATAAGGAATTTGAAAATACAGATTAGAGTACTGAAAAAATACCGCTTCTTTTTTCATTTATTTATTTCCGATAAGCGCGGGATATCAAGAAAGTGATGATTCGTAGGTAACAAATGCTGCAAAAATAAGGGGCAAATAAAAAGTTCAGAGACAAAAAAAATGGCCAAACTCTAGGATCAATTCATAACAATGGCGTTTAAAGCAGCATTATAAGATTGATTGATTTTTTATTGAACAAAAATAAAAATCTTGTATTAACCGAAAAAGAAAACCTAAAGTGGATTAGGTATCCGAAAATCAGATGATGCAGCAAAGAAAGTTTTGGGTACATCATTGGTTGTATATCAAAAGGTAATGCACGAAAACATGCCTGTGGGTTTCAATGGAGTTTAGAAAAATGCACAGACATTCACAGCATAATGTACCTTAAATTCCATGTTAAAACAATAGAACTAATACAGTGTCTGAACATCCATACAATGCAAATATTTTTTAAACGTCTTTGAAGTTTATGTATTTTTTAAATCAAACAGTCAAAGATTTAAATATTTCCACCTAAAATTTAGGGCATCGATAAAACCATCAAGTTAAAAAGTCATTTCAAAGTAAGGTAGACAGCACAAGCAGAGTTTGTCAGAGCTCTAAATTAATCGCCGAAACATATTATCAAATCCTATACATCTCTAAAAATAGAGAATTTGGTACTTTCACGATGATTAAAGCATTAAGGTAAAAGATTTAAGTTTGGCTTTATATCATCAACCCTTTCTAAAAAATATTTTATCTAATAGAAAAATTTTCACTGCAACAAGTTCATAATTTGAAATACTGGAATGGATCAACAAATACGAACGTGCAAAATGGTAGTAATTTAACTGAAAGTGAAATCGTTTACTCTAAAAATCTCGAATCTAATCCTAATTGAGGTTTTTAAAAATACAATTGACGTTGAGTCCAACCAAAGACACTTGATATTGCTGCTAATTTAGATTTAAAAGAAATGTATACAAAAGGCTTTAAAGAAATTTTAAATACCTTTTCAAGAAATTAGAACGAAAACTTTGAACACAGATTTTTACTTGATAGAGAAATCTTCCTCTGAATAATTTAGAAATAGCTGGTGGTGTTTTGTTTCGTTACAAATGGAGCCAAAAGTTCCATGTGATACAATTTCCAAAGTAACTTTTTCCCAGAACTTTTAACTCATACAACCAAACTTAGGACCATCCTATACAACCTTTTCCTTTTTGCATTATTATACCAATAGTGCCATAAGAAGTTGTAAATTAAAGAAATTTTAGCCTTGTATAAAAAGTTTTGGGGACTACCATGATTGATGAACGACGTAATAGTTTAATGCTGCTATAATCTGAAGCAAATCTAGCTTTCAAACTAGATTTAGGCAGGGTTATTATTTATGCTGTTACGGCTAAAAACGACGTTACGTTATTAATTTTGAACTGTCCAAAAAAAACGGTAACTTCGTAACAATGTTAAAAGTGCACCAGCTAACTTTCAGTGGTGCGGGAGTGGGTTCCTATAAAAACTGATAAAAGTAATAAAATCTAGAACAGTTCAAAAGTCGAAATATAAAGCTACTTTAAAAATACTGCTGACCTTGATAGATTTTACTAACTGTCAAAATTAAAGGGCGCCAAACCGTCATATCCTAGCAATATCGTCGATGTATTTGCTACCCGAAAGTTTGTTATTCCGAATAGCTCTCCTTGCTTCTGAATCCAAACCCGTCCCGCCGGCTTTCTATTTTTGTACCCTACTTAAAAACAACGCTTCCTGCCTTTCTACCCAGTTATAGCAATTTACGAAATAACAGCTTTTCCCAAAAATAACTTCACCATTGGAGTAACTAGATGTCTTCCTACAATGATTATATTATGTATATTATAACTAACTGTAAATAAAGCTGCATCTAAATTTAGATTCTGTGAATAGTAAACTTCCAAACATAATCATTATACTACCATTAACTTTAAAAGAAATAAAATCTAACCTAATCTCTTATAGCCATTATTAACAGAAATCATAAAAAAACCTTAATGTGAAAGTAATACTAACATTTCCTGGTACTATATTTTTTAATTGCATTTCGACATTGTGTAAATCTTAATTGTTTGGAAATGATGAACAACTCATTTAGAAATAAGTAGCACAGTACCCAGTTCTGTTTGCACCATTCAGAGGTCCCTTAAAATATAAAACTTGCACGCAAAAAAGGATATTAGCGATATATTTAACAATTAAGGCTTGTGTTTCAGTTAATTCATACGTTTGGCATTCTAAAAGACTGACAATGCTTATCTAATAATTCTATCCTTAAATATGAATAACTAATTTCGCCGTTCTACGAACAAGATACAATTATATTTACAAGTTTGTATTGACATAATTTTTAAACGCCACACAAAAAACTAGGAACAGTACTCACAATTATGACGTAAGGGTTTCAAGATTAACTACACTGATGAACGAATTATTTCCTCGACCCATTAGGACACTTCGTTTCCGTGATTCATTTAACATACGCTAATGAGTGAAACTTTACTTTCATTCCTTCACTTGATAACCAAATTGCGATTTAAATTCACGCACACGCGCTTGTTTGAAAACTTATCGGCTAATTCCTTCAGCAAAGCTCCATACAGTTAGCGGCCGGCTTGAGGACCAATATCTATCCGTTAGCCATCCACATACACGCGCACGCACGCCCGCACACGCACACCTACACATTTGAAGAAGCTTTGTGCCACATCCACAGGACAGATGTTTTTCTTACTTAATTAGAACGTACAAGTGTAAAAGCTTGTAAAATGGATAATATATATAGTGAAACAAAAATATATCTTATTTAAATATTTAAAAGACACAAATTGCTATTTATATAAAGTATATCTTATTTTAAAACTGTCTTTTTCAAAGTAGACCATTATCACGTTCGCTCATTAATTATGTATGCTGTATTTAAAAAAATATATAAATTTCAGCTATTTGAAAAACCGTAGTAGCAAATATACCCGTAACTAAAATTTGGTGTCCAATCATGAGTATGTTTCTTTAAAGGTGCCGTTTTTAAAACTTCAGGGTATTTTGTTTTTTATTGTTTGGCCGTTTTGTGGTAGTCGTTTTTCTAAATTTAACTGACAAAATAGAGTAAGATTAATTTTTTTTAAGGATTTCTTGTTAAGAACAAATATCTTGAGAAGTTTTTGACTGATCGTAACAGTAAATCTTGATTTAAGAATCGAGCTGGAAATTTACTTTTTAGGAAAAACTAAATTAAGTTACAAATTACGAGTTAGGACGGAAAGAAAATGACGATTTGAAGTTACCAATGGAAGAGAAAAAATCCAAAAAATATATAATTACGATTTATGACGGTATGAAGTCAGAAATAAAGTTGGGAGAAATATCTTCTTTAAAACCAAATGCCTATTTACATTTGTAGAGTTATTTAACATTGTTGAAAAAGTTTTAACGGATATGTATAAAAAAGTGATGATATAGGTCAATCCCGAGTAATTTGACACAAAAAAAAAATTTAAAACTAAACGGGACTAATTACGAAAATAGGAAAAATAAATGTTTTCGATTAAAAATATTAAGTTGAAAAATAGGTTAGTTAGAGTAATAAGTTACTAAGTATAATTTTTTTGTTTTTAAGACAGCAATTTTTTAAGTAGGAAAGCTGGGTAACTTTAGCTAGTTTTTATTTTTATAATAGAGATTTAATTTTTTTAACCGACAAACATACGGACTTGACGAACTGTTCGAGCTACTGAAAGGTTATAATGTTAGATCCCCAAAAGGGGTTTCAATTAGCAAAGTGAGGTTGTTATCTTGTTAGTTTCTTTCGTGGCTGGGATATTATTCAAGGGGAAAAGAGTGGTAGCTGAGGTCAATTTTCGAATAGACTTTGTTGACCAACCGTCCGATCAAAAATTATGCCCAGGGGGTTGGGGCAATACTTGACTGAGGGATGCAGCAGGTTCTGCGTTTGTCAGAGGGCATTACTCTAACAATCCAGTACTAAGGTTGACGCGCCATGATCCCTGTAAATATTTTATTACCACGAGAAATGGAGAAGGCCGCCTCACATTTTTTCGCCGTCAGCTGAATTTACAAAGTTGGCCAAAAAATCGATAAACTTTTTTTAGTATTAAGGTATACTTGGACCATATTACTTGAAAGATAGACACAATCTTTAATGGTTTAAAGTAAAGGGTTTTGGAAAAAAATCTTGTTTGTCAGAGAGGTGTTTGTGCATTAATAATGCCTACATTGGTACGTAGCAAAACATTTTAGTTCGTTTGGAAGGCGTAGTTAGAAAAATATCCTTAAAAATTTCATAGAAGCCCGATAATTTAGGGTTAGAATGGGGTTAGTTTAGTATGATATATAAATTAGGACAAGCAAATACACCAAAAAGTACTTAGTACATTTTCATATTAAACAGCAATAACGATAAGGATCTTACATTTTCTTAATGCATTAGAAAAGTAAATCATAGAAATCAGGACATTATTGTTCATATTAACGTTGTTTAGATTCACTTAGAGTCCAGTAACCTCAATAACCACAAACTCATATAATGCAACAAAATTAACGATTGTTCTTACAGGAACTGATGACATTGACCTTACCGTAAAAAAGCTAGATACGTATACTGTGTGAGAACTGAGTGCGGAATTTTAACAAATAGTGGGAGATTATAAAGTTCGAATGAAGTTAATACAGAAAGGTATGCGAGTACAAAACGATCCGTTGATAACAACGGACGTGTATGTACGTATAGGCCATAGACCTTTGGCGAGATGGCTAAGCAGAAGAAGTACAAAATTATGCTTCGGTAACAACAGACGTGTACGTAGAGGTTGTTAGTCTTCGCCGGAGTATCCTTCTATGGGGACCAGAACAAAAATATGATTTAAGGGTAACGGATAGATGTTGGTGGAGAGTAATGGTCCTTAAGCCTGGTCGCAAACTGTATGGAGCTTTGCTGGAGGAATTGACCGGTAGGTTTTCAAACAAGCGCGTGTGCGTGAATTTAAATGGCAATTTGGTTGTAAAGTAAAACAATGAAAGTAAAGTTTTACTCAACAACGTATGTTGGATGAATCACGGAAATGAAATGTTTTAATGAGTCAAGGAAATAATTCGTTCATCAGTGGAGTTAATCTTGAAACCACTACATCATAATTGTGAGTACTGTTCCTAGTTTTTTGTTTGGCGCTTAAAAATTATGTCAATACAGACTTGTAAATATAATTATATTTTGTTCGTAGAACGGCGTAATTAATTATTCATATTGAAGGATAGAATTATTAGAAAAGCATTGTGAATCTTTTAAAATGCTAAACGTGCGTATTAAATGAAGCACAAGCGTTAATTGTAAGATGTATTGCTATTAAACTTTTATGTGCAAGTTATATATTTTAAGGGACCTCGGAATGGTGCAAACCGAACTTGGTACTGTGTAACGTATTTCTAAATGAGCTATTCATCTTTTCCAAACAATTGAGATTTACACAATGTCGAAAGGCAATTAAGCAATATAGTGCCAAGAAATGTTAGTATTACTTTCATATTAAGGTTTCTCTAGGAGTTTTGTTAATAATGGCCATAGGAGGTTAGATTAGATTCTTTCCTTTTAAAGTAAATGAATGTGTAATGATTATGTTTGGAAGTTTACTATTAATAGTATCTAAATTTGGATGAAGTTTTATTTATAGTTAGTTATAAGATACATAATATAATCATTGCGGGAGGATATTTAGTTATCCCCAATGATGAAGTTATATTTGGAAGAAGCCGTTTTTTTTTGAAAATTGCTGTAATTGAGTAGAAAGGTAAGAAGTGTTGCTTTTAAGTAGGGTGCAAAAGGAGAAAGCCGGAGAAACAAGTTTGGATTCAGAAGCAAGGAGAGCTATCCGGAATAACCGTCTTTCGGGTAGCAAAAACATCGACGATATTGCTAGGACATGGTGGTTTGACGCCCTTTAATCTTGACAGTTAGTAAAACCTTTCAAGGTCAGTAGTATTTTTAAAGTAGTTTTATATTTTGATTACTGTGCGTTGTAGTGTTTTGGGTCTGGGTAGAAGTCCGCTACGTCTGCGCTGGACGATGTGCGAGGATGCGACGGACGGCATTACGGTTGAAACGGCGCTTCTGGTCAGTCGGGTGATATTCAGAAAGTGCACGTAAATTGTGTTTGAATTGTTTAAGCTAATATTATTCGAATGTTTAGTTTTAAGTCTGAAGGATTCAATATTGTGTTAAGAAAATTTGTACCTAGTTTATAATTTTATGTTCAATATTTAACACCTAAAACTATTACAATGTTGGGTGTATATTTTCACGAACCCAAGTTTAAAGGTGGTGTATCAGGCATATCCACAACTTTTCTAGATTTTATTATTTTTATCAGTTTTTCATAGGAACCCACTCCCGCACCACTGAAAGTTAGCTGGTGCACGTTTAACATTGTTACGAAGTTACCGCTCGTTTTGGGCAGTTCAAAATTAATAACGTAACGTCATTTTTACCCGTAACACCATTTATGATAACCTTGCTTAAATCTAATTTGTAAGCTAGATTTGCTTCAGATTTTAGCAGGATTAAACTATTAAGTCGTTCATCAATCATGGTACTCCGCAAAACTTTTTCTACAAATTTCATTAGGCTAAAATTTCCTTAATTTACAACTTCTTATGGCACTTCGGTATAAAAACGCAAAAGGGAAAAGGTTGTCTAAGATGGTCTTAAGTTTGTTTGTATGAATTAAAAGTTCTGGGAAAAAAGTTACTTCGGAAGTTGTATAACATTGAAATTTGGCTCCATTTGTAACAAATATACGTCTGATATACTCGAATTCAATCAAAACACCAGCAGCTATTTCTAAATTTTTCAGAGGAAGTTTTTTCTACCAAGTAAAAATCTGTGTTTAAATTTTTCGTTAATACCTATTGATAAGGTATTTAAAATTTCTTTAAAACCTTTTGTATAGATTGCTTTTAAAGCTTCATTAGCAGCAATGTCAATTGTTTTTGGTTAGACTCGTCGTCAATGATACCTTTAAAAACCTCAAATAGGATCAGATTCAAGATTTCTAGAGTATACAATATTATTTTCAGTTAAAGTAGTACCATTTTGCACGTTTATTTTTAGATGCATGTTTTATCATGTTGATCTATTTTATTATTTCAAATTATGAACTTGTTGCACTGATAATTTTTGTATTAGATAAAATATTTTTTAGAAAAGAGAGATACTATAAAGCCAAACTTTGAAAACAAAAAAAAGTTTTACCTTCGTGAGTATCAGATAACAAATTGCACCCTTATATATCCTAAACCGTTACCTGATATCACAAGGTCGAGAATTTCTTATTAACAATGAAAGCCCAAGGTAAAGTTGAATGGAAAACGGCTTGAGGAAAAGAAAAACTTTTTAGACATAAACGGCTAGTAGAGTGTTAGCTCTGGGTAGATCATGAGCTTGGGTCATGGGTTGTCAACTGACCAAAAATATAAATAATGAGCGACACGAAGATTCAATCAATTAAAATTCTTTTTCGGACCGTGTTACAGGTCACGTGCTTAGATACGACCATCTTGACTTTACTACGCCGCCGATAGCAGCTTACCTCTTCAAACGCTGATAGCAAAGTGATTGAATTGACAACTCGACGAAGCTTAGTAACGAAACTTAGACCTCAAAGGTTAAGGAGTCTATATGCTATTATAAATTTTATGTATTATTTTTATTCAACGGAAATTTACAAATTATATTTTTATATTATTGCTGTTTTATTTTATATTAATAGACAAAGTGTAACTACGTAAAAAAATACGTTACAACTTAAATCTTTTATCCTAATGCTTTAATCATGGTGAAAGTCTCAAATTCTATATTTTTAGAGATAAATGATAAAGATTTAATAATCTATTTCGGCGATTAGTTTAGAGCTCTGACGAACTCTGCTTTTGCTGTCTAACTTACTTCGAAATGAAAATGACTTTTTAACTTGTTGGTTTTATCGATATCTTAAAATTTAGGTGGAGATATTTAAATCTTTGACTGGTTGATTCAAAAAATACATGTGTCTTTAAAGACGCTTAAAAAACTATTTGAATTACATGCATGTTCAAGCATTGTAATTAGTTCTATGGTTTTAACATGGAATTTAAGGTACAACATGTCATGGCTGTCTGTGCCTTTTTCTAAACTTCATTGAAACCCACAGATATGTATTTGTGCATTACTTCTTGATATAAAACCCAAGATGTACCCAAAACAACCTTTACTGCATCATGTGATTTTCGGAAATCTAATCCCAGGATACCACTTTAACTATTCATCTTCGGTTAATACAAGGTTTTTATTTTTGTTCAAAATAATCAATATGCTGTTCAGTAATGAAAAAGTTATGATAATCTATGAAATAATCCTGAAGTTTGACCAATTTTTGTTGTCCCAGGACGTTTTATTTGCCCCTTATTTTTACAGCATTTTGTTACGGTATTCCGTACAGATAAGAAAGAAAGCAGTAAAGTTAGTAAAGAAAATAGCCTACACCGAATACTGCAACAAAACAGGAACAGAATGGTAGAATCTAAATCCAAAGTAATTAGATTTCGGGATAGCTTAAAAACGTCGTAGAGTGGACAGAAAAATGATTGGAAACCTCAGTAAAAAGCGCACGCATGTACGGGTACGCTGGTAAGCGCACGTGTGCATTTGCGGCTCCGTCAACTTGGCCCCCCTCCAAACGATTTATTGAAATGTAGCATGTGCACCAGAAAGTACTAGTCTTGCACTACTTTGCACCACCAAAATAATAGCTTGCACCATGCTGGTAAAACAATTACGGTAATTTGTTTATGAAGGGGCTAGAATGACGCTAGCCCCCCCTCCATTCGAATTTCAAAAAAATTATATGTGCACCAGTTACAGAAAAGATTGCACCACCTTGCACCACTAAATTTAGAGCTTGCACCATTTCACAAAATTAGATACAAGGCTTTTTCTCAGAATGATGCTAGCCCCCCTCCATTCGAATTTCAAAAAAGTGATATGTGCACCAGTTAGAGGAAAGATTGCACCACCCTGCACCACTATGTTAAGAGCTTGCACCACCTTCAATAAGTCGTCGCATAATTATTTTATCTTATTTTACATAAAACACTGCCATACTCCAACGTTTCTGAATTGCTCTATCAAAAGAATTCTAAGCAGATCCAATGCTGAAATGTTTTTCTTGCGTTTCTTTCATTTAAAATAGTGTAATTATATTTCATTTAATTATAGGAGTATTATCTAATAACGAGGTGACTAATAATACGGAATTTAGGACAGGATTAGGATGTTCCTACAAGAGGCTTACAAATGCATTTGCAAGATATTACAGAACACGTAATATAACTGCATGATTTAGGGGTGTCAAATTTAAGTCAAGTTACAACCAAATATAGCAGAATTAAGTTTTAAGCAGCATTCAAAACCAAAGTCGTAGACAGATACTTCCGGAGAGGTCATGCACAAATTTTTTAATTTAATTACATTTCTATGGATGCATTTATCTACAATACACTAACTCCTCCGCTTAACTTTCTATGAGTTTCACAAATTTCTTTTTCTAACTTATGACCGACGGTCATTCAATTTTTTTGTAAAATATCACTTCCACCGTTTTTTAACTAAGTCATAAATGACTTTTGTTAAACTTTGAAATTCAAATCGTCCTGGATATTAATTTTTTTTATTAACCCTTGAATTTCACCACATGCGGTACATTTATTTAATCTTTTATTTTTAAAATTGCGAAAAAAGTCTTATCGTATGTTGCAGGATTTGAATCCGGCGTCGTCTGACTGATAGCTTCTCTAGGTATGTTTAACTCAGACATCTTGGACATCAAAGATTTATTTTTACATTTTTGAATTATTTGAATCATTTTCAGCAACCTACATTTAAAGGGTTTTTTATAAAGTTTTGAATAAAGCTAATATTTGATCTTTTAAAAAAAATCACTTTTCCCACTTTTCTCAAATATCTACGAAATGTATAAAAAATTTTGAATTCCAAATAACGATTATTACTCAACAACCAAATCTACAAAATATTTCCTATTTAACCGATTTTCAATCTCTTCGGATAACAAAGGTGTCCATGCAGTGCTATCCAGAATGAGACACCCTGTAGCATCGATTTGATAGTGCTATTTTCAGTTTATCAAAATTCCCTGCTGAAATAGCTTTATCAGAAGTAACTGATTCGGAATAAGTCCTTAAATTGGGATCGTACGATGATAATCTGAAAGTGTTTAATCTGAGCATAAGATTTTTGAAGATCGCAAGAGTTTTTGTGGATATTATGTCTTAATATTTTCTGTAATTGAAAATCTTTTTTAATTTTCTAGAATGTTTATTAAACGGGATTTTATTACTGTTTTATAGTCAATATTATATATGGAAATCGGAAAATTTTTGTACTAGTTGAGATTGAATTTATTGCTGAGCATTACTTAGAATCATAGATAGGTATCCTTATTATAGTTAGATTGATAATTAATTTCACTGCTGTTGCTTAGTTTGTTTTTACCTAAAGGTTTTTACGTATTATTTTTTTCTGTATGAGCTATATACTTCTATAAATTTTGAAATTGCTCAAATTAAGTAACTAATCAATAGTAATTAATTAAATAATTTTATTTCAAAAATTCAAGCACATAAAAATGTTAAACTCAAAATTAAAATAATGTTTTTAATATTTAAATATAAAAGACTAACTCTTATTCCAACAGGTTTTCTTAATTTTAAAAATGTATATCACCGAATACATAAAATTGATAATGAACAGTACAGTTAAAAATGTATCTCTTAATACCTACATTTTTAAAAGAAATTTTCTGATTATAAAAAAGATTCCTATTGCCAATAGCTTTCACAATTCTAAAAATATTAGCAAAAAATAAACGAAATTGAAAGAAACGAGATTGATAGTGAATTAAAAAAAAATTTCTGAATATACTTAGGATAATTGAACATTATTTCTCTTAATCTTCTTTGGGAAGTAAACCACTCATAGTTTTTCAATCATCTTTATTTACATTTCGATTCATGACCTAGGATCGTTGTCAAAATAATAAAAACTTCTAATTTGACATTTATGACATAAATTGAAGGTGACTTTGATTTATTGATGTTCGATATATTTGATTTGAGTACATTAGGTGAAAATTTTAAAGTTTAAAACAATGATTGTCTTCAATTTGTGTTGCGGCCTGGGACCGACTTTTTAGGTAGCCAATTCGCTTAACGTGACATCAGCTGATTAATTTTTATTGGTAATTTAAAAGAAATCCATTACTAAAAGAAATAGCAAAAGAAATAACAAATGAAAATCAAATGCCCACAATATCTAGGTGGTGCAAGCTTTCCTCTAACTTGTGCACATATCATTTTTTTGAAATTCGAATGGAGGGTGGCTAGCGTCATACTAGCCCTTCTCGAGAAAAGGCACTGTATCTAATTTTGTAAACTGGTGCAAGCTCTAAATTTAGTGGTGCAAGCTTTTCTCTAACTGGTGCACGTATCATTTTTTTGAAATTTGAAGCATGGTGCAAGCTATTATTTTGGTGGTGCAAGGTGGTGCAAGACTAGTACTTTCTGGTGCACATACTACATTCCAATAAATCGTTTGGAGGGGGCCAAGTTGACGGAACCTGCATATGCCCGTGAGTACGTGCGTGCGTGCGTTAGTAGATGAGTGTGCACGTGTCTCCGTGTTTGTGTGTGTGAAGACTTGGAAGCAAAAAAGGTTATAATACGCACATACTACAACATTTCGAAAAACAAAACAAGCGTCATTCAACTACTAGTCGAATAAGGCGGAGCAGGCTGCTGAATTGTCGCAATGTACCCAACTTCCGTCATCTCTTCGCCCTGTGGCTGTATAATGTTAAAAGTAAACATTTTATGCCGTAATGCGAGTTAAAGTTCGGGCCTTTGGAGCTGGTTTTTTAAAAACACTTTGAAACTTTAACACATTTTTATTACTAAGTTAAACAGAAATTACATTGAAATTTGGAATAGCTGGTTCATAATAACATTAATAAAAATAATTTAATTGTACTGATGAGTAGCTCAAACAACGAAGTATGGAGTTTGAAGACTGACTGCCGGGCATTGAGCTCCCGGGCCTTTTATAATAACCTGCCCCTAACACGGCTGTGAGAACTTGCAGATCTCATGTCTGCGTTTCTCTTTAATTGTACACTTTATTACAATGTAACGACTTAATTCTAAGTAATTGCGGTCTGTTGACCGCCTGTGACCTGCCACCTGCAGTATCACTGCCCTCACGGATGCACAGCTGCATTCCGTTCTCATGAACTGTCGATAACCTCTCTGGGTTATCCTTGTGTTACAATGTTGCATTGAACTTATACTTTTACTTAATAATTTCTAATAATTCATATTAGATTCAATACATCAATATATATAGGTAATTGGGGGATACATAACTCCTCCCACCGTAAATGAAAAATTAAGGGTTTTCTTAATTTTTAAATACATAAAATACATTATTTAAATTCATTTAAAATTCATTGTTTCTAAGGGTATACTTATTGTTTCCTTTTTTCTCTTTGTTTCCTTATATCTAGAACTGTTTCCTTCATTCTTATATCTAAGGTACATTTTGTATAATACATACATGATTACAAAAATTATTAAAATGATTAATACAATTGTCCAAACACTTATATTATTATAATGTAACTTTGGCGTTTTGATTTCACTTAATTGTTCTTTATAACTTTCCACTAATTTCACGGCGTGGTTGAGATCGTCTAAATCTAGATGCTCTAGCTTCATAGGTTTCTTGTTTATTTCTTCGTCTTCTTGTTGTATCTTGAATTGTAGTTCCGGTAGGTTTGCAAGTTTCTTTGTTGCTATGGGATCTTGATAAACTCTGATAACTTCATCTTTCAATTTCAGATAACAGTCTTCTTTGAGGGTAATTAGTTTGCTTCCGATTAATGCTTGGTTATTTTCATCTTGGTTGCAGTGGATGGTTGCTATTACTTCTGTTGGGAAAATTGCTATCCATTTGTTATCTGTAACTTTTTGAATTTTCATATTAGTTATTTGCACTTGTTTGGTTTCACAGTTTTCGTAATGATTTGAGAATTTTAATAGTTGTACTTCACAAGGGCTGTCTTCTTGAATGGTTGTTGTCGTCATCGATTGACATAAATATTGGTTTGGTGTTACTTCAGTACATTTTTCGTTTGTATAACCATATCTCAGTTCATTTAGGGATAGGAATTTGGTTTTGGGTATGATTACTTGGTATGTGCTAGTAACCTTTGTTGGAAAAGCAAATAAATGATAATATTGATAATTGTTACTTTCTACTATTGGAATTTTTATTAAGAATATCTTAATGTTGCTAAAATTTGTTACATTAAAGTAAGGGTTGATATTATTTGAGCAAATATTGTATTTTGTATACTTCCTAATTTAGTTGGTAGTATACCGGGGTTGTTATTTATATCTTATGTTATTATTTGGTTGTCTGTTCTACCTGGGTGGAGGTTGACGGTAAGGGTGATGACTGTCCATCTGAAATTACAGGGTGTCTTAGGTTTTTCAAATGAATGTATTTCGTTATTTTACCGTTGTCTACTACTGCTATATTTTTATCTGATATTTTCTTAATTTTGAATGGTCCTAAATTTCTGGGTGCTGTTTTATGTCGCTTGCTTTGAAAGTTTTTCTCATACACGGTTTGTCCTATTGAAAATTTATTTGAGTCGGTATTTTTATTTCGGGTTGTGGTGATACGTTCTTTATCGTTCTCTAATTTATCTTTTACCTTGTCGTAAGTTATTTTTAATTTTTGTTTGTGGTCTTTCGCATATTGTTGATATACTTCTTTATTGCAGTGTATGTCATAGGGATTTCGTGAATCTGAATGTCCTAAGGTTAATTCTAAGGGTGTAAAATTTGTTGATGAGTGAATTGTGTTATTATAGGCGATTAGTGCGTATGACATTAAATTGGTTATATGTTCCTTTTTATAATTTATCCTCAATAATCTAATTTGTTCTAACAGGGTTAAATGTAATCGTTCGATTAGTCCGTTTGATTCAGGGTGGTTTTCCGTTATGAAATGAATTTTTATTTTGTGAAGTTCTAAAGTGTTTTGTATTGTCTCATTTTTAAATTCGCTACCATTGTCTAAAGTGATTGATTCGGGTGTTCCGTAAAATGTGAAATATTGTAAAAATCCTTGGGTCACGTCAATGCTATTTTTGGATGTGATTGGTATGGCTTGGCCTATTTTTGTAAATGCGTCTACAATTGTTAGATAGTTTTGAGCTTCTACTACTAGAGTATCGGCATGTAGTTTTTGAAATGGTTTGTCGGGTGTTTTGGTTAACATTAAGGGTATCTTTGGGGGTTTTCTATCGTATTTCGCTCTGTCACATAGTTCGCATTGGTTAATAAAATCTGTGGTCAAGTCCTTCATGTCTTTAAAATAATAACGTCTTACAAGTTGTTTTATTGTTTCGTTAATTCCACGATGGTTGGTTTTTCCTTCGTGTTGATTTCTAATTACATCGTTTATTTCGTCAGGGTCGTCTAGTGTTATTAATTTTCTAGTACATCTGATGAGTTCAGGTCCAGAGTTATTGAATAGTTCAATGTATAATTCTGAAAATCTTCGGTATAAATGTTCGGTATTGAAATAAAAATAAAATCGTTTTTTCTCGGGGGTGTATTCTTTTAGAATTTTAATTATTTGTTCCTCGTTGTCGTCTTTAGTTATTTGAATGTGGTATATTTTTTTATTGTCTACTTTTGTATATTTTACTGGGTTGGGGTTATTTAAAACTTCGGTTATTATAAACTGGTTGGGTTTCATATCGATTGCTTCGTTTAAAATTTTAATCGCGTTTTTTTGGTTCTTCGTTTTGTGTCGAATGTATAGTGTCGATCTCGTCTGGATCTTCCCTTATTTCTGTATCGTCTACGTTTCCTATAATGGATTCCGTTTCTAATGCATTGAGTTGGATTCGGCTTAAAGCGTCTGCGTTGTTGTTATAAATTCCCTTTTTACATATAATTTCGTAATCATACTCTTCGAGTCTGATTCTCCATCTTTGTAATTTTGAATTTGGTTCTTTCAGTTTGCATAACCATACTAGTGGTCTATGGTCAGTATATATGTAAAATTTTCTTCCGTATAGGTAAGGTCTAAAATATTTTGTTGCCCAAATTATGGCTAATAATTCTTTTCTATAGTGCTATATTTTGTTCGGTTTCATTTAGGGTTCTGGATGCGTAGCTGATGGGTTTATCGCTACCTACTTTTCCTTGGCTCAATACTGCGCCTAATGCTACATTCGATGCGTCTGTCGTCAGTATAAATGGTTTTGTAAAGTCTGGGTATTCTAATACAGGGTGATTCGTTAATATGTTTTTAATTTTGTCTACAGCTTTAATAAATTCTGGGTGTGTTCAATTTTGTTTCCTTTTTAAACAGTTTGTCAGGGTTTGGTTATCTGAGCGTAACCTTTAATGAATTTGCGGTAGTAACCACTAAGTCCTAGAAATCCTTTAATTTCTTTGTTTGTTTTTGGTAATGGGTAATTTAGAACTGCATTTGTTTTGTCTGGATTTGGCATTACTCCTTGGGGTGTTATTACATGTCCTAAAAATGATACTTCTTTTTTGTAAAAATTCACTTTTGTCTAATTGTACTTTAAAATGTGCTTGTCTAAGTCTTTCGAATACTTCTTTCAATCTTTCTATGTGTTCTACCAATGATGTGGAATAAACTATGATGTCGTCAAGGTATACAAGGCATTTCTCATTGTGTATTCCTCGTAGTATATTGTCCATGACTCTCTGGAAAGTAGCGGGTGCGTTCTTTAGTCCAAATGGCATTCGTTTGTGTTCGTAATGTCCTCTAGGTGTGCTGAAGGCTGTTTTTGATATATCTTTTTCTTCCATCTCTACCTGATGGTATCCTGATGCTAGGTCTAATGTTGTAAAATATTGGCATTTGCCTAATTTGTCTAAAATTTCGGTTATATTTGGTAGTGGATATTTGTCATCTACCGTTTTTTCATTTAACTTTCTATAATCTATTACCATTCTGTACTTTCTCTTTCCGGTTGCGTCTAATTTCTTAGGTACTATTAACACGGGGCTGCTCCATGGTGAATTGGAGTGCTGGATTATGTCTTGGTCTAATAAGTCTGCTACTTGTCTGTCAGCTTATTCTTGGCTTGCATGAGGTAGTCTGTATGCTTTTGTAAAAATTGGTTTATTGTCTGTTAACTCGATATTGTGTTTTACTGTGTTGGTGAATGTTAATGGTATTCCTTCGCAATGGAATATGTCGCGGTATTCGAAACATAAGTTTTTAATTGCTCTTTCTTCTTCTTGATTGATATCGGTGTTAAAGCGGATGTTAGTTAAATTTTCTCTTAACATTTCGTCATGTTCTATTGGGTTGTATTCGTTTTCTAGATTTTCGTCTATTTCCATTTCGTTAAAATTTAGTTCTTCTACGTTAATTGGGTCTGTCAATGATAATTCTACGGGATAGTCGTTTGAATTTAATATTGTTGTGGTTGCAAAGTTATCTTTTATTTGTACTAAGGCAGTTGGGGTTTCTACTCCTTGTTGAAATGTCATATGATTTATTATTCCTAAATTTTGTTAGATTTTACTGGGATTTTTATTTTCTTTCCGTTCGGGGTTCTATAGTGTATTTTTGTTCAATTTGTGTGTTTTGAAATTTAATTGGGATTTTTCCGTATTTTGTCCTTAATAAGCGATTTTTGATGTCAATGTTGGCTCCTAATTTTCTTAGAAGGTCCATTCCGATTAATCCGTCATATTTGTCGTTAAATTCGAATACACAAAATTTATGTTTCATTTTGACATTAAATGTTCTCGGTAAGGGTATATTGGCTACGAATTGGTGTAGTGTTGTTTGATGAGCTGTTTTGATTTTGAATGGTTCTCTTTCTACATAATCTAAATAGTGTTTTTGTACAGTTCTGGGGCTAATTAATGTTTTAGAGGATCCAGTGTCGATTAATAGTTTGAATTTAGCGTGGGGTATTTCTATGTATGGTAATACTAAGTGATTTATGTTATTTAAGTTTATTAAGTTTGGTTGTCTATGAATGGGTCCATTTGAAAATTTGAGTTCGAGTTTTCTTCATCATACTCCTCGTAAGTTTCGTATTGTTCGTCACGTTCGTAAGTTTCTGCATGGTTTGTTTCATTGTTCGTAGGTGTCTCAATGTCATTATTCTGGTCAGTGTCAAATTTTTCTATTTCTTGATGAAATAATTCTTCCGATGTAAAATTACGTTTCTGATGAGGGTTTGGTCGGATATGTGTTATTTTTGTGTTTTGTCTGGTGTTACCAGATGAGGTGTCCATTGGTGTTGGTTTGTAATAATTGTTAGGGTTGTTATGAGTATTAGTCATTGGTGTATTTCTATTAGGGTTTGCATTGAATGCTGGTCTTTGTTGGTTTAGGTTTTGATTGAATCTCGGTTGGAATGCGGGTTTCGTAAAAGTTGGGTTGAATGTTGGTCTTGAAAATGTTTATATTGATTATTAAAATTGGTATTGTTAAAACTTGGGTTGTTACTTCGAGGTTGATTTGTTTGTGGGTTAAAGGGTGTGAATTTTTGTTGAGGATTGTTTGTCTTGTAGCTTGTATAGTTTTTGTTGGTGAATAACTTTTATTCGCGTTGGGGTTGTATAGTCTGTTGCGGTAATACGTTACATTTTCTTCTTCTATTACTAGGCTCATAGCTTCTTCTAGATTTTGGGGTCGTTGGAATCTGATTTTATCCGATAGTCGTTCTGGTAAAGCGTTTATGTATGTGTCTAGTGTCATTTCGTCATACATTTTGTTTTAAATGTCTAACGTTTTGATCGGGTTCTTCGATTTTTAATTTTGTTAAAATTAAACTTCTCACGTGTTGGCATTTCATTCCGAATTGGTAGGGGGATTGATTGTGTTCCATTCTAAGGTTTATTAGGTCTCGTACCAGGCATTTTATATTACGTTGGTCCCCGAAATATGCAATTAGTAGCTGTTTAAACTGGTCCCATTCCGATAAGTCGTCCCTACTGGCGATTAAGGTTAGTGCCCTTCCGGCTAGTTTACTTATTACTAAGCGTATAAGCAATGAATTTCTTGCGTCATCTCCGGGTTTGTAAAAGGTTTTTAGGAACATTTCACATGCTCCAATGAAATTCGAGAGATGGGCCTGCGTGCCATCAAACATCTGTATTGTCTCTAAATAGAGACGTAAGTCTGTATTACTCATGTTGGTTAAGGGTTGTTTTCGATTTTTGGAAAATTTAAAAAAAAAATATATTTTTTTTTTTTTGAATTGCTTTATTTCGCTATTTGTATTGTTACTTTTGCTTCGGAATTATTAATTTTCCGTTTGGGTTGTGAAATTTCAAATTTTGTAAAAATTGGGGTTAATTTTCTATTTGTAACGTTAATTATGCTTTGGATGTATTAATTTTCTTTTGGATTAAGTAATTTCGAATTTTGTAAAATTGGGAATGATTTTCCTTTATGACGTTATTTTTGCTTTGGTTTTTAAATTTTCCTTTTAGATTGGATAACTTAGAGTTTTGTAAAATTGATGTTGATTTAGCTATTTGAAACGTTAACTTCGGTTTTGGTTTGTTAATTTTTCAATTAGATTAGGTAAATAAAATTCTGGTAAAGGTTGAGGTTTATTTTGTTATTTTTCGGCGTTATTTTTGATTTGAATTTGTTAATTTTCAGTTTGGATTGGGTGGATAAAATGTGGTAAAATTTGAGATTAATTTCGTACTTGTAGTATTAGATTTATTAATTTTAAGTTTATATTGCGTCGAGTTATTTTTAAAATCGTAGTCGTTGTTTATTTATATTTAATTACACAATGCGGTGATGTATTCACGAGATTTGTATTCAATAATGTTGAATTTATTTACCGTAGTCTTGGATTAATTGTTTTTATGCAGCTTTTAGTTCGTCTTGAGTTCCTGTTTCTTAAGGAATCTTAAATGGATAGATTTATTCTCGTTTAGCTTTGTTTTGGTTAAATTCTGTTAATTAATACTCTTTCCGTGGGTTTTACTGAGTTGCGTAAACGTACAGTTCGTCTGTCTTGTGTTCTTCTTATAACTTAAGGTTGATTACTCCTGTACTTCATGGTTAAAATTGAATACTTAAGAATGTAATCTTCGTTACTTTGTCACGTACGTCGAGTTAATTGCACTTAAAGGTGTTATAATGCTTGTTGGTAATTGAATCTCTCCGTAATGTAGGTTTTCAGTGTTTTAATTATGAGCGTTTTGCGTTATTCTATTTTCGTATTGAAATAATGCACTTTATAATGCTGGTTACTTAGTTGAAAAACGTTTAGATTTTATTGCAATTGTACACGCTTTTATGGATTGTAGGTATTAATGTAGAAACTGCGTCGATTTTATTATCCCGTGTATGATGCAAATTGAAATTATACTGAAAGTTGAAAGTTATTTCTTTAGTACTGTGCAAGGATTCTGAAAGCGATTTTAATAATGATATTGCGTTGTTAAGCTGAAAGTTGAAAGTTATTGCACTTCTCTGATGTTCTAAGTGTATAAAAGATGCGAGCTTTGTTTTCTTAGGTGGTTTTAAGTTACCGTATTTTTAGTTAATGCAGAATGTTCTTGTGATTTATTCAGTATTATAGAGGTCAATGGTTTAATTAAACGTTCTGTACTGCTTATTCGAATTAGCTTTGAAATTAAATTGCGTTCTGTGTTTTTATTTTATCGGATTGAAACGTGGGTTTGAATCGCGGTAATTGATGTTTCTTATTTTGGTGTTAGTGAATGTGCGCCTGTTTATTTTTGGATTATTTTTGAGTTCGTTCTATTTATTATGGTAAGAATCTCTTAATACTAATTCTCATTTGCTTTTTAAAGAAAAATATCTCTTTAACATTCAAGTTTCATAAAATGTTATACAGTCTCGTTTTGAAAATGATTCACTTTGAACTATTTTCAAAAATATTCATAATATAAAATACATAAAACAATGATCAATAAAATAATACTAGCATATATCAATTATAATTTGGTTAAAAGAAAATTTTTATGGAAATGAACTTACATTAGTTTCATCTGTTTCTTTGGTGGGTTCGATCGATTCTGTATCTTATCCACCTTGGTTTGTTTGTTGGCCTTAGACGATTCTTGTTCCTTGTCCAACTTGGTTTGTTGCTGGATTCAGACTATGCTTGTTCTTCCTCCAACTTGGTTTGGGTTCTGCCAAAATTTCGAATAAAAATTCTTGGTCACCAATCTTCCGATTTTTGGATTTTCAGTGCCCTTTTAACATCCGTTACGCTGCGCCAGTTAAAGTTCGGGCCTTTGGAGCTGGTTTTTTAAAAACACTTTGAAACTTTAACACATTTTTATTACTAAGTTAAACAGAAATTACATTGAAATTTGGAATAGCTGGTTCATAATAACATTAATAAAAATAATTTAATTGTACTGATGAGTAGCTCAAACAACGAAGTATGGAGTTTGAAGACTGACTGCCGGGCATTGAGCTCCCGGGCCTTTTATAATAACCTGCCCCTCACACGGCTGTGAAAACTTGCAGATCTCATGTCTGCGTTTCTCTTTAATTGTACACTTTATTACAATGTAACGACTTAATTCTAAGTAATTGCGGTCTGTTGACCGCCTGTGACCTGCCACCTGCAGTATCACTGCCCTCACGGATGCACAGCTGCATTCCGTTCTCATGAACTGTCGATAACCTCTCTGGGTTATCCTTGTGTTACAATGTTGCATTGAACTTATACTTTTACTTAATAATTTCTAATAATTCATATTAGATTCAATACATCAATATATATAGGTAATTGGGGGATACATAACTTGCGAAACGTCAGCAGTGCAGGCATATAGTATTCCAAAATCGTCAAAGTGATCTGCATTAAATCAGTCTATAAGATCCTTTATCTTGAACATTCGCTCTCAGTCATACGGGAACCGTACCAGTTAAATAATTAAAAATTTGCCACTGGCTGAAATTGTAGTGATTCGAGACAACAGGATGTGCAAGAGGAACGTAGCCCCTCAATAAAGTGTATGGTGATAATGAGGGCAGCACGGAGTTACTGTAATTCTGTTAAGAAGTTTCGAACGTTGTGTTGAAATTAAAAAAAATGGGTGAGTTATAAAATTATGTATATATTCGAGTGAATATTTGAGGGATACCGGAAAACTGCTGTAGCATATTATCTATGTACTCAGTAGTGCGAGTAATCTATACCTAATCAATTGTCAATAAAACATATAGATACTTTATGTTTTCCTTTTGAACAACCATTTATCACAATCTTATGAGTATTTATGGAGTTATGGTTGCAACAAGTGCAAATTATGTTTTTAGATAAAAAAAATTTAATTTCCAAAAAGTGAACACAATACTTTCACTACTTGGAAGTAATAAACGAATTTCTTTCTTCAGTGAACTGTCTCAAAATTCTTAGAAAACACTTGAAATAAATTTTACCAACGGCTATCAATTGTGTGAAATATTATAGTTGGTAAAATTATATTTATGTCCGCTTTTTAAAAACAAACCTGTAAATTTTTTAATACAGGAGTTGAGGAAATTATCTCCTCATCAAAAAAATTTAAGCGTCATCCCTATTTAAAACATCATAAAACAGTTTCATATTTATCAATGTTAACATATACCTGATAACAAACTTAGGGTTGTTACTTCCTAGCAATATTTAGTAAAAGCACTAATTTCTATCAGTGTAAGTGCTTCGATTAAAGGATTTAGACGATCAAATTTTATCAGACCATTTAATAGGAAAAATTTTCTCATTTAATTAACAAAAGCGTCGCTAATAAAGTACATCAGTATTTTAAATTTAGGAAAGTTAAATTGCAGCATAGTGTTACATTGTTAAGTATCTACATATCAACTAGCTTTTTCATTCGTAAATTGACTAGTTAAAAGGTCTGCTCAATACAATGTAGCTAATTATTACACGGGACAGTAAATTGCTTTATCTAAATTCTAATTAAGTTGTGAAATTAGGTAATTACATCATTTTATTTCAGCTTGATGCCCTTTTGGCTACCCGATTTCACGTTCATTAACAACACGGTTAATAGTAAACAAGTTTGCGGTTTTAAATCCTTTCGCGCTGGGGTAAAAAGCACGTTGCTGTTTACACCGATATAATTGTTGTAAATATGTATATAAAGAATATATAATATACCTATTCCAAAAAATTTATTATTTTGTACCTATCAAGATATTCACATTTAAACATAGATTGATGGCGTAGGTTTTTATGGATAACTTGTAGACTTCATAGCATAGTTTGATCAGTTTAGAATAAACTGCTGTTTTTATTACTAGAGTAACTGTTTTTCGTTATTGGCGTTAATTGTGAAGAGTATCCATGTAGGGCACCATACAATATAAAATAATTGCGGAAATATAAATACTATGTATTTCAAAATTCAATTAATAGCTTTATTTATATAGTTTGAGCAATTTAAAATCCAATTTGCGTAGTTAATATTTACCATGTCATGTAGAAGCACCGCAGCCTTTATGAAAATATTAAAACTTTATGACTAGCATGATTAGCGGTTAAATGGTTTTAGCGATTTTTATTGTAATTATTCAGAGGAGAATGATTGGCTAGTTCGGAGTTCTCGTTTTTGAAACTGTGTTATTATATAACAAGAAAATAGAAATTACAAGTTATTTACTAAAGAAGTATTGTTATCACAATCATTGGTATTTAAAAATGGAAACGTTTATATTAAACATTGCTATTGTGTAATTAACTAAATTAACACACCGTGCGAAGTATTACAGACAGTAATTCCACAAAAGGTTATGCTAAAGTTACAAAAAATATTTGTTTTTATAGATAAATTAACTTCCATTAAAATTTTGTGAAATAAGATACTGCGGAAAGTATTGAAAAACGTATTCCGATGTTCAAACAAATGCAAAATCATCAATATATGAAGACAATGTTTAGGATTTTCTGAAGTAAAATCTCGACCGAGATAATGTCATAAGAATATTTTTAGCAAATGAAAATTATTGAAATGGAAGCAAATACTTCAATTTGTATATTTAAAAACAATGACTAATTGCTTTATATTAAAATATAAGCTTCATGTGACACCGTTTTGTTTCTTGTTCTAAAATACATACAACACGTATTTTCGTTCATATTATTTGTTAATAATGTTTCAAGTTTATATACAATCAATAATTGTTTCATTGCATATGTTCATATTTCAAGTCTTAACGTTTGCAAACATTACATTCCAAATAATTATATACGTGCCTTTTGTTAAAATACATAAACGTCTATGATATACAAAACGTACGTTCTGTATCTCAGCAGCGGTAGTATTAAAAAATGGATTTTGTTTCAATAAGTTTTGACAGTTCCTCAAAAGCAACTAATATATAAATATACATATTCTGTTTTGTATCTTTTTCTGACTATAATAAATATAGTGTTCAATCGTTTTTGTGTACTGAACCAGGTTTTCCCATAAAAGCAAATATTTCTATAAAATGCAATCCTTTTGCATTAAAAAGAAATTAATGTTTAATTTAATCACCCTGAGGATTAGAGAAATTTATTTTAAATAAAGAATTTTGTAGAATAATAGGAATGAGTCATCGGTATTTAGAACTACGTATATATCTAATTAATAATTAAAACATTTATTTTAAGAAGCTGTAAGAACACGAAAAAACCCGTAAAGTTCCTGGAATAACTGATAAAAATTATTTATTACTTTTCGCATGAAAGAAGCGATGCGACACAATAAACTTATGTGTTAAACAAAGACGAAGCATCGCGCGTCACCAATAAGTGGAATGAGATTACGAGATAATAACCGCCACGATTTTAGACGCTAGTGAGTTTTTCTGGAAACCTTGCATCAAAATGTTTCATACTATTCTACTACCTTCTGGTAATAGATAATTTGGATATATAAAAAAGCGTTTATTAAAAACGAGGAGTCAGTCGCTTCTTAAATTTGATCGCGAAATGTTATTTTGATTTAAGTGGTGAGATGTTGCTTTGTGAAGATAATATTTGAAGTATGAAGTAAGCATATTGTAATTTAATAGTTACATTGTTACAATAAATATAGAAGTAGTATTTTAAACGCAAATTATATAAAAATTTGGAAATTATTAATTACAATAAAGAGGAAAATTCTTCAATGTAGCCCTATTTTAAAAATTTTATTAAATAATCGAAAGGAAGATTTAGCCAAAAAATGTACTTTAGTAACTGCTGTTTGATATGAGGATTTTAAATATGAAAAATCTTGTAAGCTGGTTTGACGACAATTTAAAATAAAAGATATTTAATTACGAGGAACGTATTTGTGGATTCTGCAAGTATTACTTTTAGATTTACTATTAACTGATATTTATGTAATGTGTTTAATTTAAGGTAGAATAATAAGTGTCAATCATATAATTTTCTTTTTGTGAGGATTTTTGCCAGAAAAGTTTGTGTTCAGAATTCGAAGCACTCTGGCTTTCTGTCAAAGATTTTTTTAACCAAACCAACCTTACAAACGTGGGAATAAACAAAGTAATGTAAAATATCCATAAAAAATGGAATTTAATTCTGTAGATTTAAAATAAGGTAAAGAACAATTTTTATAATAAATACTTCTTAGAATTTATTTTATGTTTGAAAGAAAGGATGTTGTCAATGTTCTATAAGATTTTGTATGCGAGAAAATATTTCATACTGTATAAATACTTTGCAATATTGCTGTATTTGATTTCATTTTAAAAACTCCGTCAATTCTGTTTAGCTAGTCCGGCAAGTGAACAATTTCAACTTTTACAAATTGCTGTATCTGTATCACAGCACTGTTTTAGTGATGATTTACACGCGGAGTTGTCAGCGCAATATATATATATATATATATATATATATATATATATATATATATATATATTTAACCATATGACGGTGATCTCATAATTGGCGCGATACTAAAATTTAGAATAGCACTAGCTGTTAGGGGAAGATTTTTCTTATGCTAACCTTTTCGATTTTTGTTATTTCGTTAACAGTGACGCTTTCTGGCCCTGTAACAAGAACTTATTAGCATTTGTGCATCAACTTTTTTAATATTGTTGGGACATGTTCCATTTAGTGGTTGTATTCCATTAACTCTATCTCTCAATGATGAACGCTGGGATTTTTGAAATTCTGATTGATAGTTTCATGTTTTGGGGTGTAAATATAGTGCCAACCTAAATATTTGCTGAAGTTTTTACTTGTTTTTTAGCAATGAACTTTGGAGCATTTTATGCAAAGGATCCACTTTATGCCACTTTTAAAAATTAGTTCATAAACTTTACAAAATTCTGCAACTTCAGCGCATATTGCTATCTCTGGTTGATGCTAAATCGAACGGAAAGTATACGCAATATGTACGTTTAACGATCAATGTTAAAATGCCGTAACGTGCTGAATCTCATAAAAATTTCAACCTATACAGCAAATGTGTGTGACGGATTACCTTTGGTAAACTTAACAATGTTCATTGTCTTTATTCATAAACCACAATAATCTGAACGTATAGTTGTCGGGACCTGTACAGAAAAGCAGCAGCTCCAGTATTTAGGGCAGTTTAAGAAAGACGTCTATAGCACAAATATCTAGCGCATGCGGGGTACGTTTAGGATGGAGCAGATTTTAAGAGAATTTGCAGGGAGATATCAAAAAATGAAAGCTTACTTTCGTTACTTAGGTAGGTGATGTGTAAAGCTATATGCAGTTTTCAAAGTTTGTAAAACTGGCAACGTAGACTAATTATGCCAAGCACCTGATTATTCTCAAAATAGGTAAATCGTTGAGAACAATATAATTCATACTTGAGTGGAATGTTTCTCATGACAAATGTGTAACGCTTTGCGTTATGCTAACTATAAATTAGATCGCAAAAGAAAAATTTAATTTTGAAAACATAATAAACATGGTACCCTGTATAATAGATTTCACAAAGAATTAACCTTAAGCAAGCATCATAATCCAAATTTCAGCTAATCAGGTACAACATTATTGCTTTTAAATATATAGTAAACCTAATAATTCAGACTGATGATATACTTTAAAACCGTAAATTCAAATAACTTCAAGTATTACAAGAAGTTACAAATGAATTTACCATAAGAAAGGTCAATTAATGATAGACAGTTGTCGCAAAATAACCTATTACGTAAACATAGATTAAAATTATTACATTGTATTAACGGATGCTGACCGCAATAAGATTTTTTAGAAAAAAAAGGTGAGGTCACAACTAAGTACTACAGTTGAAATTTTAAGTTTACAAAGTTAATTAGGGCCGCAAAAGTGTAGTAATACGGGCAAGTAGTAAAAAAGAATGGAAGTTGAAAGTAGAACGAAACAAAGCTTCTAGATGTGAATATAAATTTGGGCAAAAGAAACGCAATATACGATTTATTTTTTTGAACTACGCTTGTAAGGGCAGCGTGGATTTCAATCCACAAGTTTGTGGAATTAATGTTGTTATGTCCGGTAAAACGGGCGTTAGAACCTGTGGAGTTCACTTTTCAATAATTTGGATTTTGTGTTTAGTTAAGGAAACTACGTTAGCTGAAAAAAAGATGTGTTTGCTGAAGAAGTAGAAAATGGAAATACTAATGGTTTCTATAAATCCATAAATTTAAAGATACATTTAGAAATTAATGAGTGAGTTATATGATTTTTATGTTTAAGGTTTTTAATTAGGTATATGTGAATTTTTCAATGCTCACGAGTTTGTATTTATTAATCGAAAATAAAAATACTTATTTTGCTGGACGATTAATTAGCAACGGAGTTAGTGTTAGTTAAATTTAATCATGATTGTTATCATGTAAGAGAGTTGGAGTATTTTAAAATATTAAGAAATATTCAGGTACTGATTTGAAATGCAAGCTTTATTTGCGCGATCTAGTGTTAGTAAAAGCACAATACTTTAATATTTTGAATGGACAATGAAATAATAAAAGAAAAAGTTAGTATTTAACTATTTCCTTTGTTATTTGTTAAGGGCCTTTCCAGACAATGAGATTTAAAATGTCGTGTAATTCAATTTGGAAAACAGGAAAATTGTAGTAATAGTATTATTGACGGATAGAGTTTAGTGGTTTTTTAGGATTTCTTGTACAATACCTGGACAGTTTGAGGTTAAGAAATTAGGTTTTTAAGTATATTTGTATTTATATTGTAATTACTTATTGTCAGTAAAAGTTAAGTGTAAGTTGAGTTTTATTTGCATTTACATATGAATTAGATAAAATTAGGTCATAGTAAAAAAATGCTCAGTCACACCAGTGATGGAGTTGTATTTCGGAGAGAGCTTTATTTCGAAAATTGCTTTAATAATAAAAAAATTTCATGAACGTTTTAAGATATTTTAGAAAAAGGTAAAGTATGTGATAAATTTGGTAAGCCAAACAGAAAGGAATAATTCTCTTCCACGTGGGAAAACTATCAAAGGGATTGCTAAAATACAACGGTTTGGCGCCCCTTAATTATGACTAGGGAGAAGCCTTTCACGGTAAGTGATTATTGTAACGTAATTTACTGTATTTCAGCTATTTTATTATTTTTATTAAATTATTTTGTATTTCCTTTTATTATATCTTCCATAGAAACTCACTTACGCGCCACTGTAGTTAGCGGAAGCACCCCTAAATTGTTACAAGGTATCTACCCCTTCAGGGCAAATCTAAATTTATAATGTAACTCTTATTTTATTCGTAACAAATGATCACCTTTATGTTGTCCTGTCGGTTGAGCTTGTTATGTCAAAAGCAAAGCCTCCAAAAGCAAAATATTCCTAGTTTGAGGAGTAAACGTTTAACAGTAGTCATGTGCCGAATATTAGCTCTTAACCTACTCTATTGTTGTTTCCGCATAAATATTAATATACAAAACCTAGATTTATAAAGCAGTTGTAGTTCGTTTTTTTGATGCAATCGGGAACATTTATAATATTAAGAAGTCTTCTATAAAACGTGTTTGTGAATCATATCTATCCATAAAACATCCGTTCCCCATTTTACTCGCCATGAATTTTTATTCTGACGGAGTATTACGTGCAGTTACAAAAGCTGCAAGTCGTTACATATATCACACTTTCCCCAATTTAAGATACGACGATGCTTCATTTCAGGAATGTAGGAAGTTGGGATTAGAAGTATAAACAGCAAACCCTCTTAGTATTTTTGGCTTTAGAAGTCGCTTCTTAAGTAAACCATTATTAGTATTCTGGGGTTCTATTTTTAGTTATACATCAGTATATTTAAAAATAGGAAATGCATCAAATTTAATTACTTATACTAAAACACACATGTTTACGTTTCGCACCAAATGGAAAGCTGAAGGAATCGAACATATTAAAATAATATCTATCACATGTATACACCCTTGTAAATATTTAACTTTTTGTGCTACTATTTTTTTATATAAATATCAATTGTTTACAATATGTCTATGCGCTCCAATGGTTTCAAGCTGATGCTCGTAGTGGCGTCTTTCCAGAAAAAAGTGTTCTCGTAGCCATTATAATGTAGACATATTTCAGAATTCACATAACATATACTCTCACGGTAGTAGGATTTTCATATGTGCTTCTATCAATTTGAAAGCAGCTAGAAGTAAATCAGTCAAAGCGTCAAATCGATTTACCACAGTTTCCAAAGCTTATTGCCATTGTCAAAATACCACAAGTATTTCCTACATGTAGAATAAAATGAGACGCACTAAAGCTAAATGTAACATGTTTTCCTAAGTCGAGAAGTTCAATTGGCCGTTAAAGAATCAAATTTACACGCTCCAAAAGAATAGTATACTGTTTAACTAGTGACGAAATTACATTTTTTGGAGTGAGAGAAGAATTTACTAACCGAGGCGAAGCCGAGATTGATAATATTCCAGAACTACAAAAAAAAGATTTTCAAGTATAACACTATACTTTTTCTACGACTCCGATTATGCCGTGTGAACTAAATTGAAAAAAAAAAGTGAACAAGGGCTTCATTTGTACTAGAAGTAGCAAAAAACCTAAACTATCACTTCGATATTAAACAAAAATCATTTGCGATTTCACTGCTGGTTGATTGTTACATTTGAATAATTGTTCAAAATTATAGGAGTATCACAATCAAACTTTTATTTATTGAGGTAGATGACAAATTTGTTCTATTATATGTCTCTCATGGTCCAATAGTTGTTTCTTTTGTACAGACTGTAAAATTTTGGTCTGTGTTTGAATTTTACCGTTAATTGATTGATCAACATATCCTTCATCAAAATTACTAGATTTCCAACTGCAGTGTAATTAAGGCGCAATATTAATTATAGAAAGTAGAACACAATACAATGGTCGGTAATAAGTGTCAACTATGAAAGTATTGTGAAACTGCATAGATAAACAAACTAAACTAGATGTGCAGAAATTAAGTAGAATAGCTCGTAAGGAATGCGACCCAGATTGTGAATATATTAACCGAGTTTTAAACATTAAGAAGAAGACAATAAACGTGAGTTCCGAATAGAACTGTTGTTATATTTCAGGTAAAGAGTCAGTTTCCTATATCACGCAAGACGAGACTTTACATGCCGATCCCGCCAGTCGGCCAGGACAACAACCTGCCGACGAAATAAAAAAAATTAGTACGTCACAATCAAAAGAAGAAATAATTATAGCCAAGTCTGGAAGTAGTACATTATGGGCGTAATCAGAACCTCATTTGCTCCCAAAAACCTCATTTGCTCCCACATCTACATGTAAATCCCCATAAGGGGCAAATGAGGAGGAGCAACTCCCTCCTTGCTCTCCTCCTTGCTCGGACACCCCCAACCATTTTGATTACGTTACACCCGCATTCTTTCCACCCGCGAGATAAATCTTTCTCCGCATTTCCACCCACGAGATAAACCTACCTTGTTTGGTATCAATTAATATTAGAATTTTCTCAGCTACCCGAATTTCTAAGAATTTTTTAGATAGCGCCATCCCCCAGAGAGCTACCCCAATTTTAAAATTTTCTACCTGTAGTCACTTTTGAGCGTTCTTATAAATTTTTTTATACATGCAATACATCTTGCTAGTCTAGAATTTTACGCAGAATCCGAATCTGCAAACAGATCTAATATCCGACTACGCCCTGCAAAGTTACACATATATCCTCTGCGAGATAAATCTTTCTCCACATTTCCACCCACGAGATAAACCTACCTTGTTTGGTATCAATTAATATTAGAATTTTCTCAACTACCCGAATTTCTAAGAATTTTTCAGATAGCATCACCCCCCAGAGAGCTACCCTGATTTTAAGATTTCTTACCAGCTGCGATTTTCGACCGTCCTTAAACATTTTTTAGTCATGCGATACATTAAATTAGCTTAGAATTTTACGCAGAATTCGAATCTGCAAACAGATTTAAAATCGGACTACTCCTTACAAAGTTACACACATACTTTCTAGCGAGCATACCGCGACCGTACTACTCGCTTTTAATGTTACACCATACTTTCTATCTTGTTTAGCTCATCTTTCGAGATAAATGTACTTTGTTTGGTATCAATTAATATTAGAATTTTTTCAGCTACACAAATCTCTTTAAATTTTTTAGATAGCGCCATCCCCCAGAGAGCTACCCCAATTTTAAGATTTTTTGCTGGTAGCGATTTCTGACTGTCCTTATAAATTTTTTATACATGTAGCACATCTTGTTAGTCTAGAATTTTATGCACAATCCGAATCTCTAAATAGATTTAAAATCAAACCACCCCTTACCACTTTACACACATCCTCTAAATTATAACTTTCCTGCAGCTCATACCTAAAAGAAAATCTAAAAACAATTCTTAAAACTTTTTATTACAAACAATTTTTACTAATACAGTTTAAATTTGTAAACCACATTTCTAAATACATATTCACAATTTTGTATTCTTAACCTAGGACTTCTCATATCGGCTTATACTTATTAATATTTATTTCTAAATAGAGCACCTTTTCCAAAGACCAACCGGACCCGCATGTTTCAAATTCCTCTGATTTTGTTTTTATGGTTTCGCTTAAGACCTCGTACATATTTTCCAGATTACTAGAAGACGTTATAACCACATTTTTTGTGTTAAAGGATTTCACGTCCTCTACACCCTCTGCCTCAGTCATTTTGGTGTAAACGCCGTAGAGTTCGCAATAGACTTTAATTGCTATATGTTGTATTCTTTTTTCATTTAGTAATCGAATAAATCGCTCTTTCTGCTTTCAAAGAAACTCGGACACTCCATCGCCGACGCTGGCGTTCTTTATGCGATAGCTAGCAATACGGTTGTTAAACGCTGTACTAACCATTTCTACAGCATCGTCGCTAGTAGCGGTAACTGATGCAATTTTATGTCTGTTGCTCCTTAAGTGTGCGGCATACGTAGTTTTTTCCATTTCGAAATCGCACACTTTACACATAATTCGTGGTTGTTTCGTACAAGACCCTTTAACAGCTGGCGGAGCTGAACCTTTACGGCTTAATGACATACCGTGCTGTTTTTCCTTGTGTCGCTGTAAGTTGTCCATTCTCGTAAAAGCGATACCGCAAGACCCACAGTTAAAGAACTTTGCTGCTGACGGATGTATAAGCTTTACCCTGGACGATGTTACACCACGAAATTTGTTCTGGTGCCGTTTGAGAGCATTTTTCCAGGTATAGGAAGCACCGCAAGAGTTGCACTTAAACACGGTTGCAAATACCATTTTAGTACAAAACAAAATCCGCACTATAAGACTTGACTTGTAAGCGAACTAACTTATAACTAAAGAGTTTACTCTCGCACACCTGCTTTATGTACCCTATAGAATGCATACCGAAGGTTTCCGAAGACGGCCGAACGATGTTGAGGATTCAGCGGGGAACTAAATGACGTCATAATCCTTGCTGCTCGTCCAATACATTTAGCGCCAATGCATGCACCTGGTTCGCATCGTCGATGGTGCGAATGCCGTTAGTAGAAACATCGCAAACGTCTTCCATGTTATACGGATCGCGTGCATATTAAAAATCCAAAAGGGTGATAGCACACGCACACAAATTGTGTTCAAGTCGTGCTGTAGAAGATGCAGTGCTACTATAACCAAAAACTTAATAAAAACACTTTAAACCATTACTAAGAAAATACCAACTTGCCGTCTACAGGATACTTACTAATAAAGCAATTTAATTTTAAATAACTTCTACGTCATACTTTAGGAAATGGTAGGCTTGAATATTTTCCAAATGAATTACCAAGCGAAAGTATATGCTTAGCGGTATTAAAATTAACCATTAATTTCCCATTTTTACGACCGTGGTTAATTATAGATTAAAATTTAATTTGTTCACGTTCGAGCTTCTCGTAAACTAACATATTTTATAGTAACAGTGCGCTGTATAATACATGCATACCCCTTCGCCGCGCTACAGCTATTCTTGTAATTGCTAGAAAAAGTCACTCTCCTTTTTACTGTTAGGACCGATGCAAAGCACCATTTTTTTAATACTTTCTATAGCACATTGCGCACTTTTTCGTCTGATAATTAAATTTTGCTTCTGTAGGCTTTTACACTTTCGCATAGCGGTCGGCCGCACGTAATGATTTCTAGAACCGGTAAGTACTCGATATCGTCCAAATAGAGAATTAGATGCTCGATGTCTGTCAACTTCCGATTCCCTCGTAAAAGGTAGAAAAAACTCGGTCAATCGTCCATCTAACTTAAACTTCGACCCGCTCCTGTTCTGATAATTTCCAAACATTTTTCAAACGACAATGGACTGAGAATTTTTAAACCTCCGAGGGATCTTTAAGTCGTGATCAATTACACATCCGAACTACGCGTAAACTAACATATTTTGCAGCAACTGTGCACTGTATAATACATGCATACTCCTTCTCTGCGCTACTGCTAATCTTGTAGTTGCTTGAAAAGTCAGTCGCCCTTTTACGGGTAGGGCCGCTAAAAAGCACCATTCCATACTTTCTTTATAAGTGTAGCACATCGCGCACTTTTTGTCGGATAATTAAATTTTTGTTTATGTATGCCTTTACACTTTCGCTTATTTAAACATCTAATACGATTGATTAACCACTTTCGATTATTCTAACGGGGAGCCACCATACATCCCGCCGCACCGTTCTTTTTGAATCCAACGATCCTATGGGCTTCCGCACACTAACACCTGACGTATCTTTCCTACTATTTGTTAAACAAAAACTACCGGTATCGTCATTGTGAACGCAAACAGATGTTTGTGGATGTGTACGAGAGTATGTAACCATATATATTAACCAGACTAGGCTATTTTATTTAGTCCACGAAAACTATTATTTTTCTAAACCACAATTAATAATCGCCTTTATAGGTTCCACATTTCGACCATTTCCCAATGACTGGTGCTACGTACATGGAAACTTTAATTTCTTATTAGAGAGAATTTTTATTCTCCCACGCACTGCTGCGTAGTTGCATGTCCATTTCTTTTGGAGGTATATGCTCGTTATAGGTTGTAAGACCATCGGTTTTACTTAACTACAATTCGTGAGACCCTTTTAATCTTTTTGATCGTATCTTTCTCGCCTACAATACAGTAAGACTTAACATTACTACCAACAAATTCTAATACTGGACCCCCATTAAATACGTCTTTAATTTTCCCTACAACTTTTTTGTTGCCAAGTGTTATATTGTATTTATTATCCGAGGGGTAGTCACTCTTTTAAGATAAATATATTTTGCTAGGTATCAACTAATATTAAATTTTTCTAGGGACCCCAAATCTGTAAATAGATTTTAAATAGGATCACCTCATACAAAGTTATGCGTTTTAAAGACCCAAATCACTAATTTTTGCTCATCTTTATTTAACACCATCTTTAAAACCTTTTATTGCTACGCAAGACATATGCCTTAGCCAACCATGTCCCGAGAAATCTAAAACCGCCGTGTCCCGCGAATACCACGTGGAGATAACACGTATACTCTGTCAACTAGGATAGAAGCCGGAAGGATTTGGAAAGTGGGAGAAGAACTTAAAAATTATGGAATATTAAAACTAATATATACAATAGATTTACAAAATCCATACAAATATAAACAACTATCTTATATCTTTATGCTCCCATGCGTAGATTGTTGTACTATTAGGAATGATATACCTTTTGTTATCTTCGCTCGATAAACTAATTTTATTAATTATCTGCGTGTACAAATCGTGTTTTTACTCCGGATACATACATCGGCAAGTACTCCACACCAAATAAAGAATTAGATGCTTGGTGACTGTTAACATCCGCTTCCCTCGTGTACGCCCAGACACATCTCAGACCATGAGCACCCCTGCGCATGCACACCCCTGCCAATGCGCACCCCTGCGCGTGCGCACCCCTGCCCATGCGCACCCCTCTCTGTGCGACTGCTATTTCGGGGTAACGTCACAACCTTTTATAAATAAAGAGCAATGTAATACTATTCTAAAATTTTTATTCTGACATTATACATAACAAAATTTAAAAAATGTAATGCCAAGCATGGAGTCATTTAAACATAATTTTAATACAAAGTTATACACAAAAGACAGTCCTTTCTTTATGTTTGTTTGGAGTGGCTTTAATTTTATCTAATTTTATTTGCAGCTTAAAATTTAAATCGATACCCAAGTCCTCTATCTCCTTTTCTAGCCAATAGTTTGATACATAAAGACCGTCTAGGTTTTCGAATTGTAAAATGTACCGAAGTTTGCCTCTATATTTAAAGTCTTTGATTCCATCGACAACCAGATCCATTCCTTCGTGTAATTCTTGCAGCTTGTGACAATCTTTTAATCGCAGCTTTCCCACTATATCCTGCATACGGACCTTGTTAGCTTGATCGACTTCTTCTTGTCGGTATTGGAGGAAATTCTTATTCTCCCACAGACTGTTGCGTAGTTGCATGTCCACCACTTTTGGGAATATATGGTTGTTATAGGTTGTAAGACCCTCGGTTTTAAATGATCCAAAAGGTTCTTTACTAGGCAAATATACAATGTTTAGCACAACCTCTTTGCGTGTCGTGTACGCAAAGATTACGAAACCCGCATTCCTTAGTTCGTCTTTGTTATCTGCCATTTCGATAAATACGTTTTTAGAATAACCTTTTAAAAAATATACGGATTTAGTACCATCCTTTTCCGCAAAGACGCCTACATAACTAAAAGAGTCTTTTTTACTAACCACAAATGCATACAACTTGTAGAAACCAGATGTATCTAAGTCAGTCCATCGACACATAAAATAATCTTTTAATTCTTCCTCATTTTCTCTAATAAGATGTTCTTTGTCTAACACATCTTTGTATTGATCGCGTATTGTCGCAGTGTTTTCCATGTAGTCCAATTTTCGCCTTTTTGCATCCATTTCCTCTAATTCAAGTTGTCTTTTCCTTCCACTTACAGCGTATGGTATACATAATGGGGCAATTTCCTTTAGCGTTTAGTTTACTACCAATATTTACGCGTTGTCGTACAACCTCTGGACGAATGTTAGGCGTATCTATCAATCCCAATTCTAAAATTACTATTTCTTTTGGAATTGTAGAATATGGTGTTGCAGATTGTGTAAAATATGTACTACCTGCTTTAATGTAGCACTTGTGTAAGATTTTTATTTTATCTTGGCTATGTTCCTTACTATCTCCAAATAATTTGCAGGTAAATAGTTAAAACTAAAAGCCGAAAGCACATACTTTATCAATTTTTCGCTTTCCTCTAGTTTTTCGGACAACTTAATTTGCAAGCCCGTCAATTTCTTTGTATTGCCATTCCCCCAATACACGTACTGTAGCAGGTTATTATTCACTAAACAGCAGCTATTTTGTAGCTTGTCCGGTAGCTTACTCCACATTTTGGCAAGTGGTACCGAGTACATTGGCGCCTTTAGGAAGTATAACTTACTATCTTCCAATAAGGTTAAACAGTCTTTTAAGGGTTTATACACCCGTTCCGCACTGACATAGCTTCCAATTGCACAGTTGTATATTGTCGCTTCCAATCGCGTAATACCATGTTCTTTGGCCAAAGTAGACGCAAATGTTTCCCTTAAACGTACATCTGGGCAACGTAAAAAATCTAGTATATAATTGCCAAGTTGTTTATTAACACCAGGACTTGTTATCTGACTCACAAATTTGTTGTATATCTTAATTCTTGCATTAGTTGTTAGCCATGTTAAACAATCAATCCCCGCAGTTTTATCGTTGTCAACTATAGTATTACACTTTTCTTCGTATTCTCACTTATAGCAAAAGTTATGCTTTGTAGTTAAATAATTACACATCTCCATCTTGCTAAATATGCCCGCAAAATCTTGGGTTACATCCATGTCAAAAAGATAGAAATAATCTTTTTCGACTTCGTCTAATATATCTGGTAGTTCGTCCAATAAAGTTTCCAACTTAACATCTGCTAGTTCCACTTTGTATGGAACACATATAGGATTTTGGAATTTTTTATTAATTCATTCAAGGTCTTCTTTTCCGATAATTTCTTTTTCTCTCTGGCCCATCTTGTTAGTGCTTTCCAGAGAAAACGGAAGCTTAGCTTTAACACCATGCCTAGCGGAAACAAATCGGTCGAACTTTCTTCGTAGATAGCTGTTAAATGCACCACAAATTTCTTTTTTTAAGATAAACATCCTTTTGTTTGCAGATGCTTGTTCGGTGTCAGAAAGGTTGCAAATTTTAACCAACATTATATTATCAGAAAATGGTTCTGTAATTGGTGTGTGTAGTCCGCCAGTCAGCATTTTTTCGCCTTCGACATAACAAATATTACCAATATCTGTCACCAGATTATTGTTGCACATATTTTCTGCCAACAGCCATAATCCAAATCGCTCATTTGTCGGTTTCACTTTATTCCCAATAAGTTGAGAAACGTTAATCACCTTGGAGACGCTCATGTTTACCGTTCTAGCTACCGTCAAATACTAAATTGAATACGAAAATTTGTTCCCTTATGTATCCTACAGAGTGGGGCGTATATTACCGAAAATAGTCGAATATGTCGGACACCACCATATCGCTTACATTCTCTGGTTTAGGAACTGTTTTGTTATCCGACCTAGGTCTGCAGGGTCGCGCATCGACATATGTCCGGATATATGTAGGATGTTAGGTTAGGGTGAAATTGCACCATAGGGTGAAATTGCCTCCGATCTAGGTTGAATGTGGACTTGTCAGGAGTTAGGTTAGCTAATGTTGTCCGAAGTTAGGTTAGGTTAGTTGGACTTGTGTGGACTTAGGTTAGATAAAAGGAAAAATTCATACAATGAATTTGCTCGAATACATTTTAAAGTAAAGAAATTGTCGTTATTGGAATGTATTGTAACATTTTTAATTATCCAAAGTTTTAAACCTGCATAATTATTATGAAGATCATAGTCGATTTTTAGTTATATTTCTTCATTTTCTTTATTTGTAAGCATTTGTCCAATATTATATGGTTACGATTACTTTACGCGCATTAAAGATCTTCGTCGTAGAATTTCTTTTCTTGCGTTATTAAAGAGGATTAAAAGCTCCCTTCAAACTCGGTTACTGTATGATATGCTGTACAAAACAATCCAAGGACGCGCAGCTGACGTGTTTGTCTTGTTAGAAAATAAATTGGCAGAGTTGAAAGGACACGAAGCAGTGCTTTCTTGTCTTTATTGAAAGAAGATGTGGTCAAGGACACTGAATAGTTACAAACGCGATGCCATTTAATCTGTATGAATTAGAGTTCGAACTGATGATGAATCAACAATGGTTCGTATAATTAATTTTTAATATTTTATTTCTATTTCAATTTTTCTTTTGTTCTTGCTTCAAACACTTGACGAGAGGCCTTTTGGGTCGGCTTCATTCTAGTGACGAAGTTTGTACAACATATGTTTGTTACGCCAGTGACGCCTACTGGTGAGTTTGTAAAATGCTGTCTTTCATTATTGTTTAAAATATTATTATCGTTCTGTATTTTATTTATACTTGGAAATTAATCATTTCATGTTACTTGAAATTTAGAGATATAGTACCTAATCTTGGTAAAATATTTTCATTGTTTGAGTAAAATTGACATTGTATTTAAGATTTCTTGGTGTACCGTTTATTATTTGCAGCCACCTTTGAAGCTAGCAGTATTACAACTGATTCAAATTAAAAATATGTACCTTTAGATTTGCAAAGTACTTCAAAGTACTTCTACATGTCAAATAAATTCGTCATGGTTTTTCGACATGATGCAAACGATATAACTGAATACTTATTTACAAAAGCAGAGAAACGGGATAGTTTCTTACACAATTAAAACAAAATGCCATTTCTACATAAGTTTATTACAAAAAAAAGATACAAAACAGTTAATTGTAAATAAATATACTAACAACTTGACGTTTCAAAATCTTTGGAACCCTCCAATTCCATTCTCACGTCTACAGTTGTATTCTTGAGACTTCAAAACTGGTGATGGCAGTCTATCACAAATATGGGCGAATCTTTTAACTGGCAGTAGTCTATCAAACATTTATTAGAAGTCTTTTCCGGGTAGTATTTCTTCATGACAATAGCGTAAGACAAGTACGCCGGTAAATATTCGTTTTACGTTGGTTGTATAGACACGCGTAAAGCTTGTAGTATTTTCTTATTTTTGGTAAAATGTTACATTTTGCGGCGCTAGTAATATCCACCGAGTCTTTTCTGTTTCGTTCGATACTTTAATTCTCAATATCTGTGACTTGGAATGAGACAATGACGAGAGTAGGTGTAGTTCCCATTTTCTGAATTCTATACACCATTACAGACGCTTGATTTTACATCTCCAATAGCAGACAAGCTGTAGCAGAATCGCCTAATGCTATACGCGGAATCTCCCATGTGATGTGTTTTTGGGCGACTTTTAGCAATTCATATTGACCTTGGACTTGATAAGTATTAAGTTTTGCCACGTATTTACAATGGCTTTTGTGGCTCGAGCGGTATAGCGCAAACAAACCGACTATGTTTAAATATGGAATCAGTTTTCCAGCCGGTGGGTACGATGGACTTTGTTTTTGGTTCTTCGAGACGCATAAGTCCTTTAATGGTTCGTGTGATTTTGGTTGTTTGATACACATCCATAACGTGGTTATTTTTCAACTTGTATTGGACAGAAAAAAAGATGCATTAGTGATAAATTCGTACGCTTTGAATTTCTATAAAAGTCCGTTCGTTGCTTTCTGTTTTCAATGTAATGGAGAGATAAGTATAATAATCTTCTATTATGGTTTCGTGCAATGCACTTCCAAACACCTCTAGTTTAGGCACACATCATCGTATTTGAGTCTTCCAAGTTTGATGTTAACTTCGTTATAACTAACTAAACTGCGTTTATTCCTACCGACCATTATTTTTTACTTTTAATCCTAGGATCTTAAATAGCGCACTTCTTCGACCGTGATTTCATTCACAACTTGACACTTTGACGATATAATCACTTCCACTTGTCAAGGTGTGTGGTAGCTTGATTTATAAACAAAATTGATGGGAATGTCTTTAGATGCTTTTTATCTTCAATCTAACACTTGTGTAGGTTTCATATGAAAAGTTGATCAGTTTGCCCATATGGGTAATATTTGATGTGGTTAGGTTGCTTTTCCAGATTATACCCAGGCGGCATAGATATACTGAATTCGAATATACTGTGAGTTCAAACTACCCAGTGGTGCTATTAGTTTTCACTATACTGTTTGATACGGAAATGATGTCCACTTGTTGGTCTGCGATATGTAAGATATTTGAAGGTAGTTAAGGGTTGTTAAACCCAACATTCTTCCAATTCTGTTCCTACGACTTGTTCTAAAATACATCGGTTCACTGCATTGCATAGAACATTTTAACGTGTTATTGTTCGCACTTAGTTTGAAAAAATATTAATATTCTTGTTTATGTCTGTAACATTACTGAGCCATTTTTTGATCACCTTCTCCTTCCAATTCGTACGAGCCCATTCCAGTAGTTATTTTAAGTTGCTTCGAATGGTCAAAATATTAGAGGGCGTTGCCGATGTAAAATCGTTTAACAATAAAAATTAATCAATTGCACATTCAATAAATTTAGAGAGAAGGTGATATCTTGAAAGTCCCAGAAGTTCTAGGACATGGAATCGGGAGAATCTTGAAAACATGCAACTTACATATTTATATTTCTGTATATATTTTTAATTTTTTAGGTTGGACTCTCAAAAACGTATCATACTTGGGCATCAATATCCACATGTATGATCTTCTGCACGGATCCTCATATATAGACCTACCGATGCGGGATGATGTTAAGAAGGCGGTAATTAACGTCAAAAACTACGATGTACCATGCTTTGCATGGTCTGTGGTATAGGCAATCGATCTAAAGTTAGACCCCTCTGATAGCACGACTTACCCACTACAGTGCATAGCTAAATCTGTTTGGATTAAACTTCCCCATGAATGTGAATAATATTCGCCGATTTGAGGCAGTTATTGATGTGAGTGTGAACGTTTTTTGTATTAAGAATAAACCTATCGTGGACCCATTACATTGTACATCACGAAAAAAGCTAGACACGTTAATCTTCTGTTCATACAAGAAGATGATAAAACTCACTGTTACTAGATCAAGAATTTGGGTAGGCTAGTCGGGAAACAACTGTCTTGCGAAAAGATATATAAGTAAATTTGTGATGGGTGCTTGGTGTTTTTTCGAACGAGGCAGCAACTGCAAAACCACACTAAACGGGATTGCGGTCATGTGACCACCACTTTACTAACAATGTGTAACAGCATTTTAGAATTAAAAATGTGCATAAAAAATTACAAGTATCTTTTGTAATCTATGCTGATTTTGAGGCGGTGTTCAAACCGATTAGTTCTGTTATGCAAGAATCATCTGCCTCGTATACGAACAATGTTCAGCAACACTATCCTTTCAGATTCTACTGTTACATAAAATGTTGATTTGATGAGAGTTTGAACTCAGATTTATCGATTCCTTTAGATTTATGGCTTCTTCTTTGGACAACCTGGCTAAGACTTAAAAATAACACAATTTATGGAAATAGATAAACATTTTCCGGATGAACAGGACAGACCGCTAGTGACGAAGAAGAGCGTATCTTTATATACTTTTTATATACTTTCGTGCTCGATGACAAATTTCGATCACCGATGGATGCCTTTTATAATAATTTAATATCACAGAACGTAACCCAAACCGATTATAATCATGCCATAACTGTTTGGAATCATTTTAATATTGAAACTTTGAAGCGGTACAGCGATTTAGTTTTAAAAACAGAGGTTCTGCCGTTAACAGATATTTTTGAAAATTTTAGAGATGCCTGTATCAAAACCTATGATTTGGATTCATATGAATATCTAACTGCTTCTAGTTTAAGCTTTGATTTCGTGTTGAAGTGCCATGTTGAAGTACACTGAGGTGCATTTGGAGCTTTTAACAGATATCGGCATGGATCATTTTATTGAGAAGGGTATAGGAGGTAGTTTGATTTAATGCAGTGATAGATATGCCCGTGCAAACAATAAGCATATGTAGGAGTACAACCCCGATGAAAAGGCGTACCTGAATGCCAACAATTTATACGGTTGGGCTATGTGGCAGTATTTACCCCAATACGTTGTCACAGTTCAAATTAGAAATCTAATCAAAACCAAACTAATAGTCTCCTTTAGGGAAAACTGATGGCAAATAAATAAGCCACGGCTTGGATAATATAGGGTCGGAATTCGTACAACGTTGGGAAAAACAAAGGCTCTGCCAAGGAGAAAGAAAACCCAAAGCACAAAAAGGCGCCAAGGTTCAGGAGAACAATAAAATAAAGACACGATAAGTCCGGGGACCTAACGGACTCCTATAGTTTTCCCAGCGCAAAATGCAAGAGCTGTCACTTCTAATAGAACAAGAATTACAACATGGTATTTGTTGCAGTTTAGCCTGAATAATAAAAAAAACGAGCAATACAATAAGAGTGAATATAAATGTTTATGTTTGTAGCGCGAGCTTGGTGTGAAACTACACAATGAATAACACAAAAAAAAACCCAGATTAAAGACAAACACACCAAGACCTCGTACAAATAATTATGGATTAAAATTTAATAAGGATACGCACGCGCGAAGGCGTCAAATAATTAATTTTAAAACTCACCAAGGCGAGATGGGCAAAACAATTCGATGAAAGGAATAATTTGATACCTAACACGCGACGTGGATCCACCTTAGCGCGTAAGCAACTTTTATCGAGTGATAATAAATCGAAAACACAATGACGCGATCGGCGGACGTTAACAAACCTGTTATAAATGGCAGGTTAATAATACTAATAATATTTTTTGAGTTAAATACGGCGATAACAATTTTAAGCAGTATTAATGTACTCTAAAATATAACCAATGACCACTTAATTAATTACAATTATTTATAAACAAAAAAAATACATAGATAAAACTCTTAATATTCACATATATTTTGAATCGGATTCCAGACTAGATAACTTAGAAAACGTTTTTTTTTGAAATGGTAGAGTAAAACGGGATTCAGCTTAGCATACCAGTAACATCATTGCCAATCGTAAACATAAACAAGAAGATAAGAAAACAAAACCCGCAGGTAGCAAAATGCGATTCCTTACGGGTTGACATACAGAGAAATTAATCTACTAATCGCAACAAGTAGACAATCAAAATTGAGCACTTTAGTATTGGCAAGGTTATAAATCCGCACAGCGCGAAATCTTTACTAATGGGAATCAACAAATCTCACCAACATACCACACTACTCCAATAGTAATTTAAGATAAGAGTCGACGTGCTAAATCCGCAAACGCGTAACTAAAAGCAGCAACGACTTTACCTTGCCAAAAGTTGATACCAAAAAGGAAAGGAAATTGTATATATGAAATTAACGGTTAAGAATTATCAAGAATAACAAACGTGTTCTCCAGTTCAATGTTAACACTAAACTTTAACTATAACGACAATACATACCACGAGATTCCTATTATTATTTATTATCTAAATTATACGGCTAATTTATTATTAGCTAAAATATGTTTGATTAAATTAATTTGTTCGGTTCTAACATGATTAAAGTTGCAGGATGATTAGAAATACTTGTTTAATAGAAATAATTTGCAACCAAAGAAAACGACGTTGCAACTCCCCCTCACCTTTGACAGGCGGGAAAATTACTAAACTAAAATTTTACCAACGAAAAGTAAATAAGGAAGCCTATTTCATGAAAAGACGAAATTTATAACAAAATTAATCCAAGTCGTCCACATCAGCTGGTTTCAGATCCTGTACGTGTCAAGTTCCAAGTGATTTGCCATCGTTGTCTTCCAGTTCGTACGTGGTTACACCAACCTTTTTTTTTAATTTTGTATGGACCAGTAAATTTTCGAGCAAGTTTAGCTGTAAAAAATTTTGTAACATCACTCAAAACTTTGTTTTTCTTCCAAACCATTTGTCCGGGTTCGTAAGTAACAGCACGACGTCTCAGGTTAAAAATGCGTCGATTGCGCTCTTGAGCAGATTTCAATTTTTCAGTCACTTTAGCAAACAGTTTTCTAAAACCTTCTTCTCTAGTGTCTATAGAATTTTGAAATTCTTCGTTATAATCGATATCAAAGTGTTTCCCATTAGAGACATAATCACGACCAAAGTTTATATAAAACGGCGTGTGTTGGATAACTTCATGTCTTGCCGTCCTAATTGCACATGCAACTGAAGCTAAGGAAATATCCCAGCGTTTGTGTGTATCCCGTACATACGAAGCAAGCATTGTTTTTATAACTTTATTTGTACGTTCGGTTGGATTCGCTCGTGGATAGTATAGAGCTGTATATATAATATTAACACCATAGTTATTACACAATTCTTGAAATACTTTAGACCTCATCTGGTTTCCATTATCGCAGATTATATGTTGTGGTGCACCATACACCAAAAATATACCATCTTCTATATTTTTACACAAGGTTTTGGAGTTTGCAGTTCGAATAGGAAATAGAACTACGTACTTAGAAAAGTAATCAGTTACTACTAGAATATGAGTGTACCCTTGCGTAGATCTAACTAATGGACTAATAAAATCTAAACTAATTAATTGTCATGGCCTAGTTACTTCCGGGCGTTTACCCATTAAACCAGCTGGCGGTTTTAGTTCAATTTTGTGTTCTTGGCATACTAAACAACGATTGACGTAACGAACTACATCGGTTTTCATTTGGGGCCAATAATAACGTGACTTAATTTTCCAAAATGTTTTATAAATTTCCGCATGACCAGCTGCAGGAATGTCATGGTGGTCATGTATTATTCTATGACGTTGGTCTTTAGGTACGACAAACTTCCAACAACTAGCATAAGACGACAATTCTGGTATTTCGGGTCGAGTATATTTAAATATAGCTTCGTTTTCTACCCTCCACTGAGCAAACTTTTGAGGGTCAGTTTTGATTTTTGTGCGGAGTTTTATATACCAGCTATCTTGTGTAGTCGAAAAATCGGAATCGAAATTTTTAGATTCAATAGCATCAGATGATATTGGAACACTACGCGATAATAAGTCTGGAACGACGTTATCTTTACCTTTGCGATGAACTAGTTCAAAATCATACGGTTGTAAGCGCAATGCCCATCTAGCTAAACGACCTTGCGGATCGCGCAACCGATGCAGCCATAATAAAGAACGATGATCTGCGATCACCGTAAATCGGACACCATCCAGATATTGTCTAAGTTTTTCTACTGCCCAAATTACTGATAAACATTCCCGTTCTGTTGTAGAATATCTACGTTCTTGGGTGGTTAATGAGCGAGAAAGATAGCAGATAACATGTTCACCGTCGTCTGAATTTTGCGATAGTACGGTACCAATACCATAAGCTGAAGCGTCTGTCTGCAGTATAAATTTCTTTTTAAAATCGGGACAACATAAAGTAGGTGCTGTTACTAAATGCTCTTTCAAAATTTTAAAAGCCTTTTTGCATTCGTTAGGACAAACCTATTTTACGTTTTTCTTAGTGAGATTGGTGAGCAGCTACAATTGTCGAAAAGTGTGGCACGAATCTACGATACCAAGATGCTGTACCTAAAAATCGTCTAGCTCTGCAATATTTTTTGGTGGTAAGATATCAAGGATTGCTCTAACTTTACCCGCATCTGGTTGTACACCATGTTGGTCCACTGTATACCCTAAGTAGCGTAATTCTGGAAGACAAAATTTGCATTTTTCTAGACTAACCGCTAACCCTGATTCCTGTAAACGATGAAAAACTTTATCGAGTGTTTTTAGATGCGTATCAAAGTCTTGTGATACTATGATGACGTCATCAAGGTAAACTAGGACTGAAGGTTGTAAATCGGCACCATGCGTGTTGTGAATCAATCTTTGCCAAGTACTAGGGGCGTTGGTCAGTCCGAAGGGCATACGGCGAAATCTGAACAGACCTCTGCTCGGGACTGTAAATGCGGTAAAATCGCGTGACGACTCATTTAAGCGGACTTGCCAAAAGGCAGATTTAATATCAATAGTACTAAAATATTTAGAATCTTCTAGTTGATCTAAGATCGCCGACATATACGGAATCGGATACGCGTCTTTGACTGTTACGGCATTCAATTGCCTATAATCTACGCAGAATCGAAAGGATTTGTCCCGCTTTTGAATGAGACATATAGGTGAAGACCACTCGCTTTTGCATGGTTCTACGATGCCGTCGTCTAACATTCGTTTTAAATTAGCGTCAATAATTTCCTGTTTCTTAGGAGAAACCGGATAATACCTTTGTTTTATCGGTTTAGTTCCTGGCAAGACTTCAATAACGTGCTCTGTAATTGTACAACAGCCTAAATTAGTACTCATAAGTGCAAGTTTTTCCGATACTAATTTATTTTATTGTTCTCCTGCACCTTGGCGCCCTTTTTGTGCTCTGGGTTTTCTTTCTCCTTGGCAGAGCCTTTGTTCTTACCAACGTTGTACGAATTCCGACCCTATATTATCCAAGCCGTGGCTTATTTATTTGCCATCAGTTTTCCCCAAAGGAGACTATTAGTTTAGTTTCGATTAGATTTCTAATTTGAACTGTGACAACGTATTCAAATGGTTGGATGAGAACGATATTAACACTCTTCGCCAACGTATTATGGATATTCCAGATGACAGTAATAGAGGATATAAATTGTTGTAGATTTGGAATGCCTGGAAGTCTTGCACAATGAACACAACGATCTACTGTTTTGTCAGGAAATTGATCGATCACCTTACATTTCCTTTAAGACTGCAAAATTGCTTGCTACGCTTTCTGATAAGGAACAGTGCATTATAAATTATGTTAATCTTTAACAATATCTACGTAATGGGTTTAAACTGACGGTTGTTTACCGCGTACTAGAATTTCATCACTATACATGGTAAGACTGGTATATCAATTTAATACAAAGCTTTGCGTTCAGATGCAAAACGCCTTTAAAAGGGACCCTCCTAATTTAATGAATATCTTTATTTTTAAGAAAACCATAGAAAACGTTGATAAGCGCGTAGACATCCAGATTGTTACGAGATGGGATCGAGATGACAAAAAGTTATGCGCAAGCAGTTTAATGTGAAACCAAACTTTAAGAAGTGTACTGTTCATGGAGAAGATTTAGCTATTATTCAAATGAAGAGAGCTATGTTGCTTACGATAAACCGATTTATGCAGGATTCGCAATCTTGGAACTATCTTAAAGTCTGGTGTATGATTTTCACTACAAGGTTGTAAGGGCTACATATGGTTCAAAACCATTCTTTCTATATTCGGATACGGACAGTTTAATCTACATTGTGAAAACGGAAAACCTGTACAAGGGTATTCGCGAATAGGTGCATAAACTTCTTACGCACAAAGACAGACCTTGAAATTATCTACAAGTGCAAGTTCAAACGAACTCGATCTGAACCAGTACATTACATTTAATTCTCAAATACTCCACTCGAAACTACCACATTCTCCAGGAAGTGAGTTTTTAACTGGAAATTTTTTATTTTGCCGAACCGTTGCTATTTCCAGCTAGATAGGAATCTTCAATGTGTGTGACAACACACCCACACACGGGACCTACATTATACCACTCATCCAAACGAAAGCGTATTTTTGTGAAAAATGCTAGCCTACATTTTTCAAGAGGTCCGTGGCGGAATTTAAACCTGAAAATTAGTACAGCATGTAAACCCCCCCGGAATATTTTAACTTATTTATTCAACAAAATAGTAGTAGTAGGGAGTATTTCGAACACAATCAATCAGTCGTGCTCTTCTAGCGGTTAAAAATCGACCAATAACGATTTCAGCAATAGATGTTAGGTAATTTAAAGTGCGGTATTTTTTTCTAATGTAGGTTTCTTAGTAAAAGCTGCCGAAACTCTGTTTAAATGTGCGGAAACAAATAACGTACCGTATCTAAATAAAAGTGAACGAGTCAGTAAAAGCTTTCGCAATATTTATTGGATTAAGGCATTACTACTTTATACCAAGAGTTGTTTTGCTTCAAAGAAGGGTGGTCAAATGCTGTCTGCCAACTAGTACACCGTAAGTGAAAAGAGTTTTAACTTCTTGTCTACTTATATTTTGTCGATATATATTATTTTTACATAATCTAGTAATATTCAGACCTTTAGGTGATGTACACTGAATACATATATTAAAACTAAGCACCCATATCGCGTCTATAGAAATGCATAGTCAGCCAATTTTTTGGACAATTAAATAAACTTAAGTTGTTCTTTTTTAAATAAGCACAATTTGGCCAAAATTAGGGTTAGAATCTGTGTAATTTATGTTGGTGGTGATAGTTAAAACACTTGCGAATATAGCTTAAGTAGATTTTTTTCGTTCTCTTTATTTATTTATGTTTAGGTTAGAGTAGCAGAAGAAGTGCCTGTGAGCAGGGTTCCACCAGCCCGTAGAGTTAGAAACAATAATCCTTTAGTAGAGTTATAGATTACTCACCACATTTAAGGACTGAAAACGAAAGTGTTAGGTGGGTTGACGCTCAACAATTTAGAATTTGACTGACAGTTCAGAGAGCCTTTCCACAGAGGTTGCATGTGTTAAAATTGTACACCCTTAAAAGATTTCTTTTTTGTTATTACTGAACTCACTTTTCGCCACTGTAGCTAGCTGGCATAATCTTTTCCCTCGCGACTCAGGGAAAAGTAAATACAAGAAGTTATAGTGTCAAATTAGCAGGTAACAGTTTTTTTAATAGGTTAAGTATGTATGCTATACTTTTATACAATTTGTATTTAGTACTTTAAGGTTATCTAACTTTCCCCTAACTTTTCCAGGCCGACAAGTGTTACCACCACGCGGTGTTTGCTGGGCAACTATAATGTTGTTTTTATACACAAAATGTTGTAGGTTAACACAACCATCAATTTTCTTTAACAATATTTCCTTTGTTCTAGCAATTTTATAGATCCCAATCAATATATACGAGATGAAGGTGTTGGAAAATCGTTAATACAATGTTTAAAAATTTGTCTACCTCCGATTCCGGTTATCACAGGGGATTTTAGTGAAAGAAGACATGCATATAATAGATTTAATAGCTGCAACAGGTGTATATATAACATTTTAGAATTTTTTAAAGGTCTTTTATCGTTTTTCATTTTTAATTTAAGGTGGTAGTCTTCGATAAAGGTTTAGATTGCCTTGGGTTAGAATAGTGACGTATGATGTAATATTAAGCTGTTAATATTGTTTGGAAATAAATTCGTCATAGTACATCAACATGACCCGAGTGTAATAAATATTTCATTGACACAAATCCGACGGAGGTGTAGTGTGGAGGTGGTGATGAAGGTGGTGTGTGGAGGTGTAGTGTGGAAGTAATGTGTAGAAGTGGAGGAGGTGTGTGAAGGTTGTGTGTGAAGGTGTTGTGTAAAGATGAAAATAGAGGTGGCGTTTGAAAGTGGAGGTAGTGTGGAGATGTTAGTGGTGTGTGGAGGTGAAAGTGATGTGCGAGGTGGAGGTGCAGGTGGGGTGTGTGGGTGTAGGTGCAGATGGTGTGTGGAGGTGAAGGGGTGTATGGTACTAAAGCCCACGGTGAATGTGGAGACGCTGGTCCAGACGGCCTGCAAATTTTCTAATAACAACAGTAAATGAAATTGACCAATATTAGAAGCTATAACTGATTAATGCTACCGCTCGTTCGTGGAAATCCGTCTCGAAACCTTTGGCAAAAATATTAATACATTTCGAACAGTAGGAAATGGTGGAGAGATTTCTATTAAATTAAACAATATCGGAAGGGACTTGTAGAAGTTCCTGTATGGCTGTTTAACACAACATAGCCGCTATTTTCTAATTTTAATATTGTTTTGTATTGGTTTGTTATTTAGTTACATAATGGTTAGTTGTGTACAAAAATTTGGGTAAAATTGTAAAAGGTCATAACATGAAAACTAGACACTTTATCAAAATTTCTTATCTATATACTTTGAATGTATTTCATTAAAGTACTTCTCTGAACCATGGTCAAAGGTTGTTAATTGAGCTACCACTGAATACAACTAGAAAACGTATCAAATTCAAACACTGTTGAAATTCTACAACTCATTTAAGAAGAAAGGCATTTACTAAATTCAAAACTTTTCGGAAGGGTTATATTACTTCATAAAACGACTCCTATGGGAAGGGTTTAAAATAAAAAATGCGAGTTGCGAAGTAACTTAATTAACAAGTTTTTAATGACACTGCATTTCAACCATATAATTAATGCGAAAATATTTGTGTGTATGTAGATTTTATTTTAGGGCAAAAGTTGATGATATTCAACAGGCTGTGGACGCTTTGGCTTTCCAATAATGATAAAATTAGCGAGCTTTTTAATTGGAGCAGGTGTCGAGAGAGCAGAGTGCTTACGCATGGATTGAATTATTTATACCAAACAGCTACAATTAAAATCTGCAGGTTGCTGTATAAAGTTTAAGCGAGTACGCAGCTAAATAAGCACATTGGTAGAGTGTATACCATCAGCTTTTTAACTAAATCGTGTAATTAAAATTTATTATTAAACCTCTTTAATGTTGGAAGGGCAACTGTAATGAAATTATAATTTTTTAAAAACCTTTATGTTAATTCACTTGTTCTATACACATGCAAATTTTTTACTTGTGGAAAAGCATAAAATAAAATAATTATAAAAGTTAATTTACCAATCTTTTCATTTGAAGTTATCGTACTTTTTCCTTCTTGACTCTGTTCAAAGGCTAAATAATAGTCGCTAAATAGTATAGTCTCTTTTTGACGCCGTTTTAGGAGACTAGTACCAATACAAAGTTTGTAATTCAACTTTGACCCACAAAATAAAGACTGAAAAATCAGTGTGACAACAAATATCTTAGCAAAACTAAATGTTACAAAACACACTTAATCTAATTATCCTTAAAAAATAAAACTGTATGCGAAAACCAACATACCAATTAACCTGCTAGCTCTGTAAGAACTGAAAAATTAATTTACCATATTTAGCAGCACTAAACATTGTGCAACATAGTAACTTAATTTAGTTATCTTAAAAATAAAATGTGTGTGAATATTTGAATATACTTAACCTCATAACAGAATTCAAACTTATTAACTAAGTAAAATAATATTTATATGTATCCCAGTCTTTCCATACATACGATCACGCGCTGTTGGCAATCCCGCAGCGTTTGTTTTCTTTCCAGAACTAGTTTTGTTAATTTGATGAGTTTTCTAACCTTTTATGCACATCATTGTATTCATGAGTGGCTTTCTATTACTAAGCACTATATTTTTGAAATCATCTATCCTAATATACTAAATTACTACACTTTGGGATATTCTTTTGTTCAATTTAATTATACATTTTTAGATAATGATGCATTACGATTTATAATAAATTTCGACAAATCACAGCACTAAATTGTCATTACATTTGTTTTTAAATTCACCGATCACCATTTTATTGACAAAAGGAGGTCGTACTAATTGTCAGACTAACAGTTACTGGTTTAGAAAAATGTAATAATTTGGCAAACGCCTCTGTATAGATCTGCTGTTCTTACACTATTCACACAACTTCTATGTTGGTATAAAGAAGGAACAATTTAGGACGAGACTACGGCTTCAATGTATTATGCTGAAAATCATACGTACGACTTTTCGATAAATCTATTATTTTATGATTTGAAAATATTTATAGAGGTATTCAATGGAGCTTGTTATATGTTCAGTTACAATATATTAGTTTTTCAAAGTTACTTATCAAAGTTTTTTGACTGTTCTTTAGGGTCTGAATTAAATGAGAGAGAAACAATTTACTAAATTTGAAGGGGTAAACTAAAATATAGACGCAACCTTGTAAGGTAGATTTCTGAAATATCTAATCTTAATTTTTTCAAAGTCACCTATCAAAGTATAACTTTTTTGACTGTTCTTGTGGGTCTAAATTAAATGAGAAAGAAACAATTTACTAAATTTGAAGGGATAAACTTAAATATGGACGCACCCTTGTAAGATAGATTTCTGAAATATCTAATTTTAATTAATCAAGATATTTAAAATTTTGTCTTTACAAAAATAATTCAGATAGCAAGGTATAACTATATTTTTTTAAAACATTATATCGTAGCTGAATTCAGGACAAAAACTTATTATAAAACGGCAAGGCAGCTATCGAAATGTAATCAGACACTACGTATACGGTTTCTATAAATAACAGCATTTTAGTAAATGCCTGCGTGGCAACAACCAATGTATTAAGCATAGATTGAAATTATATAACCGGATGCTGGCCGTAATTAATAAGAATAATACTGGGAGAAAATAATCATAGATAACACAACGAAAAACAATTGAATTAATTATCCGGGAACTGTTACTTAGAAAACGTTTGAATTAATTATTCGCTAGTGGGAAATTCAAAAACATCAAAACGTAGTACTACGAACGGAACGGAATAGGAGTAGGAGACGATCTGTTGATGTGGTATGAAAACAAGTTAAAATTTGAAGAATGAAGAGAAACGCCGATTCGAGTTCAACATGTGATTGCATTTTCCACAGAGAAGATAAAATGCGGAAAGCGACATGAAGGTAAAATACTCCGGCAGTTACAGGGTAGGTTCACAAACGCGGGGCCGTGAACATAATGTCGTAAAAACCGTATGTAATAAGGGGTGAGGACCTGGAGAGTTCATCCCTCTATTAAATTTGAAATTTGTGTTGTTAAGTCAAAGAAGGTGTTTAGCAGTAGGATGAGAAATTGTAATAATGGTTGTTTCAAAAAAACCTGTAAATTATAGGAGTGTAATGTAGACAATGAATACTATTATAAGCTTTTGTTTTTATACTTTTTACAATGTACGTGTGGACTAAAAATGTAATATGATTGCTATTTATATAATGAGATATTAACAAAAGTGGAAGTAATTATTTGCTTGAATGATGATTTAAGAAAGGAACGAGTGGTAGTTAAATTTAAGCATGGTACTATCGTATAAGGCAGTTGAAGTAGTTGGAAACGTTTCAAAATATTAAGAAATATGTACGGGTTGACCTTATATTATTTTTAATGGACATTGGAATGCTGAATAAATAGTTGGTAGTGTGTTATGTATAACGAGCATGATAGGATTAGTTATGGATTTAATTTAATCATGTTTTTTAGGAATTTTGTTCATAATACCTGGTCAGAATGAAGTTAAGAAAAATAATTTCTTAGGAAAATGTATTTGTATTTGTACCAAAATTATTTGATGTTAATAGAGCTTAAATATAGGTTGAATTTTATTTGAATTTATTTAGAAAGTAGGTAAACGGAGTCAGTTGTAAAAGATATCCGGCTACATCAGTGATGGAATCGTATTTGGAAGAAGCATTCTATTTTTTAATTTTATTTAATTTGAATAAGTGTCGTAGGATATTTGAAAGAAACGTAACGTATAACGTGATCAATTTGTGAGCCAAAGCAAAGGAAATCTATGCAGAATAACAATCTTTTGTGAATGGACAACATCAAAAGCGATTGCTGTGACTAGATAGTTTGGCGCTCCTCAATTGCAATAAATTCCAAACACAAAGAATATTTTTGTATTTAAATATAATAGTTGAAATATATAAATTACAGCAGAACGCTCTCGGCGTTAGCCATTTTTGGTGTTACTACAAGTATGCAAGTGAAAGTTATACAAATTAAACACCGCAGTAAAATTATCGAAATAGAATCATGTATTTTGCTATTTTATAAGCCAATGGAGTTCCATCAATTTATACGCTTGTATATTGGAGTACAATTTCTATTGAGGTTAATTTAAATATTTAAAATGTTATTTCTTAGTAATTCTCTTTCAATTTCCAGATTTTCTAAAGAGTCAAGTCTATTAATGTTTTTTGAGGTAATATTATGTATTAATTTTGAATGCAGATTAGGATCGAATGTGTGTTTATTGTAAGATATGTGGTGATCTACTGCTGATTTATCTGTTATATTCAAACCTTCTTTTATTCTTACCTTCAATGGTCTGCAAATTCTGCCAATTTAGGTGGCCTGACAATCTCCACAATTCAGTCTATATATACAATTTTTAGGTAAAGGTTCTATAGGATCTTTAGAATGAACTAAATGTTATTTCAAAAACGAGGGCGGATTTTAGTAAAAAATGCTCGCCTAACATTGTCGAGCGGACCGTGTCGGGATTGCAAAAATTTTGTTCTTAACCCTCCTCCCGAGGTCTTTACGTTCGAACGAGTCCGGTGATAGGATTTTTGAGGTTAGGTTACTATTAGAAATAGATATTATTATTAAAAAACACAAATCATTTAACACGTATATCAGAACAGTCTGTTTTTTAATAATAATATCTATTTCTAACAGTAACCTAACCGAGGACTCGTTCGAACGTAAAGACTCGGGAGGATGGTTAAGAAAAAAATTACTGGGTCGGGATTCGAACCCGGGACCTTGGGAATAGTAGTCACACGCATACCAACTACGCCACGGAGTCACCTTGTAAAACGTTGCAGAACATATTCTTCGAACTATATGCTGTTACTGGTTGGAAATTCGGCTGAATTTGTTTTGTGTGAATCGAAGCGTTTTACAAAGGACAAAGGTGAATGAAATATTTACAGACGTAGGCTGAAATCCCACATTTTAATTATCAAGGTTCGCATATCTTAATAAATTGTGCTACCTAGTTGTGCTACTGTACTGTGTTTTTTAATGTATCGCCACATTACATCGATCTACATCTATCTTCTTCGTTACCAAGTATACATTTATCAGTTTAATTTTGGTTTAAATGGGTCTTGGATTATTTACTGGGTATAAAATACACATAATGTTACAAACAAAAAATCTACTTTTTATTTTAATTCGTAGTTGTTCTTAATTTATTCAATTTAATTCTTATTCTGTAATCTACATCTTCTTCTTGCAAAGGTTTTTCCAACCAGTAAGTAGAGACGTACAACGTGCCAACTTGCCTCTATACAGCGTGCCCAAGATAAGGATGAAAAGCATGGGATCTCAGAAACCGTAAAAGTTACAAAGACGGTTAAATTACAAAAATTACAATAATATGCTGTTTAGATAATCAAAAATATCCGTAATATCGCAATTTCATTTTTATTTTTTTGAAGTTATTTGAAAAGGTATATAAGAACAAAAGGTACTTTCTCATTGCCACTATTTTAGATACATAAGACAGCGTTTACAAATTTTCTATAGAACGTTTCGTTTCGAAGAAATCATCCTCAATGTTACGTAAAAAATTCGCTCTCTATTAAATAGTATTTTCTACTACAAATTAAATGATGTATGGCATGGCATGGCTGCCATGTGTTTTTATTTAAAAAAAAATTTCTTAATAAATTTCCAAGGTTTTTTGGCATTGTTAGAAAAAAAGCAATATTTCAAAAGTGTGTGCATTTTCATCAGCAGGATAAAATTGCAGTATACCCAAATAACTGAATCTAGGACCATGAACAATATAGTAAAATTATTCTAATAATTATGATTTTTATTAAAATTTCCTAGAAATTCAATGATCTGAAACATTTTAATAAAACGCATGTTAAGAAAATATATGTATACAAAGCACCAACTTATGGAATAGTATAATCCAAGTTGGTAGATAATAATGGACATCGATAACCTTTTTGGAACATTTTATCTACCATTAATCTTTTCAAATCCCGTTTCTGTAATCGTTTTGTTTTTTTACCCTCTTTACGAAAAGGAACGTCTGCCTCTAGGCACGAGATTAACTAATATGTCTTGCGTTATGTTTCTTTTCGGCTAGTCTTATTTAGATGACGCGCTTTAAAAATAAATTACGGAAACGTGCGCTTGGGGCGTTATTACGAATTTTTGCATCTTTCATCTAAAGGTTGCGTTTGAGAAATCAGTTTTTTTTACACTCGGAGCTTTAGAAAAGTAATTTTGTTAATACTGAGGTTTTAATATGCATTAACAACGTATAACGTTGTAATTGGATCGCTCGTTGAGTGTGGGTTATTTGTAAGTAGGGTTAGGAGTTAAGCTCGCTGATGCGCTCGTAGAATGCAATCAAATAATAAAAATTTGCATTGTAAGCGGCAGTTGTTTACGTTTGTGTTAGGATCCGAATAGCATAATTGATTCACCCTTAATTATAGAGGTTTATAGATTTAAAAAGCAACTTGGATATCATTCAGCAAACAAATAAGTTACATAGTCAGAAATTGGTTTTATTTATTGTTCATGCAGTTGGTGTCGAAAAAATGTTAGCGATACAATCCATTTTTCTGAATTTTTCCTAAACAGCTGCTTAATAAAAGCAGTAACGTGGTTTCACTAATTGGTTTGAATAAGCGTCACCGTTACAATTTGCGAAAAATATAAAAAAACACACATGACTTTATACAAATTGCTTTATTGTATCTCAAAATATTCCACTTTTATAGCTATACGCTTTTGTATTCGATTAAACCGAACCTCAAAAGAGTTTTTCTACTCTCTAAGAGGCATCCCCAGCGAACTAGAGCTTGAGCGGCCTTGTTAGGCAATGAAAAACGCTTGTAACGCATTATATTCAGAAATAGCCATTCTGAACGGACGTACACCTTAAAGAAGTTCTAAAATACTAGAAATGGAAGAAAAGATTGCGCGTTTCAGCGAGTTAAAAAGCCGAAGTATAAGTTTAATCAAATTAGTGTGGTCTTTAGTTATGAACCAGGTTAAGACAGGTCCCCGAAAGAGGGCAGCAGTTCCTTCGATACTTAGAGTAGCAGAGATCTTGGTGGTCAGTATGACACTCTAAGACACACTAAAGCAATGCGCAAGGCAACGGGAAACCCCCACATTATCTCCCAAGTACAAAACGTACTGAAAAGGTTTTAAAATGATGCCATCTTTTGAGGTAAAAGATTTCGGAGTTAAAGTAGTCCCCCATTCAGCGCTCCTGTAGAGGACTACTTCGGAGGATGTGATCGATAAGTTCACAAAAAAAGCAAGGAATATTGTGCGGGTGATTTTTGGAGCGGAGACTTTAGGATAATTCACACAGGATCACAGGAAGGGAATTTAGGTGTTAGGGTAGTTATGTTGAGAAAGATAAAACACTGTGTAGAAAACTACTAACAAAAAAATGAAAGTTTGCTATTGGATAGATTACAATCCGGTAAATACAGTAATAATACAAGTATATATGCCCACGTCTAGTTATAGTGACGAGGAGGTAGAAACGATCTACAAAGATATCGAAGACGTACTAAGAATTCTAGAAAGACATGAAAATTCAATAATTACGCCAAATTTTAATGTAATTGTAGGCGCAGATAGGAAAGGAGCGGCAGTAGGTTTACTTGGTTTAGGCACGAGCAATGACAGGAGAAATAGGCTGATAGAATTTTGCAACAAAAACAATTTAACCATCACAAAAACACATTATATCAATATCATGCTAGAAAATGATACACGTGGAAGATACCAGGAGACAGCGATATGTCAATTAGATTACATTCTTAGTAGGGGATTTGGGATGTATGTGGCACAGCGCCACCGCCACCTTGCGACTAATCGTATTTTAAAGGGTTTTCTCATTAAAAACCCATTAGCACTAATCGTTTTTAATGGGTTTTTTCATTAAAAACCTATTAACACTAATTGTTTTGCAATGGGTTTTCTCATTAAAAACCTATTAATTGGAAAACTCATTAACGATGTTATCATTTTTCCTTACGTTACATCTGTCATGACCGCCACCGCTATCTAACCTAGGTTAGACTACCCACAATACACATATAACTTAGGTAGGACAACCCACAATGCACGGACAGCGCCTCTCAGTACCTAAATTTTTGCACACTCACTACATGGATCTGAACCCTAATTTTCCGGGCAATCTAACCCCGTTTGAATTTTTTAAATCGGAGTATCCCTTACAAAGTTATACCCTGTTAAAGCCTCACACCTGTAAATTTTTTGTTTATTTATTTTTAACTCGTTTTTGTTTATCTAATTTTAACTCAATTTTATATCCTTTTTGGTCACCAGGTTTTTTGTAAATCAAACCTTTTGAAGGGAAACTTAATAAAACACTTTAAACTTCTATTAAGGGTATATCATGCTATTGTCTACAGGATAGTTACTAATAAAGCAATTTAATTTTAAATAACTTCTACGTCATATTTTTGAAAATGGTAGACTTCTATATTTTCTAAATGAATCACCGAGCAAAAGAACATGCTTAGTATTATTAAATTTAACCATTGGATTCTCATTTTACGAGCGGGGTTAATTATTATTTAAAATCTAATTTTTTTTAAATTAAGAAATCGAATACTTGACTAGATTAAATGAATTCACTCATTGCCGACTCATTAGTTTGAACAATTTGGATATCATATGTTAAACGCAAACCACTTATAAGCATATTAACGTTGCTCACTAACCTAGGAATAATTATTCATGCGAGGTCAGTCAATTTCTTTGAAAGTGAATTTTTTGTTTTCCCTAATACAAATAATATTTAATTGTATTTACCGGAACTAAAAATTGCCGTCGGCCTTACCGGTCATCTTGAAAAAATTCATCTACAACTTTCATAGGTACTAGTAACCGCGTAATCGCTCCAGGCAGCAATTATTGGCTACAGTTTCCGTATATAATCAAAAAAGAACACGTGTTGTACCTATAATTTTTGCTCATCTATATTTAACTCCATCTTTAAAACCTCCTTCGGACATTTACTAGACAATCAAACTGAGGGTCTTAATGGAGTTGTTTCTACAATACTTTATTTAAAAGATTTTTCACTATGCTCCTTATCTTCTATGCCCACAGTTGATTTATCAAATACATCAGTTGTATCTTTTACACCACTGAGTGCGAACGAAGTTACAGGAGGTGTAATATCGAAAGCATCCTTTTTTGAATTAAGTGGAGTTTCCAAATAAATGCTTCCAAGAGTATTTTTTTTATTCGGTATATTTGTATTCTTCGAGGAACTCCTAGTCTGTTTTCGGAAAATTGGTGAAACGTTTTGGAAGTTTTTGCGACAGGCATTCTTCGTACTTAGTGAATTTTAAATTTGAAGTATTTTCAGAACTGGTAATGATGTTAGCCGTTTTATTGATAGTATGTGGTTCTAACAACTGCATGAAAGTTTCCTCAGGTGTTTCAGATTTTACGATGCTTTGATTTATACTGCTAATCATTTCTTCTTCTGTTTTATCTAATATATTAACCGAGTTTGAAATATTGGTATTAACTGCGCTTATACACACAGTCTGAGCTAATATGTTTGTACTTGTATTACGTTCTGTTGCAATTTGCTGAACCATATGATCGAGTAAGTCTCTTTCAAACTGCTTAGTGATGGAATAGCCCACGATATTTTTTGGTGTCATTAGGTCCATAATTATTTCACACATTTAACATTTGGGTTTGATGTGGCCCCTTTCGATATTTGTGCTTCGTGCAGTTAAACAGTACCAATGCCATTATTATTCTGAACTACAACAGGCGTGCTTTCTCTTTCAAAGATAGTTTTACCGACAATGTTGTCTTTTTTAGAGACTTCAACAGTTTGAGATTCGGCTGGCTCTGCTTTATCTGCAAAGTCTTGATCCTTTGAAGCTGGCTGATGATTTTCAATATTAGAGATCCGTAGTGTTGTGAATGGTTATAAAATTGCAAAAACTGAAGCACTACATGTGATTTTTCCAATGCTCCACCCGAAAGTGCTATATTGGTCAGAAATTGAGTTTTTTTACCTGAAAATTTTGAATTTTGTCGAACCCTTGTCGTTCCAAGCAAGGTAGGGATCTTTAACGTGTGCGACAACACACACACGGGACCTGCATTTTACCTCTCATCCGAACGAAGGCGTGTTTTTGCGAAAAATGTTCTCCTAACACTTTTCAGGCGGATCGTGTCGGGATTCAAACCCGGGACTTTTGGCGAAAGCTGAAGCATTACATTTGATTTTCCAATGCTCCACCCGAAGGTACAAGCTGAAGCATTACATTTGATTTTCCAATGCTCCACCCGAAGGTACTACATTGGCCAGGAAGCGAGTTTTTTTTTACCTGGAAAATTTTGAATTTTGCCGAACCCTTGCTGTTCCAAGCAAGGTAGGGATCTTTAACGTGCGTGACAACACTCACACACGGGACTTCCATTTTACCTCTCATCCGAACGAAGGTGTATTTTTGTGAAAAATGCTCGCCTAACATTTTACAAGCGGACCGTGTCGGGATTCGAACCCGGGACCTTGGGCGTAATAGTCACACACATACCACTACGCCACGGAGCCGCCTAACACAAGCTGAAGCAGCATTACCACGTTTCAGCTCTATTGAGAGGCGCTGGCAAGCAAGCTCAGTGGACCTTTTTGCCAATGTTGCCATTTCTAGTCTGTGACCAAATTTTTTTTATGATTTGTCGTGTCAAATCATCAGCGATTCCATGGTTTAAAACGCTATCGGTGCAAAAGTGTAAATTAGGCTCAGGTCTTTGTATCTAGTGACCTTTCTCCGTTCGGTCTTAGCAATAGTCGCACCACATGTTCTACCGGTTGTAATTAAGTTTGAAAGAACTAGTATGCCTCCAACCGTTATGTTCCAAGCCACTGATCTGCCTTTCTTCCAAGGAATTGTAGTAACACCCTCAGGTTTATTGTCCCTTAAGGTACCAGAAGGTCCAAGAACTGAGCTAATTTGAAGTTTAGCCAGGGATCGTGCTATTATCTGATTTAACGATTCGTGCCTGGATAAGCGACAAATGGTGTTTTGATACAGCTTAGACCATGAAAGACTGTTTGATCAACAGTGAAACCGTAGGAACAAATAAATGGTTCATAAACTCTTACACCAAGGCGTAATGCTACTCTTATGCGAATCGATTCGTTTGCTAAAACTGTTCCAAGTTAAGGCGAAGGGAGTGCATATAATCATTGGTAACTTTCCTTTTGAGATGCAGCGTTAAGGCGAGCAACGGAACGAAATGTCACCAACTTTAATCAACTCATTGTAGATTCCCGAAACTTCCGTCAGCACAGTAGTGAAAAATGTATGCTTCAATGATCGGATGTAGTTCAATTCAATAAAATCAATGATTCATACAAACCACTTATGGTTAAAGTAGGTGTTTCTAAAATGTTTGAAGTAAGATTAAGTTGAAGCGTGTATTGCTAGTAGGAAACAAGGTCGGGCTATATACGTTATTTTTCTTATGCCAACATCTCCAAGATCACAAGGTAGGGTTGCTTAAGTGTATGTCAACTCATAAAATATTACCTTTGTTATTTTTAAACAATTTCAAAACATATTATCAAAGAGTTGTAATAAATCCATATGTTGGTGTAACTGTGAACATCGTAGTATATAAGTATGTTGGGGACAATGCACTTAAACAGTTTTTCAATAAGTAGAGAGCTCGTGTGTACCGAGGATTTGCAATCTATTATACATAAGATGGCATAAATGGACATTTTTGTAGAAGTACTTTTTTAGTTGCCAAGGTTAACACAGATACGCATAAAAGCTCAAATTCATAAGACTCAACCAGCTTAATCCCAGGAATTAGATCATTAATAAATAAAAGTGTGAATGTTGTATTGTTGTTTCAATTTACAATAACCCCACAGTTGATAATATTTAATTCTAATCCACTTGTTTTGAGAATTCAATCACCTTTGTTATACCATAAAGAACTGTGTCTATTTTTCCACCGATAGTGCCGTCGTCTAAATACCATACATTAAGATTAAAAGTCAAAAATTGTTTTAAGGCCATAATCGATAAACTAAGCAGCAAAGGCCCTAATGGATCTCCATTTGTCCACCATATTGTGAAATTTAATGGATTTATTTCCGTAAAATAAAATTGAGGTTTTGTAAGATTGCCATATAAATGGATATAAACTAGGTGTTCCGTTTATAGTGTAAATAGTTAAAGCTACATTCATTTTACATTGAGTTTGTTGATTATTTTACGTCCGCTTCGGTATATTTAAATTTGTTAGTAAAATTTGCATGGTTTACTGGAAGCACGCGCCAACAAGTGCCGCGAGTGATAATCGTTATTCCACATGTGCAACAACACAGTATTGACTGGAAAATCCACGAAGCTCAGAGAAAATCGATTTGTCGTTCGAACAGTCCGCATAGCCGGTTTACATGTTTACGTAGAACTCCTAATTGGAAGAACCGCTTTTCTCAGAACCGCTATTGACAGAAGTGTGCTTCACTACACCCGCAAAAACAGAGTAAATGTTACATCGTTTTTTTTCATTGGCACGGCTTGATAAATACCAGGTGAGTGCTTTTAGTAAACGCTTGATTTGATTAAAAACATTAATTATTTGTTGTTTGTTCAATTATCACTTAATTTTATATACAGTCCACTTTTCTCTCCTAATTAGCTATCGTAGTTTTGCTTCAATATTTTATACTAGGCATTTCTCGATGTATCATGGACAACATATAATCTCGCCGCACAGTGTAAACTGTATTTGAAGAATCAAACTTCACAATCACTTTGGTATCTTTGTTGATATGAATAAAAGTGTGGGTAGTATGTACCGCAGTTTTAGTTCCGCTTTTAAAACCAAAACCAAGTTGGATTGGGTTTAAGTTAGCGCTTTAAACTTTACGGACTATAGAGAATGTAACATTGGCAGTGACACGTCACCGTGTATTACCGCCTGCAATTGGACGTACCTTTTTATTATTTTTAGTAAAACGATTAATGAGGCACCATAAAACATCGGAAAGATTAATTTTAATAATTTACTTTCTAAGACTGTCAATGAATTTTGTAAGAGATTCTAACATGGTTGTGGTGATAGCACTGTTAGGACTTGCTAACAAATTTGAAAGATGTGATTTGAAACCATCAATTCTATCTAAGAAACTTTGGGAGGAACAGGCAAATGCTTGTCTTAAGGATTCATGCGAACGTAAATATTTATGAAAAACAAAATTATTACACAGATCAGGCGGATAGTGTGTTGGGTTATTTATTGAAGGGTGCATAGACACTAGCGCAAGCCATATCTCGGGACAACTTTTTGAAATTCTATCGTCGGTACAAAGAAGCGTACCCTCATCACCAATGTCGCTTTCTGATAATTTTTGTTCTACTTGTTGGCATAATTTACTTGTGGTTTCCTTCATAGATACCGTTTGCGTAACTATTTCTTATGCCGAATCGCATGATGTGCTGATGAACAAATTTAAAGAAACTACGTAGTTTTCTTGAAAGTAAGCCAGTTTTCGCTTTACAGGTGTTGCAAATAAAAATTTATTTGACTTTCTGGGTGAAATATGAAAAACGCGTACAGCGAAGAGAAGCAACCTTGCTCAAGATAGAAAATCATTTTTAGATGTATCATTTCTTAGCAAATTTGACAGTTCGCCACCAACAACCACTCTATCGCCTCTAGGTTTAAACCGCATACTTCTTAAACACTTTAGCCCTGGATAGTAATTTTGTCGATTTTTGAAGATAATAATTTTCAACGTTTTCAGAAGCATTTTTCGCTCTCTCATCTGTATTCTGAGTTGATAAAACAGTCTTGGATTGAGATAAAGAATAAGTTTTCTTTGATGAAGTGTGTTACGTGGTGTGATGTTGTTTTAAGCCATGTTGAGAAACTGCCGTAAATCCACAAATATTGCAAGTGACCCAATCTTGTACATTTCTATATTGATCATTACTCAAAGAGTCACCTAACTTTGAGGATAGTTTTCTTAAGGTTCTATGTGGCATTTGTTTTCCATATGACAACGAACTGACTAGATCTTCTTCATTCCTCTTTGTTACTTTCAAGTTTTTGGTTTTTGCATCAAACTTTCCATCATTTGGATATTTTGATGTTAAGTATTTGTCTATTATTGTAAGGCCAATATCAGAATCAATAGCAACGGCTCCAACAGTAGCAGCCATTCGGTCAAAAGACCAGGTTGTTGGGTTTCTGCAGTTGAGAGGAATGTGCAAGATCAGTTTGCTGATGTTTCAGCAGGAAGTATCATCCTGGAGGGTGGAGAACTAATTTGAAAATAAGCAACGGCTCTTGCAGGTGCATGCTCTCGTTTTGTCATTTTGTAATAAATATTTTAAACATTTTTATATTTTCTGGGCGAGTTTTCAGAGCGTTATTAAATTTTTTCTAATTCGTCTTGTTTCATTAACAGATATCACTAAATTTCTTTCATAAATTGTTTATTTTTAGGAATAATAATCTAACATCTTTCAGATGAATTATAAATTTCACTATTTTGTGAAGCGTAAAACGGTGTCTTAATGCACAGTGGGGTCATTAATAGTTAAATTGGATTTGGCACTAGCTTATCTATAATAATTTGTTACGTTCAAAACTCTGCAAACAATTTTTTCTGCATTCATTTTTATAATACCCTAAATTTTTTCAACAAAGCTCGATTTCCTGCCATTTGAATTAGTGTTATTTTATAAGCTATATCAAGTAATTACTCTGTATAAAAGTTTGCCTTATAAAATCAAACAGCTGCTTAGGAAACATTACGTTACAAAGTAGTTGCAATATTTCCTAGCACCTGCAGTGATTACATTTTAATTAAAAGGTGCATGTAAATGCACAGCTTTCTTTTAAAAGATAAGACCACTTACCACCTGCCTACATCTGCTTACAATGGACTTGTTATCTGGTATTCTGCAGCTGTTAAGATGTTACAAAGTAACAAGATTGTTTTCCTTTGTCTAAAAATCTTTTGATAATTGCGTTATCTGCTTGTTGGCAAGCTATTACAGTTTGTATTTCGGCAGCTGTTGTCTGGGAATTTTGCAAACTTGATTCTTCGGCGATACCTTTGAAAGCCAAATACCCTACCCTCATACATGATTCCCGCCATTTGACTTAGTGTTATTTTATAAAATTTATCAAGTAATTATTCTGTATAAAAGTTTGCCTTATATAAACAAACAGCTGCTTAGGAAACATTACGTTACAAAGTAGTTGCAATATTTCCTAGCACCTGCAGTGATTACATTTTAATTAAAAGGTGCATGTAAATGCACAGCTTTCTTCTAAAAGATAAGACCACTTACCACCTGCCTACATCTGCTTACAATGGACTTCTTATCTGGTATTCTGCAGCTGTTAAGATGTTACAAAGTAACAAGATTGTTTTCCTTTGTCTAAAAATCTTTTGATAATTGCGTTATCTGCTTGTTGGCAAGCTGTTACAGTTTGTATTTCGGCAGCTGTTGTCTGGGAATTCTGCAAACTTGATTCTTCGGCGATATATTTGACAGTCAAATACCCTACCCCCATACATGATTCTGTCCTTATAAAATAGAGACCGTGCTGTGAAAGAGACCATTAAAAATGGAGGACAATATCCTCTTACCGAAGATACATGTTGTAAACTCGCGCTACTAAAAATGCTTTCTGTGCCAGTATAAGTGAAGTTGGTGGTTCCAGCTTGCAGCCAATAAAGAAATGCAGTCGCATTTTTCCATCCACAACATGATACGAAGCCAACTAGTTTAGGGTACAGTTTTCTATTTTCGCAATTCTTTTATGCTGCTGTGGAGTATAGACATTTTATTTGTTGCTACTCATAATTATCCAATAAATTACCAACACCACGTTACCAAACACATTTACAATGCACGAACGACGATGTAATAATCATTCTTCAAGTTAAAAATTAATTAATCAATGCAAACGCACATGAGCGTTGCATCAAAACTGTTCTTTGTTGGCAAAAAGTGCCCAAATTTAAAAATGTTCATCAGAGTGAGTTACTCTACACTCTAGCAAATTTTTGTTACTGGTATCTTGGTTTACTAACGATACACATCAAAACTTGTCCATAACATGGTTGCGAATCAAACAAATTTACCAAAAGTACCACCCTACTAAATCCTTACATTGCTAATCTAACAAATTACATTTCTACATCAGGTTAGCTTTTTCACTTAATTTCAAGAAAAATAATTCCAACGTCTGGTCATAAATACCAAACGTTAGGAAGATAAAAAGATAAAACAAGATCTCAAATTGTCGTTAAAGATAATAGATAAGATAACGATGTTGAGCTTAAATTGTTATCATCAAAGGTAATAGGTAAGATAACGATATTAAGCTTTAGTTATTATTTGAGATACTAGGTAAGGTAACGCGATGTTAAGCTAAAGTTATTATTAGAGATAGTAGGTAAGATAACGCGAAATTAAACCAAAGTTATTACTAAATATAATAGGTAAGATAACGCGAAATTAACTCAAATTATTATTATAGGTAATCGGTAAGATAACGATATTAAACTAAGGTTACTATCAAAGATAATAAATAAGATAAAGGTATTAACTTAGTTATTATCAAAGATAATAGATAAAGATAACGATAGAGTGGATGCGTGGCGCCGTTAAATGGGAATTTCTCGTACCCTCTAAAAAGAGCAACCTGTGAAGCAGGCCCGTTTGCAATAAACGGCATGAGGGACCGGCAAAGGTATTTGGGTGCATACCTGCACCCGGCGTTAATTGATATCGGTGATACAATCACCCGATACCCACACGATATATAACGACATATATATATATATATATATATATATATATATATATACTTTTCTTTGTAGGGTTTTTTTAGGTCTGCTGGATTTAAATAAATACTCTTTTTTATGGCCTAAATTTTCGCATATATTTTTTGTATGCTTGATCACAGGCTACAACTGTATTAACGCTTTATAAAGGATGAATAAAGATAAGAAAAACTTACAGTGAGGTTGGTTGAAATTGACATCAGTGTTTGTAAAAAAATTATGTTTTTTATAGAATAAATATTAATGTAAATAGTGAAAGTAAAATGACAGTGTCATTTTTGATAGAAGTTTATTATTTGTTTTTAACGACAGTGTTGGTTTGTGAGTGTATGTGCATGTAGGTGTGTGTGTGCATGTGAGGGTAAATGTGTTTGTGTAATTTTGTATGTTTGTGTGTGTGTCTGTCTGTGTGTGTGTGTGTGTGTGTGTGTGTGTGTGTGTCTGTGTGTGTTTGTGTGTGTTGTAAAAATGATTTAATTGGAATCTGTGTTATCAACAATTTAGTATATATAAATGTAAAATAAACAGGGAAAAAAAAATAATGTGAAAGAAAAAATTTTTAAGTGTGATTGAGGGTGAGAGTTTTGAATATTATTGAAGGCATTTAATGTTTAAATTTTAATAAATATGAATATATGACGCTTAGGTTGTCAATGTCCGTTTTTTTGTTGAAGTTGTTTGGGCTTTTATAGATGTAGCACATCTCCAAGAAAGTCCTTTTGAAAAGATTTTGTTCCACTTTTAATAGTTGTGGATTTGAAAAGTCCATTTTGTGATTTTGGTTGAGGGTGTGAGTTGTTAATGCACAAGCTTTTGGTTTTACTCGAATGTCACTTTTGTGTTGGGTAATTCTTTGACCAATATTTTGTGACGTTTGATTTTGTAGATGGCATTTCTTTGAAGTTTGACTGGTGTTGCATCTTTAAGTTTGGAGTGTAGATTTCTTATTGTTAGTAAATTCCTTTTGGCAATTTTGACATTTATATTATTTATATTATTAATATATATATATATATATAAACTCATCCACTCACACCTTCACACACTCATACATACCTTCACTGTCAGCGCCCATGCGCTGACAGCGGCACCGCATGACCTCACGAAAGATTCCGAGAGACGTGGTCCAGGTGTCTGTGAAAACCCTCCGCGCAACCACACGGTGACTAACGGAAATGAAAAGGCAGAGAAATAGGAACGGTAGAAAGAGGGAGATGGGTATTCGGAATGCATAAGAGGCACTTCTAGGTAGAAAAAAAGTAGAGGAAGGGCTCGCATTGAGCAAAAGAGACAGAAAAAGGTGGATAGCAAAGCGCTACTCAACCAGCCAATGTAGTCAGTAGCCCGTAGTGAAGGAACATCACTTTTATGGCAGACGGGTGTTCCGGGACGAGAACAGGTCCACCGAAGAAAAGATAAGGCAGAAACGGAGACAGCGGGATATAAGAAAATAGAGTTTTAGGACAAGCGTCCGAGAGAAGGTAGAGAATTGTCCCTATTGAAACACAGCGCGGTATGAAGGACCACCTGCGATATTAATCCGACGAGTTAAAGTATATCATACGTTAACAAAATTCACTAGACTCTTAAGAGAACTAGTACTTTGACGCCCTGTTTCTATTCCTAATACCACCTTCTATTTACTGGTATTTTTGGATACCTTGTTCTGAGACGTTTCTATACTACCCCGTTTAGAATACCGAGTTATATTATAATCTACTTTTGTCCCTAGTAAATAATTTTGAAAAAAATGACTAGTACTTTTTGGAAATTAAACGTTGATCGCTTATACGAGTCCGAACTCAAATATGAGGTTAGCTCTCATGGGTTCGATGCTGAGTTATCTGTAAACGAACTTAGAAAACTCTACGGAAAATTTTAAAATCAGAATCTTCTGAAAGTACAGACCCGATTAAATCTGAACTCGATGTTCAAATAGATTACGACGCAGTGACTGAAGGTTTAGCTAAGTTGACCGCTAAATGCGAAAATTTTGATGAAAATTTTTCTACAGTCGACGGTAAACGTATTATTTCAATCACTGTACATCTGGAAGGTAGAATTAACCAATTGGATGTTGCTTCTGACACGGAAGAGTACAAACAACGACAGTTGCTGGTAACTATTATTGAGTTACGCAATAATTGTGACAAATTACATGATCAGTTCAATAATTCTACAAGTTTGTCCGTACCAATGGCTTGTATTACACTTTCTATCTCTTCGACCGCTGTAGAGGAACACCTTCCTGCTACAAAATCTTCGAACGTGTTACCTATAGCAATGCCTACTCTTATTTTTAACTCCATTCCAAGTTATGGTCAACTAGTGTGTGACTAGGATTTAAAATTTTCCGGCGATGGCCAGATGTCTTTGGACGCATTCTTGTTACGCGTTGACAAATTATGTCTAGTTTCACCTTCTCAGTTATGTGCTTCTGCGTGCGATTTACTATCTGATAAGGTCCAAATTCTATATAGGGCTTATAAAAATTCGATAACCAAGTGGTTCGATGTTGTTCAGTTGCTACGCGAAGAATTTCAACCTGCTAACTATGACGAAACACTTTTAGACAAAGTCAAACACACATACGTAAAACCAAATTTTGCTTACAAGTCCGCTACGATAGAGAAAAGTACGTTTGCTTCACATGATCGAACGGTTAAGGTTTTTCCTACGCCTACGAGTAGACCAAATACTTCTTCTGTGATTTCTGCTGTTTCAATTCTTATGCTTACTTCTACTCGTCAGGTCACATGCTTCAGTTGCGATCAACCTGGTCATGTGTCAACACGTTGTACTCGTCCTCAAGTACTTCATTGCTATGGTTGCGGACCTAAGGGAGTTACTTGACGCATTTGTCCGAACTGTCATCCTACTTCTAATAAGAAACAAATTTCTTCTGTGTCTTGTTTTACGTTTTCTTCTGTGCCTCCTTCACCAGTTGAGCCCATATTTCAAATTAGTGACTTACAGGTAGCAACTCAAGAGTTTGTTCCTGCTTTCTTAAACGATTCTACCAAAGAAATTCTTGTCGTGTCTGCAATAACAGATGTAGCTGAACTGACGATAACTTCCAATACAGACAGAGAAGGTCCTATTGAAGTTAGTGAACCCGTATCTATGATGTCTGTTGCTGTTGCTGGCAAGATTTTACCTGATCCTGTTTCTTTATCTGCTGTTGTCGAAAAAGCAGTTCCTATTGTAGCTGAAGTTCTGCCTGCCTCTATTCCTTTATCTGACGTTGATGAAGTTCTACTTAATTCTGTTCCTTTATCAAATATTGATGGAATTCTACTTGATTCTGTTCTTTTATCTAAGATTGATGAAATTCTGCCTGATTCTGACCTGTTATCTAATGTTAACGAAGTCCTACTAGATTCTACTCCTTTTCCTATGGTTGACACTTTTATAGCCAATGCTGTTTCTTTTTCTATCACTGACTTAAACGATACTAAAAGCAAAATGTTTCCTCCCATGACGCCTACTGAGTTTCCTAAACCACTACTATCTCCACCTTTGCCACCACTTACTCAACCTCGTGCTACAACTACTACACTCCCTGTTAATCCTGTTTTGCGGAAAATCGCCCAACCAATACTATTCCTTGCTCCGGTATCTCAAACAACGAAACCGGTTAACAAAAGAAATAAGAGGAAAAAAATCCGAAAATGCAGATCGGCAAAAACCTAATGTCCTTGATCTTGCCTCATTTTCCTTCTGGCGACGCAAACGTTTTAAGCCCCATTACTAGTCCTCTACGTCCTCCACAATTTCTATGCTGACTCCGCCTTTCTTAGTACTTGATTTTTGGATTTTACGGTTTCTTGTTTTCCAATAATTTTATTGTTCTGATTGGTTTTATTTCTCGTCTTTTGTTTTTGCTCCTCGTATTTACCCAACCCCGTGTGGGTAAGAGGCGACTACAGCGGTCCAACACATACACACACACACACACTCTTCATGCACACACACACATACACACACACATACATACGCACACATACTCACCCTAACACACATACATGTTTTAGGTTGTTTCTTTCTTTAGTTTTGGTACTACTAACTTCTAGTTTTATTTTTAGATTATTTCCTTTATTTTTAGCTTCACTTCTCCATTCTTTTTAATACACCTTCCTTTCTTATCCTTCTGCTGGTTTTCATACTGCTAGTTCTCTTACGAACTTAGTTAAATTGTTTCGATAAACTTCCGGTGGTAGATGCTTTCTAGATTTTTTTATTTTTTTCGAAAACCACGACTTAGTCGACTTTTAGGTCTAGTTAGCTATTCTTTTCTTCGGTAAGTCGTTTAATACGATTCTTTGTTACCACAGCTTGAAGTATCTACACTTTTCTATCCAGCATTCTCATTGTTTCCCTACATACTTTAAGGCTTGACATTTATTGTCTCATATTGGCTTGTACTGTAGGTTTTCCTCCTTGCTCCTTTTCTTACTTTGGGTTTTTTTCGCGAGAAACTTATTTCTTTATCTTGAAGTGGAAATTGTTACTGTTTCTTTACTAGAGATATCCGTTCTTTGATGACTTTTTGCAGTGTTAGGTCATTCCATCTTTGTTCTCGATGATTGCTACCTTATACCTTTCCCTTTTCCTATATCCTTTACACTTCTTGCCTTGGTCCGGTGTACTGGTCCTTCAAGCCGGATAAAGATTCTTTTGTGTTAGTTCTTGAGTTTTTCTTGTACTTGTGTAAGGTTCTTCTTTCATTTTATCCTATTAGTGTATACTAGTTGTTCTTGAAGTTAGATTTTTTTAATTTATCCTATTAGTGGTGACTGGTCCTTCAAGCCGGATAAAATTTTTTTTATCGGTATTTAAGTTTTTTTTGTGTAACAAATTTTCTTCTACTTTGTTTTATTAGTATACTGCCTGCTCGGTTACTTCTGCTTCCTACCTCGACCTTTTAATTTTGCTGGAGGGGGGGAGGATTTGTTACGTTCAAAACTCTGCAAACAATTTTTTCTGCATTCATTTTTATAACGCCCTAAAATTTCTCAACAAGCTCGATTTCCCGCCATTTGACTTAGTGTTATTTTATAAAATTTATCAAGTAATTATTCTGTATAAAAGTTTGCCTTATATAAACAAACAGCTGCTTAGGAAACATTACGTTACAAAGTAGTTGCAATATTTCCTAGCACCTGCAGTGATTACATTTTAATTAAAAGGTGCATGTAAATGCACAGCTTTCTTCTAAAAGATAAGACCACTTACCACCTGCCTACATCTGCTTACAATGGACTTCTTATCTGGTATTCTGCAGCTGTTAAGATGTTACAAAGTAACAAGATTGTTTTCCTTTGTCTAAAAATCTTTTGATAATTGCGTTATCTGCTTGTTGGCAAGCTGTTACAGTTTGTATTTCGGCAGCTGTTGTCTGGGAATTCTGCAAACTTGATTCTTCGGCGATATATTTGACAGTCAAATACCCTACCCCCATACATGATTCTGTCCTTATAAAATAGAGACCGTGCTTTGAAAAAGACCATTAAAGATGGAAGACAATATCCTCTTACCGAAGATACATGTTGTAAACTCGCGCTACTAAAAATGCTTTCTGTGCTAGTATAAGTGAAGTTGGTGGTTCTAGCATGCAACCAATAAAGAAATGCAGTCGCATTTTTCCATCCACAATATAATACGAAGCCAATTAATTCAAGGTACCGTTTTCTATTTTCGCAATTCTTTTATGCTGCTGTGGAGTATAGATATTTTATTTGTTGCTACTTATGATTATCAAATAAATTACCAACACCACGTTACCAAACACATTTACAATGCACAAACGACGATGTAATAATCATTCTTCAAATTTAAAATTAATTAATCAATGTTTATGTTAGAACTTGTTTTACTGTTTCTTTTGTCTTTTTGTATAAACATTAACAAAAAGAACTTACGCATCAATTTAAAAATAGTTAATATTTGATTAATTTAAGTTAGGGTGTCTAATTTTAAGGTTATACTATTTCTTGAGAAAATGTACTTCACAAAGCAGCATGTATAAATAACTTATGTATATTTCTTTTCCTGAAGTACTGTATAGTTTATGTTTTTTTTACTGTTGTATGTATTTAAGGTGAACCATTAAGTAAGTATTTAGATTATAAGATGTTATATACATTTCTTACCAATTTTATATGCTTAAGTTATGACGCTTTGTTTATCAGCACGTAACAAACGATTACGCAACTTATTAGATTTTATTGTTTTGTAAATAGTCTTTCGAGATTGGATGTTAACAATATAATTCTACATAGGTTTCCAATGTGTTTTTTTTTCTCTATTTCACCCACGCCCCTCTCCGACGTTTTTGAGCTAGCCCAAATTCTACCATTCTGTCCTCGTTTTGTTGTGGTATTCGGCGTAAATGATTTCTTTACTTCCTCTTACTGTTTTGTATGGTGTTTGCGCAGAATACCGTAACAAATTGAACTTTATTCCATAGAGAAAGATATATCACTTCTCTATACTCCAAACACATTCCGGTTAACGCGAATCATTATTACGCTCTAAAAGTATCTTGCCGTACCGGTACCAAATAGATGTAATAGTAATAAATTTAATAACGTGTTTACGCTGTCGTAGTGCTAATCAAACCAATGTATTCCAATCTTCCCCAAGATCGTATAGAACATCAGTATCAGCATATAAAGGACGGCAACTTTCAATGCAAAACAGTTCCCGTATTCATACTCCTTTCAACTCGTAAAAAAATTGAGATTTGCGTTTCTCACCCCATAGACTACCTCATTTAGTACATATCTGTTGAGGTTTGGTGTGCTGGCATCAAACTTTGTAAGCGCATAAGATATTTCTAGTTGAGTGACGATAATAATTAATCAAAAGTTGCGCGAATAGATTCTAACCTACATCACACACGTATGCTGCCCAGCCCAATATTTTTCTAAAGCATGATTAAACTAAAAGACAATATAATTTACAAACAAAACAGCTGTATAGCCTTTTTGAAAATCAAATGTCAAGGTCATTAAAGCGAACATCAATAGAAAACCATCCTTTGAAAGAACATTATGGCGACTTTATGACAAGTTCACAAAACTTTTCATCATCAAACTCTATGCAACACAAGCAAAACTTCCGTTTGGATTTTAATCAAGCTACATTTTCACAGCAACTGTATGTATAGAACTTGCTCTGATGTCCAGTGTAGAACATAATACAATTACCTTCATCTTTGTTTGTTTTACAGTATCACTGAAAGGCTGATGTAGCTGTTAATGTATAACTCTCTTAAAGTTTCTATACTAAAAATATTAATATTTAACACCAGTTAGAGTTTCCAGGAGATTTAGTTGAAAAGCCCACGTTACCCCATTTGCAATTCCGTTCAACTTATGTTCAAAACTTTGCTTTCTCTTCTTGCTATTCTCTTGCTGTGTTTAATGCCAAAATGCTTTATCTTTCTGTAGAAAACGTACCTATGATTCTACAAATCGTTAGCTCCTTAACTTAAAAGTTGAACGGATAATCCTGAAGCCTTAAACGGGAAATGGGTTTATAAAATGTGCAGGTAGATGTTTTAAGTATATTTCTTAAAATTTCGAGTACTTTCCATGCACATTTATTGTTACCTATATCGGTAAATAATTACTAATAAATATGCATTGTGAGGAAAATATAAGTTCTTAAATATTACTGATAAAGTGATAAAATTATGCAGATTTTGTGTTGCAAAGGTGACTTTACCCTTAAAGCTGCATGGTTAAATTCTACTCGAATTTGGTAGATACAACACGAAAAACGGGTAAAACGGACAGGACAGACAATCAAGTAGCATCAACCAAGCGTGCCTTTGTTAAAGTTATCTGGTTAATTTAGCATATTTCACCTTACCCTATTCTAGCAGATACGAAAAGAATATTTGTACGACAGATTGTTCGGCTTCACTTCGACACATCTAACATCAACCGTTACAGGTCGCGTTCAGAAGCAAAATATTTACTTAAAAAATATCTCAGTAAGATAACGCAGCAAAAAAATTTTAAGTACTATAAATAAGATAAAACACTTAATTGGAACAAGATACGTGGCGTTAAGTAATTAAGTTATTTCATTGCAAACTCATTAAGAGTTTCAACCAAAAACTAATGCAATTGCAAATGTACCCTAACCTACAATTGTCTAATAAGTATCTTTCTAAAACTATTGAAATAAAATAACCCGTAAAGTATTTTTATTAAAGTATTCTTATTAATTTCTTATACAACTGTAAAATTTACTAATTTGCATCCAAATAAGTTATTGTATAATTTTTAACATATGGGCTTAGATAAGAGCAGTAATAAATCATACCGGAGAGTAAGGTAGTTATCCACTAAAAATATTACCCCCTTTTTAATTTCCTTTCCTGAACTCTAGTAACGGATGTTCTAAAGTAAAATTGCAAAGTTGTTACTTGTTAAGTAGATTAACCCGTAATAGGCATTTTTCAATTATTGTATAACCAGTTTCCATTTCAAATATTCATTAAATCCTATATTCCATGTTTCCTGAATGGGGTGCTGCGTATGTTATAAACTATTAGTTACATTGTAAGCTTAGAATCACTTAATATGGTATATATGTGTTAAGATACCATCAGAAGTTTTCATCACTCTCGAGGAATGTACTGTAAATACGCATTATTGAAGTGCCGAAGTTTTAAATTGTTGTAGGACATCAGACAATTTGAATACACCAATCCCACGGAGTGATAGGTAAGTGCTAAAACGATGAAGGTTATTTACACGAAGCTTAATTCATTATTTCAGTACCGGATCTCGGAGAATTATTTGCGTTTTGAGGTGTATTATCGCATGTGTTGTGACGTAGTCTTTGTTTATTTATCCAATATTAAGCATAGAACTGATAATTCACTGGTATTCCAGTCCAACCCCCGTAGGTGTTTTTAACAATACTCGTTACGTCTTTGGAAATCCTCATCCAAGTCTTCAATTCTTAGCGGCACATTCAGAATTTCGTGCCACAACTCTTCTGTTCAAACATTCAGTACAGCTAGTTCTTTTACAAAAAGTTCGCTTGACCTGTACTGGAAGACTTGGATATCCAAAATATACATTTTCCCCCTTCTAAAGCTGGTTCCAAATATGTCAAATTTTGATAAAGCCTCATATAACTTTCCTATCCATAGTCTGCCGCATTGCACACCTATACCACTTAATCAGCAATTCGTGCCTCATGTTTCTCTTCTTAAGCACTTCTACTAGATATATGTTTGGAACATTTATAGAGTGTATTTCCATACCGTAGAAAGACCCCAAAATAAAATTTCCGAATCTTCCAGTAAATAGGTAATTGGACGCGTTGCTTGCACTTTTATAATTATAATTCATTCTGTAATCCAGTTGGATAAACACCCTTTATCAAAAACAGTCTTGTGTTTAGATATTCGCATTATATCTTTAATTTTAGGCAACTTCTTTCGACTAGTAACACCACTGCTAGCAAAAGTTTTATCTTCTTCTAGATGTTCTTCTGCCTCCTCAGGTGTAATCCCTATTAACTGGTGTTTACTGTTGTTATTATCACAAATTACTTTTTGTAAAACATCTACCCATTATATTTCCTCTTCAGTAGAATATCTTTAATCGGCCGAATCAGTCTCTCTTGATCGCAGAATATGTAGAATAATGGTTTATAAAATATTTTTGCATGGGTTATTAAACCAGTTGTTATAGAATTCTTCCCAAAATTCTTGTGCAGGTTAACTCTCGTCGCGATTTTATTCTTAACCTGCAACATTTTTTTCAATATACTCCTCATTGCATTACTCGGACGAAAGCATATTTTGTAAAGCCGTCCAGTTCAATTAATATGGATCTATTTCCAACGTTTATGCAAACGTAGGGTTGAAATTCGACCAAGTCAAATTGCAAGAGATCTCTTTTTATAGGCTTAAGCACTGCATACCGGCGCAGAAAATTTTGCAGGCCGGCTTAAACAATTCTTCTACGATGATTTCCTTACTTATGTTTTGCGCAAGCTTTTGACGCTACTAAGATAATCTGTAACAACTTGGGTGTGAGGTAAAGTGAGGTGAGTGGTCGAGTGAGATGGAAAGTGGAGATTGGCGGGAGGTAAAGTGAGGTGGGTGATAGGAGGAGATGGAGGCTGGCGGTGGCGTTAGCTAGAAAGAACACAAACTACCTACTTCTGTTCAATATATGTCATAAACTGTTGCTAGTAAAGAAGAATACACATATTTCTTAAATATATTTTTAAGGGTAAAAGAAACACTGCAAAATAAGGAAGTGAGCATACCTTTTAGATTCATTTCTTCTATGAATTCACTTCTATGAAGTTTATTGCAGACTTTTAAAACAAATAAAAAGAATTAAAGTTAATACCGTTGTTGGTTGCGATTTTTTTTTATTAATATTGAGTTTTCTTGGAAGTTTGTCCTAAAGAGGCTTGCTATAAATACCAAACTTAACAATTAAAAACTGATTTGAATTAGGAGATCTATGAAAGGTAGAACAACCTGATTTTCATACTCTACAGTGAATTTAATATTGGGGTGGATGGAATTTAAGTTGATCAGGAAATTGTAAATTACATGTTCCGATGGAGCGGCGGTAATTAAAATAATGTTATCAACGTTTGAATGAACTTGATCTCTAAATTATTCATAAAATCATCCGCAGGAAGAAGTAAAACGTTAGAGCCCATATTCGAGCTTGTTTTTTGTATTCAAAGTTTGTTAGTAAACCTAAAGACTTTTTGGTCTAAACAAATTTTAAGTAAAGCCAAAATGGTAGATACTGTGGTGGTTCCAGACTCGAAGACAATGAATGGGGTAGAGGGAGAGAGGGTCAGTCGGGGAATGGACGTGTGCGAGGGTAGATGCTAAAGGGCTTCGTCCGGGCATCGTTAGTTGATAGTAGTATATTAATTGTTTCTATAATAATTGGTGCGACTACAACACAATCCGGTGTTGTAGGTACTTTGTGTTTTTATACGCGTTGATATTCAAAGTAGAAGCTTGTTTTTGTACACGTTATATGGTTTATAGCATTAAATTTGTATTCGAATTCTGTTTACACGTACCACTGATAAAAAGTCCACCTGAAATTTCAATTACAGCAACAACAGTTTCAACCTCTTCAATACTCCATTCATCTGAGTAAGTGGAATTGTCATTAACAAGACCAGGCGCTCATTGCTAAGCATACTTCAAAGAAGTTTTTTTCATTGAAAGAAAATATATTGAATTTGTATTGGAGTTTATTAATCAAACTCTGGAAATTAGTAAAAGAATAATTTGATTTGAAGTATCGGTTGTTCCTAAGAAAATTGCTAAGTTAATTAAAAATATCAGCAACCAAACTGCCTTATAATTGTGGTGCGACTATAATATACTCGTCCCTATTGCAGGAAACAAACTTAGGTAACGGGTTGTTGTCCCCCTCCTTAAAATCAGGGAACTAAAAAACGTTCAACCTTTGGAATTAAATTACAGTTGTTTAAATCACAGCATCTACTGGCCTTCGACTGTGCCCACATAATTGTTTAGGTCTGGTTAGTATCTCAGGACAATAAAAGTAAAAGGGATGTAGAAAGTAAGATAGCCCAAGGAACGTAAAACTATAAGTAAGATGGCTACAGGTATTAGAAAAAGACTATTATAGGTATATGATTGGAACACGGTGGCATACATCTGCGAAACCTAGAAATTGGAAAAAGGACCTTAGTTAAAACCCATAGAGATTTGATGTTATAGGAATATGTAAATTTTAATTAGACATGTAAATTTAGTAACAATAAGGTCTTAAGAATGGTATAGGAAAATAGAAATATACGAGCGTAATTAAAAGGAGAAACTAGGACAGTGATACAATGCAGAACAGAAAGTAAAATTTATAGAGAGAAAATTAAATACTGTACACGACATTAAGGACGTTGCACGAAAAGCTAGTTACGGAGTAGTAAAAGAATTAGCTTAGGAACCAGTGGAGAGTTGTGTCAAACCAATCTTGAGGTAAAGACTAAGAGAAAAAAACCAAAACAGTTTTTCTTGCAGCACTACGAAAAATAGCAGTTACAGATTAATAAAGGTAACAAATACATACAAACACAATTGCAAAAGTAATGGTTGAAGGATTCACCAGAATTTCCTTTCTAAAGCTTTATAAATTTAACAAAACAGTAAATTAAACAGTAAAATAGACCTACATTCTCAAAGAAAATATAACGTTATGACATTTTAAGCAAAAGGAAAAAATTATTCAAATTAGAGAATACCCTGAACCATTGATAATAAAATATTAGGCTACAATCAAGCTTTCCTGCAAAGACTAATATTAGCAATAAGCAATTAAATTATGTACGTAAGGCGTATGGAAGATGAAACAACCAAAGAGCTATCTTTCCTTTTGCTTATTCTCAAGTATCACAAAATTTCAGTTTGTAATACTTTTAAAGCTCTAAAGTACAAAGTATCTTAAATATACTAATGCCACTTATCGGTTGTCAGAAAACTTGTCGTGAAATCCATGCTACCCCACTTACAATTCAGCTCAACTTATGTTCAAAACTTTGCTTTCACTTCTTACTATCCTGTTACCGTATTTAATGCTAAAATGTTTTATCTATTCGCAAGAAACTTACGCTTTTACAAGTCGGCAGCTTTCAAAATTTACGAGAGTTGAAGCTCTTTAATTTGAAATGTAAAACCGATATATTCCCAAGTTCGAATGGTAAGATACTTCAAAACGATTTGCCAAGACCGCAAAGAAGTAGCTTCGTGGGAAGCTTTATAGAACTTTCATTTGGATTCTGCTCAAGCTTCTATGCAATTCTAATTGTAGTTCAAAGATTTGAAGAGTTTGAGTCTATAAGGCAAACGCAAGTTTAAGGAAGGTTTTACTTTTTTAATATATTATGAAATTGAATGCTGTACGGGCACTTTGTTTCCATATCCTTCTGAAAGAATCCGTAGAATTCGCAGATAAGTCTCAACGAGCTATTAAATATCAATGCTAATTTGTACTGGTTTATTACAAAAAACATGTAACCGTTCCATTGGTATAATCACAAGTTTTCGGTGTGCTGGTACGACGAAGAAAGTTTAATTTTCAATCGGCAAAAAGATGACGTAGAAATATGAAGCCTCTAACTTTTGAACTCTAAACAAATTCAGCATTATGCGGTTAAATCGTATTTTGTTACAGTAGAAGATGAAGTGATAAAGCGCGCAAAAGAAACGAAAAAGTATTTGACTAAGAACAGTTATAGAAGTACAAGTATGAGCCTACCGTGACAAGACAAATGATGCAAGATTTGACATTTTGTACACCGAAATATAAAATAATTCAGCATTCTGCGGTTAAATCGTATTTTGTTACAGTAGAAGGTGAAGCGATAAAGCGTACAAAAAAAAACGAAAAAGTATTTGACTAAGAACAGTTACAGAAGAACGAGCCTACCGTGGCAAAACAAATGATGCAAGATTTGACATTTTGTACACAGAAATATAAAATATTGTAGCTGTAGGGGATATATGACAATCGGTTTATAATTTCGTAAAGTTGACTGCTCGTACAAGACTTCTTAATTTAGTTGCTTAGACACTAGTTTTTGATTGAGCAACTTTTATTTAGGACAGAATCAAGAATAGCCGTATGTCCACATTTAGTTTAAGATAAATCATTCTAAGTACTAGCATTTATCAGCATTAAACCACTGTAAACGTTTACAATGAAATAATTTTATTTGAACATTTTGACTTCAATTTCTTAGTCGAAACCGAGACCAGCTTGGTCTAGACCTCGAGCTCGACTCGAGACTCGGTTTGGTGGGAAAAATTTCACCAACCCGATTTTGTAAATTCTAAGGAAATAAATCTAAAAACCAATTCTTTTGCGTAGTGGCGGACATAACGTCTGGTGGCCCCTCGCCCCCGCAAATTTTTAAAAAGGGCCCTTTGTTTTAGAATCTTTAAGGCGTACGATTATTATGCATCGCATGTAAACATCTATGATTAATATTCATTGTTTGTTATCTGGTATTACACTTACCCAAACTTCATATATGATAATTTTAATTATTTAATTAAGCATAATAAGAACAAAAGGAATGTGTAAGGTAACGTCCTTAAGAACGTTGAGAAATATTAAATGTTAACATAGCAAAAATTAAATGAACAACTTAAAATCTTATTTAATGCTAAATATACAAAGGAAGAAAGAAATACCTAGTGGTTAAATTAAATTATGAATTTATATCTTACAACCTACATCAAAAACGAGTAATAAAGTGAATTATTATTCAACTATAAAAGAATCTTATTTTTTTAGTGGAAATAAACTTATCTACTATGTTATCTATATTTATTGAAGTAGCGCGTTCACTTTCAATGGATATTATAGCCAAGTCTGACAATCGTTCTTGAGCTATGGTTGACCTGAGATAATTTTTAATAATCTTTAATTTCGAAAAAGACCTCTCTGCGGTGGCGCTAGTTACTGGCAGAGTCAAATACAGCAACAAAGCTGAACATACATCGGGTAAATTACTTATCAAAAAATTGTTTTTAATTAAAACAAAATTGGCTAGTTCTTTAATGCTGTTTAAATTGGTCAAAGAATTCCCAAAAACGCTTCGCAGTTGCATGATTTCATTAAAAAAGTTTGTAGAGATATCATTGGCATACTTTTCTTGAAATACCTCAGCATTTTTACTATTTCCTCCTCCGTCATTTCTAATATACGAGTAGGGTGTAAGCAATAGAAATAATTGACTATAGTTCTAAAGCTGCTAAACCAAACAGACAATTGTTGAATAATAATATCTAGAGATGCATTATATGCAGTTACTATACAATTTTGTAACAAGTCTTTAATAGGATCATCAGTGGCCATTTCATCAAAAAATTTTTTAACTTGTTTTATTCGTTTTTGTTTGAGAGTGGTTAGAATTTTCCATTGCTGAGCCACATAAACCGCTTCATTATAAATAGTTTCAAAATTGTTTCTCATATTTTGAATTTACGTATTGCATGATGTAACATATTTTGTACTGTTTCCATATCGATGTTTTGACTTTCGATACCGAGTTAACATATTTAGAAACATGCGATTGAAAAGTAAGCATGAGGACGAAATCAAAGATTTCTATTTTGTTTCTTAAGGAAATGGCTTCAGTTTTTTCTACTTATTTTTTTGTAATAATAATTTTATTAGATAGGCATTTCAAAACTGATAATAAATTAATTTGAATAGATTTTACGCTGTCAAATCGCGAAGCCCACCTTATTGGACATAGTTTTTTAAGTGTCAACGATATTATTTGGTTTTGATGCATTGCTGTATTAAATTTTTGCCACCTTGGTAAACTTTTACTAAAAAATGTGTACAAGTTTTGAATGACATCATTAAGTTTTTGCATGGCTTCTATATTCTTCAGAGAATCGTTTAGTATTAGATTTAAATTGTAAGCAGCACAATGTACATATTCGACATTTGCTTGTCATTGTTTTATTAACGATTAAAGCTTATTGCATTTTCCTAAAACAATTTTATATTAAAGTACAGAACTGTGATAAGGACAAACGTGTTACACTGCTTACCACTCTAATTTGCTGCACCATCATATCCCTGGCCATGGCATTTAATTAAAGACAATTTGTGCAGGTTCAAAAATTTTAAAACTTCTTTTTTAAACTCTTGAGGTGACCGTCCTTTCATATGTATAAATCCCATAAACGATGCATATATTTTTAACTCATTATTCTTTAAATTTACATGTCGGAAAATTAGTCTCATCTGGTCTTTCTTACTTACATCTTGTGTGGTGTGTAATATAACAGAATAAAACGGAGAATTTTCAATATTCTTCAAAATACAACTTTCAACTGAATTAGCAATGGTGAAAATTAATTCATTTTGTATGGTTTTACTAAGATAATGGTTTCTATTTTTCATAGTTGTGATATTTATTAAATGACTTTCAAGGACAGAATCGTATCTAGCCAATAACTTAACAACATTTAGAAATATGTCTTAATTTTTCATATCTTTCATGTCGCATAATTCATTAATATTTTCCCTGTGTCCCCGAAAAGGTAAGTTTGAAATTGCGGATGTTTGCACAACATCTATTATTATTTTTAGTACCTCTTTGCATGTTTTCATATTTTGAATGAATACGAAGTCCACAGTATTTTTTCAGACCAATTAGAATATGCAATACATGTGTCGTGAATTTTACTATTTTCATGTAATTTAATTTTTTTACTTACACCATGCCAATCATTAATGTTTCTGGTTGTCCATGCCGACGAGGAAGAGAAACCAGGATTATCGCGGTTCGCAAATAATCAATAACACTGACAGTTTACTCCATTAAACATATCGGAATAACATAACCATTGCCTAAAATTTTAACAAGAATATCTAAATAGAAGAGCGAATACCGAATTGTACGTTAAATAATAAATTAATAATGAAGAAAAATGCATTGTGCTTGATAAAAGCTTTTTATCATTTAACATTTAGTAAAATAAAAACAGAAAAATTTACTTATCTAATTTATGTCCCGTCTTTGTTGTTTTATAGTAGCAATCCTCACTAAAAGATTTGTTATTCGCATCTTTTGGAAAAAGTCCTTTGGTCTATTACAACCCAAATTAATAATTTTTGATTTTATAACATCGTTCATCTCTATCTTTGATGTGTCTATAATATGACATATATCGGTATTAATAAAAATCGCCAGTTCGACAATTATCAGAATCAGAAATAATGTTTTCTGGTTTATCTAAAAAATCGCAGTCAACGAAATTAAAAACATTGCTTCATTTATTTTAAAGTTTACAACCTTGATCTGCATTTTCACTTCCAATTAAAAACTACTTGTACTAGGCAAATCGTGGATAAATTCTTCACTTATATCTACTTCAACAAATGATTCAGCCAAATTAAAAGCAAGTTGCGGTTTTTTAAAAATGCATCAATTTTGGATAACTTCTTTCTTTCTACCTCTTGTAACCGTTTCCGCTTTTGTGCTCCACTGAGATATTTTCTACTAGTTGCGCTCATTTTCACAGTTCATACAGTTCAATGTATTACACTGTATACTGTTGCAATTTCAAACAGAACTAAAGAATAATTTCATTAGGAAAATATCATACCTCAGACTAACATTGTTTATCTTGTAAGTTCAAAGATCGCATGGTCAATTGAAAATTCTGCGAACTGAAGTTATAAAGGTTGAGAAAATTGACGTATCTGTATTTACTATTCATGCATTATCCAAGTGACACCGCCGTAGCCCTATCTGTACTCGCTTTTGTGCTTATACCTGTTGTCGGTTACAGTATTGTATTGCCAATTTCTAAGAACTGATGGAGCATTTAACAAACCAATGACACGTACATGCATTGCTTGGTTTCTTTCTCTAATCCTCTTTTAAAATTTTAGAGTTACCGTAAACTGAGAATTCTGACATACTATACTACATGTATTAAAACAATATTAACAGTTGATTATAATTTATTAATTTGATTATAAGTTATATTTCAAAGCAGTCAAGGAAATTTTAGCATTATACTTTTAAAACAAAAATATTATTTTCGGTGGGCGATGGGGCCCTGAATGGCCTTGCCCCCCCCCCGCATTGCGGGGTCTACGGGGTCCATATATCCGCCACTGCTTTTGTGTTTCGATAGTTAAAATTATAGTCCTTCAAATGTACAAAGCACGCCTCGAATTTGTTTTTCTTTTATCTCTTCTTGTTTAGATCCCGAAATTAATAATGAACTAATACGGGCTCTTCGTTGAAAATTAAAAAATTATGCATACTTATATCAATGTCACAGTTTACAAAAATTGATAAGTATATATTTGACGCAGTGCAAGAATTTATAAAAATTATCTGTTAGCTCTAACGAGACTGTCAATTTCATTGTACCTTATTAGAGACTTCTATTTTAACTTTTACAATGTATACCGATTGATCAAATAAAAAGGGAACTAGAACAGGCCCTAGCACAATTTTCAAAACTGGTATTGTGTCAAACTCAGATTTGCTGTTTATTTTGGTTGTGTTATACGAATCAAAAATTTTAGTGTCTCTCCTTCCAGTCAATTGCCGATTGTTACTATAGCAGATGGATATACCTATACAGCAGACGAATATTTCTAGAATGTTCAAAGAATATTGGCCTAGAATATTTTAAATATTCCTAAAATATATAAAGATATTCGATGCACATTCTTAGAATATGTATGTATTTATGTTCAATATCTGCTTGCGTGTTATGGTGGACACGTTCTACTGCTCCTGAGTTTTAAACTAGATTAAATACAGAATGTAAATTTCAACAATACATACCTATGGCTGTTGCGATTGTTAACACTGACATGTTGTTTTTCTTTTTGAAACCAATCCAGCTATAGTTTACCATTAATTCGTTTGAAAACATTTTTGCCATGTTTGTTTTACCATCACTTTATAGTTGATGACACCAATTTTAGCCAGTTCTAATATCTAACACAAAATATCATTATTGAAATAATTTTTAATACTTACATACCAAGGCTTATTTATTCTTATTTGTTTCAAGAAATTTTTCCAATTCCAATAAATTATCTTCGCACTTTTGAGGAAAGTCAATTTATGCAATATATCTTTTCTTCCGTTGGTTTTCACTTTTAGGCTTTTGTGTATAAAGTTTTAACTCAGATATCTCATCCTGTATTTGATCCAACTTAACATATAGTTTATGCAAATACCTTACCACCTATTTTTTAAATGCACTATCTTAAATAAAATGTTTATATTATTAGGTATGTTTAACTTTATAGTATTATATATGTACCTGCTGTGAATGGTTCTGAATGAATTGCTGCAGCGAATGTTTCAGTTGTAGTACCAGCTAAAGCAATTAAAATATTTTTACATAAAAAGTACACTAATGGGAATGTGTTTATTCTATTGAATTTGAATTTATATGGGGTAACGGTTCAGTCACACAGTTTGCTACAAACAGAGCGCAAGTGTAACCCACCGCTTGGATCTTCAGCTAATTACATATAATGGTTCAATGAAATAAAGTCTAACAAGTCAAAACACTTTACTAACGTTACAATATATATATATATATATATATATATATATATATATATATATATGGATGCCCTTGTGGCTAATATTGAGTCACTTGCCAATCAATTTCATTCTTTAATATTATTTTAAGACTCATTAAATTTACATATTCTTTATAATTATAATCTTCTGGCTATGGAAAAAGGCAGTTGAACCGAATCTCCTCCGTGCCGACTGTTGATAAAACCTGCAAAGTCAGGTGAAACAGCACGAAGGCACAAATTGTGGGCTAGGTGATGCTGTACTTCCCATAATGTGTTCGTGTTAAATATTACATCTTTGCTACTCCTGTCCTGATGAGCCCCAATTAGGGCGAAACGCGTCGACAGGATGCCCTTGTGGCTAATATTGAATCACTTGCCAATAAATTTCATTCTTTAATATATATATATATATATATATATATATATATATATATACTATACTTTAGACTTACAGAACTTATATGTTCTTGGGAAAATATATAACTGGTTAAAAAAGAAATTTTTTTCTGTAAACAAGACTACAGTATTAGAATGGATTTATATTATCTGCCACCTACACGAATTTTTCATTATATAAACTGCATAAAAAATCTAATGAATAATATAGCAAAATGCTAGTTGTCATTTTACATTTAATTTTAATGATTCTTTATGAAATTGGATGAAAAACAGATTTCAAGTTATTTCATAAAAATTAATTATTACCCAACATCATAAATTGGGATTCAACACTTGATTGTGCTTGCGATAGAGTGAAATTGTCCATACATGATCTACTACTCATAGTACCTCCGTTTATTTTAATATCTTGTCTCACCATCACAGGTTCTAAAACAGTAATTTGTTAAAATGAATCAAATTATATTATTTGTTACCTCGGTAATGCTTCTACAGAGTCTTCATCGATAAAATGAACAACCTTCCAATTCATTTTGTTCTATGTGTGAACTAATATAAATAAGCACTATCTGATCAATTCTAATGAATTTTTAGCGGGCAAACCTTTGTCAATATCTAATCTATTAATTGAACTTTTAGCAAGGTTGTCAATTATTTCATAAAAGCTCGATGGATGCCTCCGCTTAGGCATTTTTACAAACGTTTTACTATATGACGCTCAAACATGTAAGAGATGTGTATTTATAGCAAATAATAAGTCCTATCTCGCCTCAAAAAAAATCGTTGTTGCTTCTAGCTAAATAACAATATAATATTCGCCAGGCTCAAATCGGCGTTTCTATTAAAAATAAAAAAAAGTTTAACACATTACAAATTAACCTGCAAAGGCGCAAAAATAAATTGATTGACAAGGGCAATTGTCAGATACTTTAAACTTTGCCCTGCCAACGTAAAAATATTAGTTGTCATTGTGGCCAACATAATTTTTTACTATTATCTATTTTTATACATATACCGTTGATTGAGCAATCAACGTGCATACATTATATTATTATTATTTTAATTGTCTATATGTAGAAATATGGTAGATAATTGTTAAAATTATGAAAATAATATATATTAAATTATATTATTGAGTATTATGTAATATTCTAATAATATTCTATGAATCTTCGTGTAATGAATATTTTTAAAATAGAAGTAATTAGACTGTTGTCATCTAATATTAGTATATTCTATAAATTTTGCACATCAGATATTCCAAAAAAGGAACGTTTGAAATATTCTTTGAATATTCTGGTAAAATATATTAAATTAATAAGTACTATGTAATTATTCTAATAGTATTCTATAAACCTTGGTAATGAATATTCTTACAGTAGAAGTAATTGGAATGTTGTCGTATAATTAGTATATTCTAAACACATTCTCTGAATAATCTACAAAGAATATTCTAGAAATGGAATGTTTCAAATATTCTTTGAATATTCTGAGAATCTTTCTGCTGTTAGGGTATTGTAAATATTTATTTTCATTATTAGCTATTGCGTAGTCAATGCATAAGTAAATATTCATAGATTGTATCCTTTCTTCAGTTCAAGAGTATAAATAATAATGGTACACTAAAATAAATGCAACATAGCAAACGGCCTCTTTTCAGCGTTCTAAAACTAGTGTATTCCTTCTTTTATTGTAGCTATTTTTGAAAATTTATCCTTGCTGATGCTGAAGTACCTAAATTATTGATGCTATATGAAAACGTCTCTTGTTTTAAAGAATGTTCTAGTTCTATAAATTACATGTATTTAACTGAAACTAATAATTTATGGTTTTTCATTCATGTCGTGAATTATGTTTTATGTCATTTTACAGGTGCGAAACAGATACTACCAATTGGTTCGGTATGCATGTTTATTGCCCCATTTAGTTGCCCTGACTCGATTTTGTCAGAAGTAAATCTGTTGTGGTAAGGAATAATGGGTTAAGTCGTGCTTTTTTGAAAACAGAGTTAAGTATGTAAACGTGTGGGTAAACACAGTACCTAACTAAGGAAAAATGGTTTATGTCACTTAGATCTGTGCGTTTGTTGGAATAGCTTATAAAATTCTGAACCATTGCAAGTAAAACATTTCGTAATTTGAAAAAGCGGTTTTAGTATACATAGCTCAATATTCCAATTAAAATATGCAGGTTTCAGTACTGGACTTGTTGGGTTTAGTAGACATAGCCCATTTTTCCGTATTAAATTTTGTAATTATTTTTCTGTTTACATTGAATCTATGATCATCTTGCTCTAGGAAAATGATGACACTGATGTTTATGTTACATATAAATGCTAAATTCACATTGTAGTAAGTGCATCCACTACATAGCTTTTTAAATTTTCGCCCAGGCTAACCGCACACTAATGTGTGGATAAATTCAGAATATTACCCACACAGGAAAAGAGAGTTTTAATGTAACTGGTTTTTGATTATGGATATATTTACGGCCGTTGTATACGTTTGGTCAGTTTTTAGTAGTAAGACATTTCTGACAGTAACCGAGTCTTACGGTATTATATTGTAAAACACCTGTACTACAACTAACAATATTCCTATAACATTGCAATGATTTTTAAAAGTAATAGTTATTTCAATATAACAATTTAACATCGTCTTATAACGCAGACAATTTATATTATTGTTTTAAATAGAATGGTACTTCACTAAAGACGTTGCAAAACTTTCCGGTGTGGATAATTTTGATTTTAATCCACACATTACTGTGTCGATAACGACGGGGTTAAATTTGTAACTGACAAACTGTTAGTTATTTATGATTGCACATTTTTCGCGAAATCATTTGCTATAAGTGTTACTATCACTTGAAAGGAAAAATGATATCAAGAACAGAAAGAATTATGGCTTTGGTACATAATAATCAGTAGATGGTTATTGGTTGAATCAGAACCACATTTGCACCAGCATCCACATTTGCACCCGCGAGATAAATCTTTCTGGACCAAATAGTTTTCTTCGACTAACCATTTTTCATCTTTCGAGATAAGCCTATCTTGTTTGGTATCAATTAATATTAGATTTTTCTCAGCTACCCGAATCTCTAGGAATTTTTTAGATAGCACCAACCCCCAGAGAGCTACACCAATTTTAAGATTTTTTTACCGCTAACATTCTGAACCAAATAGTTTTCTTCGACTAGCCATTGCATCTTTCGAGATAAACCTATCTTGTTTGGTATCAATTAACAATAGAATTTTCTCAGCTATCTGAATTTTTAGGAATTTTTCAGATAGCATCATCTCCCAGGGAGCTACCCTGATTTTAAGATTTCTTACCTGTTGCGATTTCTGAGCGTTCTTATAAATTTTTTTAATCATGTGATACATCAAATTAGTCTAAAGTTTTACGCAGAATTCGAATCTGTAAACAGATTTAAAATAGGACTACTCCTTACAAAGTTACACTTTAAAGCTTCCAAATCTCATTAAAATTTTTGTTCATTTATGACATATGCTTTAACCAAACATCTCCAAAAATCAAAAACCGTGGAGATTTTAGAAATGAATCCTTTATGGTCCATAAGTGTTTAATATTTAAAACCATTTTTCAAACGGTGATGCACTGTTTTTTATAATATTAAAAATCATAACTTTTTAAATTTTAAACAGTTATCAATGTCTGGTTTAACATTTTTTTAATTTCTAAACGCGTCATAACATAATTATGTAGTCAATGCTAAATAGGTACTTGGAAAATACAAGTCGTTCTAAATTAAATCCTTAACAACTATGGGCTACCTAAATTACATATGAAAGCTGTATATAATTTCTTTTCTTGGACTTTCTATTAATTATGTTTATGCATTAAAATTGATGTATAATTGCCGGGGATTTACACAAGGTACTTTCTAGCAACCATCCTCGACTACGTATTTAGGGAAATACAAATTTTAAATAAACACTTTAAACCTTTACTAAGGGAATACCAACTTGTTGTCTACAGAATACTTACTAATAAAGCAATTTAATTTTAAATAGCTTCTATGTAATATTTTCGAAAATGGTAGGCTTGAGTATTTTGTTTGGAAACATTCGAAGATCGCCGAAGACACTCGAAGAGTGCACAAACGCGGTCACTAAACCAATTAGCATTAATACCAAATATTCCGTACTTTCGTAGGTTGCTCATTTCCTAGAACCAAATCTCCCGCAATGTACAATGTCCTTAAAACTATCTACATTAATATTCTTAACTACACTTCGTGAGACCCCTTTAATCTTTTTAATCGCGTCTTTCTCGCTTACAATACAGTAGGACTTAGCCTTACTACCAACAAATTTTTAATATTGGACCCACATTAAAGTTGTCTTTGAATTTCCCTACAATTTTTTTGTTGACATGCGTTATATTGTCTTTATTATCTGCGGGGTACACCACTTTAAAACAAAAATAAAAACAAGAAAGTTTAATACGTCTATTATTAATTTTTGCTAATGCTGGCGATACAAATATGTAAAAACAAACTTTATCAAGAAAACATAATGTTTTTAATAGAATACATACATGTATTGATAACATCTATAAACTGCTGTAATAACCAGAGTCTGGCGAATCTGGGATAGCCAAATCTCTAGACATTTGCGCAAACGATTGCCTTGCAGTCGCATCTTTTAAGTATTGGATGGCGTAACATTTAATAATTTCCAACACTGTCAAGTAATTTAAATTGCTGCAATCATTAGACAGAGAAATACTGGCACGGCTCTCTTCCTCTAATAACGTTTGAACCCTTTCTTCCTCAGTCGTATTTCCACATACATTTTTTATATCACCCACAAATTTTTCGTAAAATTCTGGAAAGTTTCTACACCTTAACTCAGTCATTTTAAAACAGATTAATTCTCGCAAATTTAATAGCTTGATGCACTCGTACGCAGGTAGCACAATAACATTCCGATCTTTCCTAATCTCCATATTATATAAATTCTTTTTTTCAAAATTGTTCAACAGCCATATACTTCTATTAAAAGCTGTGCTCAGCTGTAATTTGAAATCTTGATCTAATTGTATGTCAACAACGTCGTTTCCAGTAGTCAAACTATTTAATCGAGTGTTTAACACGTCACGAGCAAATTGGTGAATTTGAAATTTCACTTGAAAAGTACACAATTTCTTCCAATCGAAGTATGAGAATGTTATCGTAGAATCTGCACACACCACTACAGCAAATAACTTGGATGACAGGTTGAAGACCGGCATATAAATCAAAACCAACTTCTATTATATGGTGGTGAGAATTTGGAGGACATTCGCCTAACCTATAGGTTGTCTTGCCAACTAGTTGGTTTATATTTAATTGTGGTACTCGCACATCACTTGTAACGTAAACACAAGAAAAATCCATCTTTAACTTGTAATTTTAATCAAACTCGACGATACTTTGGCGACTAATGCACTGGAACATGCCTCCATCGCCTTTTATGCCGATGGTCGGGCGTGCGCAGCTCTTTATTATGTTAATTGGCGTTATATGCAAGTCTTGACTGGAAAAGTAACGCGTATAATTGTTTTATAGTGGGTTTTACCTGTATGTATTTAACCACCAACACCATTTTTAGAATTATTGTTACAAAATTACTCTTAGCAGTATTTTTTAATATAACTCCATCGTGTAACCTATCAAATTAGTATAGAATTTTCCTGGGGAATCAAAATTAATTATCACGTCTTTTAAAATTAGCTCCAACAATGACCCGCATTTACTTTAAATAAAAAATATTCTACAGCATACGTTTCACCAACATGGAATTTCAAGCATGTAAGTGACGCGCGTAATTAAATGCGATCTTGAACCAAGTATTTAGATTACTAGAAATGCACCCTATTTTCTGTTTGAGGAAATTCAATACAAATTGGGTAATAATCAAATAATAGATGTCTGTCGAATTCCGGGACTATGTTTAAATTTTAAACCATAGATTTTAGAGAAATTTCTGTCACTATAATCCTGCATATTACAGCTTATTCTCTTATAATTTCTAAATAGTTGTACTTCAACTACAGATATAGATCGAATTAAGTTAAACTCGAACGGTTTTATATTCACTGGCTACAATATTATTACTTTAGTTTATTTCGGATATTAAACCGTAAAGCATTGTAACTTGAAAATGATTTCTAGAAAAACGCATACCAAGGAATGTTTGCGAGAAGCTCTTAATGAGGTTAAACGAGGTGTTGCAACAATGTACTCTGCTAGTAAGAAGTTTAGGATTCCAAAGTCGACATTGCGCGACCATCTCATACGATCGCAAAGTAAAAGAGATAAAAGTGTAGACAGTTACATCTCTGATATACAAACAAGTAATTTACAAAACTGTGGAAATGTGCACAGGAAGTACTTTAAGATGTACAGCAACACCTACCTACTCAGATGGTAAAGATGATAAAGAAGTTTGTAAAAGAAGTTTTAAGATGCAAAAACAAAAGTTTAATATTGAGGAAATGAACTCTGCAAAAAATAATGGAAATGCTCGTCATAAACTATCAGAGCAAATAATAAATGAATCAAGTTCTATGGATTACACCCCACATTCTGAAGATGAGAATTCAACACAGGAAAGCAGTAGTCGGGGTACGAAAATACCGATGTATATAAAAAGGGGTGTTGTATTAAAAAATACACATCGTACTGAGCACAGTTCAGATGATGCATATATTCACTTCAATGTACATTGGTTGATTGAAAGGCTGCAGTTGCTAGTTACTGTTGATTATCACAATCATCGAGATATACATAACCTAAATGAAATTATCTCTATAATATCTAAACTTCGACAAAAAGGAATTATAGAATAGACGGCAACAAAGTTAGATGGGGGTAAATATTTATACATATTTTTCAAAATTGTAAAATTGGAATAGTCTGCATCTGCATCTTGATAAGTAAACATCGTTAAAAAAATGACCGGAGAAAGAATTATATCTTAAGATGCTATAAAAATTTTAGAACAAGTTGTCGAGGAGATGAAAAAAAGTTTATCAAACAATTCAACTAGCCAACATTTGAATGGTATGTCTAATGAATCTCTGGCAAATACTAAAATAGTGCAAGACAAACCTGCACATGATAATGTTGATGCGAAAGATCAGAACGTAGACTTCAAGTCAGATGTTTCTGACAGAAAAAGAAAGAGACAACTTAAATCGTATGCTAAAGAGGATTTAAATAAAGCCCTTGACGAAATAAACAAAGGATGGATTACTGGTTCAGAAGCATCCGAAATCTATAATGTTCCAAAAGCTACACTCTATACGAAACTCAGATCAAACGAAAATCGTGTACAAAATTTGGTTATGTATGTTATGGTTTGCCAATTAAAAGGAGGAAATAGTGACTTTTGTGTGTATTAGTTTTAATGAATAAAAAAATATTTCTGTGTGTGGTGTACTTGTTAAGTATTTGAATTGAAATATAAATATGGTTTCAAACGTTTTGGTTTTATTATATATATATATATATATATATATATATATGGTATTGTTAGGATACAATAAAAATACAATACTCCCGTTACTCGGAAGCAGTAGCGGAATCTTGGTTTATGTAATATCAACGAAGTTGAACAAAGAAATTTTAAACTAAAAGGTATGTTTCAAACACGCAGTGCTTACAGTGTTGGGGTGGGGGTGACTCAAAACATAATTTTATAACTGTTGTGAAAGATTTTGATTTGGATAATGGTCGATATAGGAAGAATTTCGACGAGTATATAAATATTTGACATTATTCAAAAAAATAGTTAGTTCCCATTTAGAGTCTGATGATGACGAATGGTAAAGATAAATTTTGTAGTAAGATTATCAAGGGCTGAGTGGTTTCAAAAATATGCAGCGCTTCCGTTTGTGTACTCCCGCCTCGCAAGCTGCCCTGCTAATGTTACAAGAACACAAAAGGAATGGTCACTTTGGCGTAGAAAAATGTTTACAAATCTTAAGAAATTATTATTTCCTTCCCAGGATGGGACGATTTATATCAAAACACAGAGATATCTGCCTCGTCCCGTGGCGGATACCATAGCGTTTTGGCCGATGCGCTTCATGGGTCCTCTGACAAAGTCTCGTCCAGGGGCAGCTTATTTGTTGTTGGTTGTGGACGTTTATAGTAAATTGGTACACACATGTTATGTTACGTTGTTTAGAGAATAAGTCGTTTTTTGAGGTTGATAAACCGAAAGTAATCCTCACTGGTAATGGTAGTTAATTTTCAAGCAAGAATTGGAGTGATTCATTGGAGTTGTAAGAAATAAAAACAGTGCACACATTCACAAGGGAATATGACGGAGCGCGTCAACAGGTAGCTGGCCGTCTTCCGAGACCTTTGTGTCACGCGGTGCGTAATAAATGGGCGATGACGTTGATACGGTATCGGGCTGGTTAACTAGAGTCGTGCACGACAGTACCGGGTACACTCCAAATGAGCTGCATTTTGCACTATCTGTAAAAGCCTTTAGTAAAGAATATCGGGTTCCTTGATGACTCTGGGTCAGAAGTTAGTGGAGGTAAAATGATTACATCGGCGTATGAACGCTTAAAATCTAAAGCCAATAAACTTAAACTACGTTAAGCAATTGACATAGGTGCTGATCCGTGTACACCTACAGTCCTCCAGCGAGGACAAAGTAATTAAGAAATTTTTCTTGCTTTCCTCAGGGCCGGCTACAATTGAAATGAGACGTGGTCCTAACTCATAAGAGATGCGGAATGATGCCAAGGATGCTTCGATGGGTATTCAGAATGAAGTCAACTTCAAGCCCTACGTTGCGCCTTGCCCAAGGAAATTCTATGGTTTGCCTTCTTGAAAGATATTCGCTTAATTTTTATAACAAACATTTTATTCTATAAGTTAAATATGATAGGGCTTCCCAGTTTATTTTTGTATCATATTCACGTTATGGTATTCCTTAAATATGATAGGGAAGAGATGTAACAGTTCCACCCTTTTTAATTACTCCATAATTGGTTTGGTTGACTGTACCAAATATGTATCTGTATGTTGCTTATTTTTAAAAGTGTTGTGTCGGTAGAGGAAGGGTAATCCAGGCGGTCTTGGATGGTTTTGCGATTCTTCGGTCGACAGGTGGAGAAATGAGGTAGTAGTATGGGAGCGCTCAAGTGGTTTGTACGTACCGTGTGCGAGACATGCTAATAGAAGGGGTGCGGAACTAATTATGGATTATAATTTTTGTGCAAGAGATAGACCTGTTGTTGCTGGCATTTGGAATACCTATATTGAATATTTAACACTGTCGCAAAGCCAAGTTGTAGCCTTAAGTTTTAGGTTTATATTGTTTCGGTAGTGGGGGCATTTTTTTTATAAACGGTTCTATTAAACGCATCAAAATAACGGTGCTATTCGGTTTGTTGTAATTTTCTCTACAAGCTTCAACAGACTAAGCATTTCAAAAATCCACGACTGGCCGTGTGGAATTACGCATCTTTTAATTACCTGCACTACTTTGTAACTTGCTGCAAAGCTCTAGGATTTAAATTGCAGCCAAGTTTTTATTTATTTTTTAGCTGACTAAATTTTGAGTCAGCTTAAAAACACGAAGTACAGTTAGAAGAACACAGTTTAATTCGGGCTTGACATACTCAAAGTTTGACAGTACCTGAACAAGAGCGCGTTGAACTGACCTCGAAGTCGAACGAATTTCAAATCGAGTAGTCGAATTTCAAATATAGTCAAACTTGGCTGGGGATCGAGTCCATCTTTAGCGTCAGCTAATATTGACTTATTTAAATCCGCATGTTGACTGAAACAAGTTCGAAAACCCAGAATATTACAGAATAGTATTAGTTTGTTCAAAACAATGCTTTAATTTTGTTAAAATTATGTTCTATCCCTTATTTTAACTCATTCTGTTTACAGATAATTCAAATACTTTTACGCCAAATCAAACTTCTATTTCGGTTTGTATAGGAAAACTGATATGCTTTAATTAACACGTTAGGAAATCAGTTGCGAAGCACTATAAAAAGGTATTTTTGCAGTTAATCATAAATATTTTTTTTCTACAGCAACTTTTTCGTTTATGTATTATTAAGATGTAACAAAAATAATAAATTATAAAGCTACCGCAAATCCTCCTTGGAAAACGTATATCAAGATTATCCAGGGAGAGCAAATACCTCTTGACAAATACCCTTTAAGAGGACACTAAGCGACTTTTGGACAAGTTTCCTAAAGATTTTACGCTTTAAGTTATAAGTAACATTAAGAAGCTGTTTTTTAAAACCACCCCTTGAATTTGAAGGAAACTGTTTCTTGTGTTTGTAAATGACACAAAATCTCCTTGATGATTACGAAACATACAAAGCTATAAAAACAATTTGTTAAATTTTGTTTGTGGTTTACATTATCATTAAAACATTATTAAGTGTAAACTGTAGTAAGTAGCGTTATTGAAACGAATGTAAAATTAAATATTGTTACGTTCTTGATCGGCACAGTAGCGTACTTCGATTTCCATTCTCCTTATTCGGTCCAATAAAATTATTCACAAATATTTTAATCTTCTGAAATCACGTTACACAGGTCACTGATGTTAATTACAAAACATAACTGCACTGATGTATTTCTTAAAGCGAGGAGTACTCTAATTATTACTAATTCAACTACGTACGCTGTAATGAACTGATGCACTAATAATTTATTTACACAAGCACGCACTAATCGAACTGTTGTCATAATTTGTATAGATATGAATCGTATTTAATTTAACAACTTGATCAAACAATTTGTATCATATTACTAATGAATTAAGACACGAATTGAACTGCCGTTTGGTTACACGGTTTGTATAGTGAGCTATCGTACGTACCTTTAATGACTTTTTAGAATGTGCTACAACATACCCGTGTCTTTCCTTTGTCGGTTTTTTATCGTTTCTTTAAAAGCATTTTTGTAGTTATAAATTATGACATTGTTCGTTTAATGGCTTTAATTTTTTTATTTTTGAACAATCCAGCGACAATGTTACGTTATCAATCATGATTTGTTATAAAAGTCTTAAAGCTTATATCACTTTGGCAATGTTCAATACTGTGTCTTCACTTTTCTGCGCGTTTGACCATTTAGTACCATCTATTTTATTTATCCTCTATGATTCTACAAATCGACATTTTACTTAATTTACGAAAATTGAGGCTATTCTCTTTCAGCAAGTAAATGATTACCCAAGGTTAAATGGTTAAAACATTAAAAACCTTTAACAAAATTAATGTGCAATTAAGTTTGTGAGATTTCATACTGCTTAAATAAATATCTTAGCCAAAATTTGTACAATTTTGTTATTCTTCATCTGCTCAATAATTAAAACATAAAGTCAAATAAAAGTTTGCTTATCCTAAATATTATAGAATTCTGTTACAGGCAATACATAGCTAAGCTAAGCTAAGTTAAACACATTACAATTTTGAATACGCAAACGCAGACCAGGCGAGGATGGCCGGTCAACAACAAACCAATAGGCTAGTCCCTAAACTGTCTAACATGAGTGAGAACACACACTACTATTAAAACTTGATCAACTAATAAGTTTACTAAAATTGGACGCTAAAAACTCAGTTTGATGCGAGAAAATTTTGGTTTAGTCAAAGAACTAGTCTTCTTAAGAGAAAAATTATAACGCTCAATTGAAGTAAAGCATTGTTAAAATAGCTTGAGGCAAGGGCTAAAAGAAACTAAAAAGAAATTTAAATGGCACGCGCTTGTTTAAAAACGCTCATGTGTATAAAAGTACGCTTTATATTAGTTAAATGGAACAATACTTTAAGCATTTGTTTCATTCATACAACAAGGAAAGATTATTTATAAGAAAAGTTCTTTTATTTGTGCCAAAATAAAATATAATTCATCTAGTTCAGCTGCAGTTCAATTCGCTGCAAATTGGATCGTGACTTAGACCCAGTGAGGATCTGGTGCAATTTATTCGAAAATCAATCCTTGTGACAGAAGTTAGTGTTTAAAGTTTTAAAGCATTAAGAAACTGTTTGGTCAGTAAATAATTTAAGGCTCCTGAATTGAAAGTCAGATGAGCTTTTAATATTTGCGCTTTTAGTAAAGTAGTTCTTGAATTGAGCATTGTGTTTAGTAATTTTATTGTGAGTAGTTGTACCTGTAACGTTTTATTAATCCAAAGATTTAATAGAAATTTTTTATAACAAAGAGTAATTGACACGTATCGTTGATAAAGGGTATATTTTCAAAGAAACAAGCACGGTTTGGTAAGAACTGATACTGCAAGTCCATGTAACTATATTCTGAGCGTATGTTGAAACTTTGTTTTTTATGTGATTTATAATTCACTAATTTTCATTTCTCTATATTATTATATGTAACTATTTGTACACTAAAAATTTTAGTAAAGCTTAACATACCAATTAATTTTAACAGGAGAGTGTTTATTGTCTATCAAAAACTAAAGGTTGCAAAACAATAGCAGCAGTCGCATATGTCGTAAAATCGCGCTTTGGTTCAAGCCTATCAAATGGTCGAAAAAACAGACTAGTGTGTGTACCAAGGATTGTCCGTAACCACGAAAGATATTAAAATCAACTTGGGCATGGTACTACATTATCATTGCGTCTATATTTTAAAAATATTTAAGTACATACAGGGTAATTTATAAAAAAATGCTGACCCTAACTTGTGTCTTTTTAAATGAAACAACCTGTATATTTTTGCATATTCGGATTCTCTGTGGCATTTACAATTAAAAATGCTTTAGGTGACTAAGTGTAACCGTTCTGGAGAATATTAACACTTTAATGTGGAAATCGGGTCAACTTTGGAGTCGTGTTGCTATAGCTCTAATAAAAAATTTTCAAATTTTGTTGTACCATCGACTTTCAATAATAGTCGACTTACAAAATACGTACCTAACTTTGCCAAACAGCGTAATGCTATACAGATCTACTGCTTTATGCGAAATGTAACTATTCTCGGTTTTTCAAATAGAACATCCAGTAAATTTTTTCACAAATCAATTTCTCGTGAAAAATAAGTAATAAATGATATAAGGTTTTATAGGCATAAAACGAACCGTTTTTGAAATAAAGATACACTGTAACAGTTTTATTTTCGAGTTGGTAAACCTCTTCATTAAAGGTACAAAAATAATAAAACACATTTATTAAGTAAAGTCGTAATACGTTTAACAATTAAATTATTACATTGAAACAGCATCTAGACTCGTTAGTCTATTTGTTTTGGATGTCGGTGTATTCCACAGCCAGTCGCAAAGACGCTTAGAGGTGTGACAACCTCCCCCCTTGGACCCTCCGATCGTCCGAGAGCGCGTGATAAGCACTCGGCCATAGGTAGAAGTAAGAGCAGGATGTATACGAGGACGATGGCCAGTGACCTGCGGGTCGGTTTGAATGAGTGAGCACATTCTTAGAATAACGGTTGGTAAAGTATACACTTTATTATCTTGTTTAATTTGAAAAATTTGTTTAGCGCAACAAAATTTAGGCGATGAGAATCTAAACGACATGAATGTAGGCAACAAAATTTAGGCGATAAGAATTTAATTTACAATTTACGATGCAGTTAGTACTTTGAATACGAGAATCGACGTTAAGAAAACCACTTCATTTTACCATGTGTATTTAGAGGATGGAATGCTGATCTAATTAATAGAAGATCGTTTGTTGCTCCGAGCCGAGATGCTACGTTGATAGAATGTAAGCAGTAAATGCCGCATGGCGATGCACTTCCTAATCCTGTCTTGGAAAGCAGTTTTGTTTGGTTCGTAGTAGCTTTAAGAAATTCTTTTATGTTTCATTCAGGAAGCACGCTATTTTGTTTCGATGTGTAGAAGTGCGTATTTGTTATTTGCTTCAACTATTGCTAAGCTGGAATTCCCAGTATTAAATTTAAAATTCACTCACTTGATTTTGTAAGAATATAACCTGTTAGTTACAATAACAGGTGTAATTATATCATTTGTTTGTTTGAAATATGTTGTTGACACATGTATCCGTGATGGCAGATGCTTAACACTGCGTCACTACCGACTTTAAAAACAAGAATATTTTTGTGAACATTTTCATTTTAAACTGAAATTAGTACTTCGAACTTAAAGAGAAAAATTTGTATTTTAATTTCTATAATGTAATTGACCTAAACAGATCTGAGTGGGTTAGAAAATATTGGTGTAACAAGTTACACTTTGTTGTAATGTGTTTGATCATGAATAGGGTTGATAAACCTTATGTTAAATTTACAAAGTAATTCAAGTAATTTTTTTTAATTTTGTTGCATTGAATTTTATTTAAAGATAAACAGATTCTTTCGAGTAAATTATTAATCCAAGCTTAAAGTTTTTTATTTTGATCAAGTGTGATCAAACCTAACCACCGAAATTTAATATCTTTAAGAGTTGTATTTTGATACCACCCTTATATAGAAAATATTTTTTTATATTTCTTTAGGTATATTTGCGGGACACAAACAGTGCTCCCATTCTATGTTGATTTAATTATTTTACTTTCTTACAGGAACAGCGTCTTATTCTGTTAAGACAGTTTTTTGTCAGCGAATGCGATCTTTTTTTCTTTGGGTCTCCACGTCCGCCCTTAGAAATATGCCATGCCATTAACGTGAATCAATCCGGACTTGGTGGCGCCTATTTGTTTTAGTTTGAGTATGATCCCCCAACAGATTTCGACTTACCCCCCCATTGCTCATAGCTCTACCCAAGGAATAGACCCCTAGTTACGTCGGAAGACTTTGTTTTGCTGACCCCCCAACTTCTAGAGTCAGATATAGGTATTAAGAAGAGAACGCTGTTAAGACCAAATAAGGAAAAATGTAACAACACTTATGTAAAAATATTGAACTGGAAGCTCAAAAAATGCATTGCTTGCTAGCCTAGTGTACGCTCAACGGTACCTAGAAAGGAGACACCTTAGGAAAGATTCGTTTGTTAATGTTGCTTACAGATTTATATATTCTGGCAGTGTGTGTTTTCCCAAGCAGACTAGAACAAGGGCCGATGAGGAAAGTGAATTTGAAGTTGTAGCATCTCTGCTTGAAAATCCTCAAGTCAGCACAGAGAGCTAGGAAAAAATATGGATATAAATAGAAATACTATTCAAAAGTTTATTAAAAAAAAATTTCATTCTTATCATATTCAACAACATCAAGCTTTAATTGAAATAGATTTTTAAAATCATGAAACTATTTGTCAGTGGATAATTAGCAAAATTAATGATGAATCGAATCTTGTTAATAACATTCTATATACGGATGAAGCAAGTTTTCGTAGTCATGCAAATTTTAATTAACAAAACTATCATCACTACTCAGAAAATAATCCTCACATCTTCAGAGTTGCCGACCACCAGCATCGATGGCCAGTTTATGTATGGGTTGGCATAATTAATCGCAATGTGATCGGCCCTTTCTCCTTTGATGAAAGTCTCACTTATTTTATCTTTTGGAAGATATCGATCTAGATAGAATTCGTACGACATGGTTCCAGCAGGATGGTGCCCCTCCATATTACTTGATCAATGTTAGACGATATCTCAATGAAACTTTTTGAATAAAGTGCATATAAGGGGTGGTGTTCAAAACTGAGCAGCTCGATCGCCGGAGCTTACACTACTCGATTTTTTCCTGTATAGCGAAGTTGTTTATAAAGATCCTCCTCTCACTAAAGAAGAGATGAAAAATAAAGTACGCGCTGCTTTTGAATCGGTTTCACCAGAAATGTTGTCACAAGTTAAACTTTCTTTTTCTGACCACATTCAAAAGTGTTTGACTAGACATGAACTTTTTGAACATTTGTTATAAATTTATTTATTGTTCTGTTTCTTTCAAGAGTTCTTCACTGGGTTCCGTTTATATTACTCAACTAATAATTTTTAAATTTTGTTTGCTTCTTCAATCCCTTTTTGATATTTGTTGCTATTTAATACATTCCAGTTCAATATTTTTACATAAGTGTATTAATACTTCAAGAGCGGTTAGTTTTATGCCTATAAAACCTTATATCATTTATTACCTATTTTTCACGAAAAATCGATTTGCGAAAAAATTTACAGGATCTTCTATTTGAAAAAACCGAGAATAGTTACATTTCGCGTAAAGTAGTAACCCTGTATAGCATTATGCTTTTTGGCAAAGTTTAATACGTATTTTGTAAGCCGACTATTATTGAAAGTCGATGGTGCAATAAGATTTGAATTTTTTTTATTAGAGCCATAACAAAAGGGCTCCAAAGTTGACTCGATTTCCACATTAAAGTGGTAATATTTCCAAAACGGTTACACTTAGACACCTAAAACCTTACACATTTTTAAATGTAAATGCCACGGGGAATCCAAATATGCAAAAATATACGGGGTGTTCCATTTTAAAAAACATAAGTTTGGGCCAGCATTTTGTAACGATATTAAATCTACGGTTAATTAAACAAACAAAGTTCTTATTGTTAATTTTATTGCATAACATTTCTTCCTTATAAGCAATATTTAATTCATTCAGTTCGTTGCTTTTAAAAAAGGATTCGTTCAATAAATTGGCAACCGTGCAATTAGTGTTGTCTGCACAGGCGAAGAAACGCCTTAATTACAACGCTTGTTAGTGAAGCTTGATTTGCGCGTGCGTTTATGACAAGTCAGGTATTGAGAGACGAACGAACAAGTCAGTTATCTAGAGGCTAGACAGGAAGATGGCCGAAAGGTAATTTTCCTGGAAGCGGCAAATAGCTATAAAAGAGGAATAGAAAGTGCAACTTAAGAGAGAGGTTCCCGAAGCAGAAAGGGTTGCTAATGTGTAATTTAATAATATTCACACTATGGTCAAGATTGGAATTTAAGATAAGAATGAAGATGGTGGGGACGTGTTTTTCCTAACTAAAGAAAGATTAATCGACGTTTCTAAAAGATTTCTCTGCAATAAAATTCATCATCAAGTTTCAGTTCGTATTGGTTTGTGGTACGTAAAAAATCCCTAGTTGCACTGTCAAGGGGTGAGTAAATATTATGTATGCCTTTGAACCTACTCTTGTTTAAATTTATTCGCTTTATTACAAGGCTATATTTATTTCTCGAATTTAAATTTATATTAAATCTGCGTATGATATTCATAAAACTGAGGTCAAATAGTTAGAAATGGTAATGTTCTAAAATGTTGTTGTACAAAGTTAACAGTTGATTTCAATTTGGTTTGTAAAATGAACGAAGTCAAATTTTATTGTATTCACATGTCAGATTTGTGAAATTTTTTATCACCTCATAAATATGGTTACTATATCTAAATCGTGAAAAAGATTGTTTGTTCTAAAACTGTTGTTATATGATATACTATAAAATACAATAACACCTGTATTAATTTTGAATTTAAAGTTAGAATTTAGCTCTATTATTGTCAAATCCTTTAACAGATTTGATACCGGATATTTTTTATATATATCTTTTGTCAAATTAATAATAATTGAACTTTGATCTTGGATCTTTTAATGTCTAGTACAAGAACCATTCGAGTTTTAATATCAATTTGAAAATTATGATTTATATGTTCAAATATTGAATTATTTTTCTTGTAAATACGTTTATAAAGTATTACACGAATTATTAATTACAAGCACAAAATTTAATTGAATTTCAAAGTGTTTTATTTGACTTAATTTTTTTATGATAAAAATATAGAGAAAGTGCATTGAGTTGCCTACAAAGTAGACTTAAGGATAAAACCCTGTAGTCTATGGTACATTATGAAAATTTGAAACCTTTTATACATAAGTTTATGTTTGAATATTTTAGTTAGGTAAAGCATGAGGCACACAATTGCTGTCTTGTGTTGTATATAACGATCTAATTTTAGTTTAGTTTTATTGGTTCAATTGTTTGCTTTGGATTTTAGTTGATATAACCTGGTATTAGTATTGTTTAATTCCTACTTAGGCAACGAAATCTAGATATACCTTAGGATTTCTGCATCCTCCCTTATTGTATTTTTTTTTGTATTAGTTTAATTTTAAAGATACGGTGGCACCTACTTCTCCAATAACATTCATTCTTTTTTTGTAGTTTCTACTTCGGAATAACAAGGCCCACGCCAATTTGCTAATGCCCTCTGCAGAGACAATATCTCCAGCTAGCCGGAATATGTGTTTTTTTGGGAAATATTCAGCATTACACTGACACCCATTTTACAAGAAATACAAAGTGGGGCTTGCCAAGTAATAGTAACGTCATCAACGTAAAGGGCTCGATTTTTTTTTCGTAATTGTGCTCGATATTTATTACTTCCAATTTGTGGATAAATATATTGGGATTTCACTCTGCTTTTGATCAATTTAATTCTGTCTGGATAATCTTAGCGTAAATAGTCTGATTTAGCTAGTTTGATTTGTAAAAGTGATTTTGTTGTCTAAATTTTCAACATTATTATATTTTTGTATACCAAACATTCTTTGTGTAGCTAAAATATTTATTTTTCATCGGTTGAATGGCATATTTGAAAAAATTGTATCTTTTTAGTGCTATGTTTAAAAAATTAACATGGTTAAATTTGAAAATTTCCTAAATATCGTGTCTTTAATAATTGTATTGAACTTTGCTTAGTATCGGAGCTTTATAAATTTTTTGAAATGGCGAAAACTATTCAGTTAGTTTATCTACATAAAGAGAAGTTAGATTACGAATTAAAAATTAGTGGTTTAGAAAGTAGTAGGCCTGTTGTTGACAAGAGGAAAATTTTTGGTAGATAGTTAGCAAAGAAAGTTAACAAACCTGGTTGTCTATTTGATCTCTCGAGAAATGAGGTAATGTGTTATTAAATTGGTTTTAAATTTTACTGTCGCTATAACGTTTGAGGATTGCTCTTGTGCAGTATGCACGGTTTTGTTTTGCTAGCAGTTTTTATCTTTATCGACATTGCCACGCAACGTGTTCCGTCCTATTTAGTCTAGACGTGACTTGTCGTCGTGGTTGGTCGCTCAGCAATACATTAGTCTAGACGAGACTTGTGAAGATTGGTCGTTCAGCAGTACGTAAGTCTAGAAGCGACTTGACGTGGGTTTATCGCTCTAGCAGTTTTGTATCACTATTTTTGAGGTCAGTGACGATGTAATTTTTTTGGTTAATTAGTCTAGGCGAGGATCGCAAAAAATCCTTTATTCTAGCAAGTTTATGCGTTGTAAGGCACTTGTATTTGTGTCGGCAGTTTAATTATGAGTCGAGCGAGAGTGTACTCAGATCATTAAGTTGTGGTTAGCCATAGTAGTAATTAGTTTTTATAGGAGAATCTGTTTAGTAAATTACAGACTACACTTTTTTAAATTTTTCTCGTCATAATCTAACTTCACAAATTTTTTTTTGTTATTGGTCGTATAGTTCCTATAAGTGGTAAATTTTATTGTGCTGGAATTCTTCCTAATGATCATTTTGAAATTACTTTCGGAAGTAGTCCTATTTATGTTTCAGATCGACAAGGTTTATGGGAAGTTTTTAAGGATGTTCGTGCGAAATTGCACTTTGCATATGAGCGTGCAAATTGCCAATTTAATTTAAGAAGGAGAGATATTTCTTTCAAAGTTGGTGATAAGGTGTGGAGAGCCAACAAAGTGTTTTCTAATGCTGGCGAAACGCACCAAAATTTGTATTGGGTGTAGTTCATAAAAAGATTTCAAACCTAGTATACAAATTAAAGAACCCTGATGGATCCAAGCAAGGTGGCATATAAAAGATTTGAAGCCATTTTTCTGCTTTGGAATCAGAAGAATGAATGTTATCCTTGGTTGCGTTAAGATTGTGAGCCCTCAATTTTTGTTTGTATAGGTACTTATGTCAATTTAATTTTGATTTTTGTGTGAACTCTTAAAATATTCGTGATAGAGTTTCGAGAAAATAGGTTCACAAGCTGTTATATTTTTCTTGACGAAGTTTTCTAAGTGTGTATGGGTGATATGCACAGGATTTGAGTTGTAGTTTGTAGATAGTGATAATTTTAAAGGTGTGCACATTAGTATAGTTTAGCTTTGGTTAGAGATGAATGAGAAATCAGTTAATTAAAGTATTTTTTTGTAAGTCTGAACCCAGTTGAGTGTTCATGGATCACATATTGACGATATTGGTTCTTTGAGGTGAACATTTCACGTTCGCTTTGTTTAAGGAATTTAAACTGTAAAACTCTTAGAAGAGTTGCAACTTTATGAAATGTTGTGTTTAAGTGTAGGTTTGTGTGTAGGTTGCAAGTACAGCTTTTGGAGTGTTTAGCTGTGAGTTGAGTGAAGTTTTTGCGAGTTAGTTAGAATTTTAAGTGCCATGATAGGCACATCGTTTGTTTAGAGAAAGTTAATATAAAGGACCTATGAAATTTGTAGTGGTTTTGACTGATGCACCGTTATTAAAATTAATGGATTACTTTTTTCGGTGAGATAGTATTTTTAGAGTTTTCATAAAGAAAGCGTATGCGAGGCTAGTTTGGATTATAGTGATTTGAGTTTTAGATTTGCAAGTGCTCGGGGATAGTTATGTTTGCGAGTTTTTGGTATAAAGTTCTGAGATTTCTAATAAAACAAATTTTTAAGAGATAAAAGTTATTAGGTGTACATATGTTACTTTAATGATAATATTCGCGTTTAGACATATTGAGAATAAATGAATTTTCCTTGAGATAATATTCAGTATTTTAGTTAAGCAAGTTTTACTTGAAGAAATTTTAACGTACTATTGATTAAGTTTAGAAATCCGAGATTTATTGTAAAATTATTTTTGTGCCCGCTTATTTACCTTGTTGTATTTGAGTGCTGTACTCCCCGATTTAGTCTTCATAGGAAATGTCTTCTCTTAATTGTGTCTTCTTGAATTTGACTGCTCTAGGACGCGAGGTACGCGAAGTTGCCACTACACCCATTTACGTTTAATATTCGATTGCCCATGAATTCATCTGGTTAGGCAACCGTGTTATTCTTTTGTGTTCCTTTATTCTCAGGTCGGAAATCAAAAGTTTTCTTTCATAGATTATAAGTTGTACAAAACTGTTTATAGAGGTGTATACAAGCACTAAAAAATCTTCATAAATACTACTTTATTATAGATTCTGTTTCTTTTTTGGAGAGGGGCTATGTAACGAAATCAAATCAATGGTTTAATTGAATAAACAACGTTTTTATTGTTAATTTTATTGCATAGCATTTCTTCATTATAATCAATATTTAATTTATTCAGTTTGTTGCTTTTAAAAAAGGATTCATTCTGTAAATTGGCAAGCCATGCAATTAGTGTTGTCTTAAATCAGGTGGAGAAACGCACTAATTTGGGCGTGCTTTTATGACAAGTCAGGTTTTGAGAAAGGAATGAACAAGTCAGTTATCTAGAAACTAAACAAGAAGATGGCCAAAAAGGAATCTTCCTAAAAGCGGAGAATAGCCACAAAAGAGAAATGGAAAGTGCAACTTAAAAGAGAGGTTTTCGAAGCAGAAAGGGCTGTTAATGTGTAACTAAACATTTTCCACACTATAGTCAAGATTGGAATCTAAGATAACAACGAAGATGGTGGGGACGCGTTTTCCTAACTAAAAAATGCTTAATCGACGCTTTAAAAAGATTTCTCTACAATAAATACAAATTGGAGTTTTACTACAATAAAATTCATCATCGAGTTTCAGTTCGTTTTGGTTTGTGGTACGCAAAAAATTCCACTAGTTGAACTGTCAAGAGGCGAATAGATATTATGCATGCCCTTGAACCTACTGTTGTTTAAATTTATTCGCTTATTATAAGGTTATATTTATTGTTCGAATTTAAATTTATATTAAATCTACGTCTGATATTCATACAACTGAGGTCAAATAGTTAAAAATGATAATTTTCTAAAATGTTGTTGTACAAAGTTAACAGTTGCTTTCAATTTGGTCCGTTTAATGGACGAAGGTCAAATTTTATTGTATTCACTCGTCACTTTCGTGAAGCTTCTTGTCACCTTATAAATATGGTTACTATATCTAAAGATATAGTGTAAAATACAATAACACCTGTGTTAATTTTGAATTCAAAGTTTTAATTTTTGCTATAATTGTCAAATCCTTTAACAGATTTGATATGGGATATTCTTTTTATATATCCTTTGTCAAATTAAAGTTTTAATATCAATAAGAATTATAATTTATATGTTCAAATATCTAATTTATTTTCTTGTCAATACGTTTATAAAATATTACAGGAATTATTAATTACAAGCGCAAAATTTATTTATATATTTGGCTTAATTTTTTTATGAGAAAAATATAAAGAAAGTGCATAGAGTTGCCTACAAAGGAAACCTAAGGATAAAATCATGTAATGTATGGTACATTATGAACATTTGAAACCGTTTATACATAAGTTTATGTTTGAATATTTTATTTAGGTAAATCGTAAAGCACGCAATTGCTGCCTGGTGTTGTATTTAACGATGAAATTTTATTTCAGATTTGTTGGTTTAATTGTTTGCTGTGAGTTTCAGCTGGTATAACCTGGAATTGGTATAGTTTAATTCTAACTTAGGCAACGATATCTAGATATACCTAAAGGTTTCTGCATCCTCCTTTATTGTATTTTTTGTATTAGTTCAATTTTAAAGATGCGGTGTCGTCCTCCTCCCCAATAACATTCATTCCTTTTTTTGTAATTTCTACTTCGGAATAATAAGTAAAGACTCACGCTCATTTTCTCATGCCCTCTGCAGCGACAATCTTTCGAGCTAGCCGAAATACATGTTTTTTTGGGAAGTATACAACATTACACTGACACTCATATATGTGGGGCTGCTGTACAAGAAATATAAAGTGGAAAATTTCTCAAAGATACAACAATTTTTTTATGAGTCACGCTGTATGCACCTAAATATTTTTAACATGTAGAATGATTATGTAGTATCATGCCCAAGTTAGTTTCAATATCTTTAATAGTTACGGCCAAACCTTCGTCCACGCACTAAACACCCACCCTGTATATTTATATATTCTACGAGTAATCGGAATTGGAAACGCCGTATACAAATTTAAAATTTCGGTTAGTAGTAAGCACAGTATATTTGGTCTGTTACATAGACATGCTAAAATAGCAGCTGGTTTGTATATCTTTCCAGTACCTTTAAGCCCATTTAGAAATATTACATTTCGAATCCTATTTGACATTAAATTTCTCTTTAATTTTGCTTTGTCTTTTTGTCCAGGTGAACGTATTCTGTAGTCACGTATAATGAGATAATTTATTTTACAACCAGTTTGTCCACCCTGACGAGAAAATTATTTTGAGAGTAACGATTATTGAAACCTATTCATACAAGATATTTCAATATGCGGTTGGTTTATTACACAGAAAGCTCTAAAATTAATTCGCGTGCTTCATTAGTGTTAATACATGAAGGTGGTCACTAAATAAATAAGATCAATAGAAGCTTTTATTTCTGCTTCTAAAATACGAAGATATGCTTAATGTCCCTTAGTGTTGGTTTTTCTAAATTTTTATTAGACTTCTAATCGCTTAAGAACCAGTTTTTTCCACTTGCTACAACATAGTTAATCTGAAAATGGAATATCTTCAATTTATTATGTATGGTACATTTCTCTATTAATTTAACTTTAATTAATGTAAGTTTCAATTCCGTTCTTCTCCATATATGCAGCAGCTATAATCACGGCAATTGAACCTGAATTTCACCTTTACATTATTTAACTACACTTAAGCAGTATGGCACTAAACTGGAACTCCACTGCATTGAACCGAAGTGACTGATTGTGACTGGCTTAAAAAACTAAATCCTGGGCGCACACAGTTTTTTTTTATATAACTGATAATAATTGCGTTCAATTGTTTTAACAATTAGTGGAAGTGCATTCTCCCTAATGATTAATATCGTTTGCTCTGTATACATTGATACAAGATTCTCACGTGGGTTGGTCTAAATGATTCAGCAACGTAAGAGTTCTTGTATGCAACTCACTACGCAATACAAGTTGTTCAATCTGCAAGCTTGAAGGCAAAATAGAATCAATTTGTTTCAACAAATGTATGATTCGTGAACGAATAGTAGCTAAGGGTGAATCAGATTTTTCAATATTGGTTCGTAATTCTTCCAATTTAACATTATCTCTTTTTCCGGATCTACTGTATAAAAAAGGTTTACCAGATAGTTCCAATTTTAATAATGGACGTAGGCGTGTTCTCATATTTTTGACTGTTTCAGTAGGTGAAACAGATACCCCTCTAATTAGAAGTTCAAAATTAAATTTGTCTTTACGTAAACGATGAATATCCATTTTATGATCAGTCATATTAAATAGAAACAACAATATTTTATTATAATAATAACACCAATTAATATACTATATACGTATATATGCTTTAATAATATTTGAACAAAATCACTTGAATGCTTCACTATTTACCACCAAAATAATTCAAATTCATGTCTCGCACAAAAACGTGTCCAATAATATTAAGGTAACAAATTGTAGCAGCAATTTGCAGTTAAAGAATTTGAGAAATTCGAGGGCCACCACTTGTGATGCCAATTTTTGTCACGGAAAAGAAAAGTGAATTTCCTAAAGTGGTTGATATAATTACTGCGTTCCTTAAAGTTACAGTGACAAGTAAGTGTTCCGGTGTAGCTCAGATGAGACTCCGCAGGTTGTAGGTTTAGGTAAACCAGCAATGATATAATAGGAACGACTAAAGATCTCGAAAATTACAGTAACAGCTACTTAGAATAACAGGGCCCCAGGAACAGGGAGCTAAAAGTAAACCACGAGAAATGTTCCACGGTTCTCGGATACACCCTAAGTAAATCACTATACCAAGAAATAACACTTCAAATGAACAACAGGACTAATTTAATTAAAAAATATTAAATCAAGTTAACATAGGCCAAACTAAGCCTACCAACATATATATTGCAAGCAAACAATATATCTAAATAATACTTTAGCATAGATTAATTTCAGTAATAAAACATATAGATATCTTAACGTTATCTAAGCAAGAGCCAGGTCAAAGCAGGCCAGTGCGGTTATAGTTTACCCAAAAGAAAATAATTACAGTATACCAAAACAAGAAGGTTGCATAGATTTTATGGCTATAAAATCACGGTACTATTCATCAATATATACTTGGTTAGAAACTTAGTTAAATACACAGTACTCGTGAGCAGATTTCCAAACTGCTTTTTAGTTATAGCATTAAATTTTAAATATTTAAACTGACAGAATTAATACTTATGCATCATATACACAGAATGGTTCAAATAACAATTGCATTACTTGGAATATCTACAAATATTTGAAAAGGGTATGAGAAATACTACCTTCACCAATAATATAGACAAAATAATTTAAATCATAATAAACGGTAATGGTTCGATTTTTAATTATAACTTAGATCAGCTACACAACAAAAGTGTAAGTATGGTTTCCAGGAACTAAAATAATAAATTATAAGAGTTATTTAATACGTGAAATTTAAAAGTGCCAGCAACTTGGGCTTGATGCAACATGCAAAACACAATATAATAACGACATACAACATTGGTAGGCGAAACCTACTACAACAGCAATGATTTAATTTTTATGTCGAAGTTTATTATGGTACAAATTTATCATTTACAAACTCTCATACCCAATTGTGATGGAACAAAATATGACAAGCTACTTGCAAAACGTAACTAAATAAAAACAAAACAAACATTGGATTAATTAAAAATGCAAGACATGTATTTTTATTCTACTAGAGGAATGTTTACTGTTTCACAAACTGTAATCAAAACCCACTTGACACTTTACCTAATCATTTTTTATTAGAAATACGTTTAAACCATTATTCTCTTTTTTTCCATTTATCGGCCAATTAATTAATATAACAGCTTTGTAAATTGCATATTAAAAATTGTAAAATAATTGTGCGAAGCAAATGTAGAAATGTTAAATCTTGTAATTTCTTGTTCCCAAATAATTTTTTTTACAATAGATATTGAAATTTCAAAGGTTTTCACTGGTCATAAATGTTAGAGAATATGTATAATTAAAATATCTGTGAGGTTTATAACTGGACTACTAAGTTCCACAACACTGTCATCTATATGTGCTCCCTGGCACTTTATAAACCAAGTAGGCGGAGTATTAAACTTCATATCCTTTTCTAATAAATATCTGCATCTCGACATTTCGTCCCGCCCTATGCTACCTTACCCCAACTCGCGCTTTTACAGCAGATGGTAGGTAACCTGCTGTGATGAGCTCTTAAGTATTTGAAACGAAAGCGAGTGTTGGTTGCAACATAATTATTATACGTGTAAACCCTGCCCAACCGTTAATTACTAAATATAGTCAATAAAATCTGAAATGTGTTAAGGCTCTTAGTTCAAATTAATTATTGCTTAATATTAATTGAAAGTAAAGTACTTTCCTTCCTTACGCTAATACTACTTGTGCGTTATTTAAACATTTGATAACATAAATCTATCTGTACTTAAAACTAATTTAGTGTTCTCTTCTTCATGATTATTACAGTACAATTTGAAAAGCATACTTCATACTTCATACTACACTCTTAATTCTAATTTTCTTAAATAGTATAACTGGCAATTTAATAACTCGCGTTGTACCACCAAAACTTTTGTGATAACCAGATACTAAAAAATAGAGACTGATATCTTTGAAATGAAGAAAGGGCTACCAACCATTCATCTAAATAAAATGAGTAAGCAATTATGGTTGATGATATAAAGGCTTAAATATCTTACTTTGTTGTTTTATACCAATTTTTGTTTATGGACCATATTGAGCTTTAATAAAGGATAACACAATATTACAGGTAATTTTGAAGACGGGATGTCAGCAACGTTCTATTAAAAAATATTAAAAAAACCTTTTGAAAAGACATTGAGTGACTTTTTGACAAGTTTAGTAAAACTTTACAGCGCAAAGTTTCAGCACAGGAAGCTTTCTGTAGAAGCTTTTGTAAGGATTTTTAATCAACCAAATACTTGAGTACAATGTTACCAGAATAACCCACTTAGTGCGCTAAAGCAAAAAGCGTTAGTTTTACGCGATCATTAAAGGGTTTTTAAGGTATCTGTATATAATTTTCATTAAAGCCCTAATTCAAAAGTTTAAAACTTAATACTGCTTATAGAGTCCGAGAAAGGATAACTGCGCCATTTATGATGCCAATATTTGCAATTTCATTCTACTCGCATTCAGAACTATACTTTCACTTTTTGCTACCGCATTTATAGCTAAAGCGTTTTATATATTCGCAACATACGCTTTTACGAGTCGGCAACTTTTAAAATTTACGAGAGTTGAAACTCTTTAGTTTCAAATGCTGATCCGATGAAGTCTTAAGAGTTTGAATGATAAGAAGTTTTGTACAATTTGCAGAGATTGTTTGTAAGTGACTTTGTTGGGGACGTCGTACCGGTTGCATTGAATTTTAGCAATAGCATTCAGCTCAATAGCTAGTATATATAGATATGTATATATATATATATATATATATATATATTATTATGTATGGTGATATTAAATAAAATTATGCTTCAAAATACGAGTTAAAGTTTAATAAGTGCAACCTTAATGTGGTGTTGGCCTTTAAAATGATTTAAATAAAACAAATTTTCAAATTTAATTATGCCACGGCTTTTTAAAGACTCGCTCAGGGAAACTGAATCTATTATTTATGCTCTGTAAGAAGACGTGAGTTCTCTGTCCCCTTACAGGTATAGAAAACACAGGCGCATAAAGCGTTGTTCAATCAAAACAACTTAACCTCTTTTTAGTGCTTGCGTCTCGTGATTATACAAAGATTGATAAATAGACCCAACAATATTAATGTAGGTAAGCGTTTGAAATTCAAATTATTCACAAATTACTTTAAATGATGTGTATATAAAGATAACTTCAAATACCTGCAACTCCTTTGAATGTGTCTGGGTTGTACATGGACTTTGATACAGGATACAACAAGATCGCCTTGAATACTTGCAGTGAATACCTGTTAAAAGTACGTTTTAGTTTATGTTCAAAATGGACTTGACTTTAGTTTTAGGTTCTATAAATAAACTACAACTTTACCAACTGTATGCTTAATCGGCTCTATTACTAAGAACACTTTCAATACTTCACCAATATCAAAGGGGCCGTATCCTAAAAGGCTGGACCCTGCTGCAAAATATCTCACTTTCACTGGTGCAACTCTTCAATTACACAAGAGATGACCCGATGTTTGATTTAATTGGAAATCCTCCTCTGGAATTTTCTTGGTTGTATAACCTTATCACTTATTTTATATAATTCAATTAAAATGCATGCACTTGAAAACATATATATTAATTTTTATAAATTTTACAGGCTCCTCAGGCCAAAACATCTATATCATATACAAAATTTTTAATCAATCTTAATTCTAAACAACCATCACCTAGGAAACTAAAACATTTACATCTAGCCTACTAACTAATAATTATAAGGGATGCATTCATTATTTTATCCTTAACTCTACTTAATTGCTATTTTAGAACAGCTTTGGTATTATTAAATTTCATTTTGACATTTCATAACTTTTTATCACTTTATAATTAAAATATATTAAACTACTTTCATTTCAGGTACATAAAATTTATAAATGGAATAAAGTATCCTGAACAAATTACAATGAATAATTCTATCAACAAAACCTATGCACATTCAGTTGAAGTTACATTAGATACCCTTCGTATTGAAAACAGTGAAAAATGCTTTTTTTAAACCTCAAACGCTGCATCACTAGTACATAATATTCTATATCTGCGTTTAACAAGTAATTATTTATCAATCTTTGTTTACCGTAGTGTTTTTAAATTTTAGAATAGCTTGATAAAAGTGGTAAATTAATGTTTTTATCCTTAGTACTAACAACTACCTTTCTAAACCCTTTGATAATGTCAAATACTAATATATATATATATATATATATATATATATATATGTATATAACAGGTAATTATTTTATGACCTTATTTTATTATATAATATAAGTAGTGGGTTTTAGGTCTGCTGGATGATTAATAAGACTCTTTTTTATTACCTAAATTTTCGAATATATTTATATTCTTCTTCAGAGGTACTATAAAATATACAAACGCATTAACAATAAATAATTACATTTAAGATATACTCACTAAATTGAGATTTAAAATATATGAAGTGGCATCAGATATATAAATAAAATAATGTATAAGGTTGTTGAAACATATAATAAAATTACTTTGTATATATTAAGATGTTCTTTTTTGAAGTATATCATTTAAATTTTGGCAGTTATTTTGTATAATACGTATATCTTTTGTTATTTTTTATATCATAGTTGTATGCATGTACATCATTGTACTGATGAATATACTGATGAATATACAAGCTTCATCAATACGAATACATACACCTACATATACATATATCAGTTAGTAAATATTAATGTATTCAAATATTCAAACATATCATTAATGTTTCAATAACCTTTGTATATCATTTAAATTTAATTGTGGTAATAAAACAAACAACCTATAATTGATCATTTTTCTTTTTTGTGTTAAATTTATTATTTAGATCATCAACATCCGTCATCTTATTCATTTTATATGGGGTTTTATAAATATAACACATTTTTAAAAATTTTCTTTTATTTTCGTTTTTATCTCTATCAATAATTTAGACATTTTGGAAATCTACATGATGGTCTTTATTTATGATGTGCATTGATAAGGAACATGCATTAGGCTTCACCCGAACATCACTTTTGTGTTGGGTAACACGTTGTTTTAAATTTTGTGAAGTTTGGCCTATGCAACTTTGATTGCAATCAATACAATTAATTTTATATATAACATGTCTTTCACTAAGAGCCTCTGATGGATCTTTGATTTTTGAAAATTTTTTTGATAGAATATTTTTATTCGCTATTTTGATATTAAATTTCTTAAAGATGTTGCATAATTTAGGTGTTAGTTGTTTTATGAAAGGAAGAGATTTGTATGAAGAATCATGTCTATTTATATTTACATCAGTTTCAGTAATTGAATCTATAGATTCATTGGAATGACTGAATAGAAGTTTATTTACGAGTGATTTGGGGTAGTTATTATTTTGAAGAATTTTGCTTAATTTGTATAAATTTTGATTATATAGGGTAGGATGACATATTCTCTTGATTCTGTTTTTTTGTCCTAATATAAAGTTAATTTTTGTCTTATACGGGTGATATGAATGATAGTTAAGAAGTCTACCAGAATTTGAAGGTTTTTGATACCAGTTTAAAATTATTTTATTGCTACTGTTTCTAATTAGTAAAGTATCTAAAAATGGAACACTACAATTTGTTTCCTCTTCGATAGTAAACTAAATACTTTTATTGTAGTTATTAAATAATTGTAATATTTCATTTAATTAAATATCAGGCTAAAGGAAAAAAGTGTGTAGCAGTTTAGTGGCGCTCAACGTGGGGCACGAACCCACGACCCTGAGATTAAGAGTCTCATGCTCTACCGACTGAGCTAGCCGGGCAAGTGAAAATAGGGTGTACAATAGTAATGCATATGGAAAAGTGGGGTTAAATATAGAGTATTATTTTGTGTACAGGAAAGTCAGTTTGACAGTTTAAAAGGTGTGCGTGACAGAAGAGGAAAAGATTTAAAAACTGAAGAATTAACGTGAGTATATTGGATATCACTCTAGTTTATAGAAATATATTGAAAATAAAGGAAAGGGTTTGTTTTATTTAGTTATAAGTAGGAGTTAAGTGGGGGCTATAAGTCATTACTGAGAAAAACGACTAATTTAAAAATGAGCGAACAGGAGAAATTTTGTACAAGATCAGGAAAATCATACGGAAGAGGAGAATGTGTAATACAGCAGCGAGATATTGAAAAAGGCGACACAACAGAAAAGGTTCCTGAAGTAGGAATAGAGATCATACGGGAAGATAGTGAAGAGGAAATGATACATGTAGAACCTAATGTGGTCATAATCGAGCAAAGGGACATTAAGTCAAAAGATGAAGGAACGAAAACCTCCAGTCAAGAAATGGAGACCATTTTAATGTTTCTCAGAAATATGGAAATAAATTTACAAGATGGACAAGATGAACTAAGGAAGGAGATACAATATGTGAAAATGGGTCAACAAGACTTGAAACAACAGATGAAAGATATGCAATGTATACATAGGGATTTTAAAATAGAGGTTCAAGACAATATGAAGTATATGGAGGAAAGATTCCAGAAAGATGTTCAAGAGTGCAAATATAAAATAGAAAAAGAGCTGGATGAAAAGGTGAAACGATGTGTTGAGTTAGTTGTTACAGAAAATACAGAAATTAGGAAAGAAATACAGTTGGTTGACGAAAAACATGGACGGGCACATTTAAATACTAAAAATTTAATCCAAGAAAATAGGGACGATGAATTAAGATTGAGGAAAAGTTTTGAGGAGAATAGAATTTATATAAAAAAGGAATTAAGTGAATCCATTCAAAAGTTACGGGGAGAAATAAGAGAGATCGTTGATGTTGTAATGGCATGATCACTAGAGGAAAATGACAAAACTAGAAGAGATGCTCATAGAGACAGGTTTTGGAAGGAACGGGCTGTGGAGACTAGTGGACCAGAACGGAGAATGGCAAGAGAGAAACCTTGGAGATATGAACGGGGAAATTTTAGGCCGCCGTTAGGGTACAATGATTTCAAACAAAAACCAAGGAACGACAACACACCGAGAAATCAGGGATATTGGGAACGGAAGTTTAATACAGATTTTCAGGGCCAAAAAAAACAGTATGAAAACTATCTATCGAGATACAATGGAAGAATGAATAACGAACAGGATAGGATGGATCCAGTGAAACAGGAAGAAAAAATGCACTCATACATAATGTGTCAACAATAAACCCAAGAAGGGAGAAAGAAGATAGGATTGAGGTGGCTGATGTACATTGCAGCGCTTCGGGACAAAAAAAACTTCAATTTTATAGATTCAGAAGGGATTTTTGTAAATACGTTAGTAGATAAGTGTAGTTATGTTGATTTGTTGTTAGAAAAAAAACTTCAAATAAAAGGTTACCATTTATTTATTTAGGCTTAGGAAATTGTTTATATTTAGCGTTGGTGGATAGTGGTTCTGAATTGACGTTAATAAAAAAGGAAATTGTTTTTAAGCATCAAGAAATATTAAAAGGGCGTACTGTTACAATTAAAAAGGTGAATTTATGGTCAGCAATGAGGAAGAAGTTAACGATGATTGAGAAGATGTTATGTGTAAATATTTTTATAGGTCAAGAAAGAGTAGGGGAAGCAGAATTTTTGATAGCAGATGGTTTGCAGTTGGATTTTATTATAGGTATTGATTTCATTGAGCGATTTGGTGTTCTTATTAATGGGAAAGAAAAATGTGTCGAAATGAATATGGTACGGAGTAATTGGTTGAGTGCAGATTTGAGTAAGGAGGTTAGGAATGAAATTATGGATAAAACAGGTTTAGGAATGGCTATTAAGTGTGAACAGAAGGATATTGGAAACGGTCATAAGGATAATATAAGTTTAGGAGTGGTTACTTTGGATAGCTCGGAATATGTTAGGGATGGAAACAAGGATAGCATAGGATTAGGAGTGGTTAATACAGATAGTCAGAAGAAGATTAGGGATGAAGAAAATGGTTGCATAGGATTAAGAGTGGTCAATACGGTTAGTCAGAAGGATATTAGAGATGGGAATCATGAAAATATTGGATTAGGGACGAGAATTAATATAGATGTAGACACAGCTTGGTTATGTAGTTTGTTTGAGAGGATTTGTGATGAAGAACAGATCGGGATAAAAGATAAGAGTATAAGAATAAAGTTCAGAAATTTATTTGAAGATTATATAGGTTTATTTGACAAGAAAGTAAGATGAAGAAACGTACAGTTTTAAAAGTAGGGGACATAGTAGTCGTAAAACGCTTGAGAGTTTCAAACGCAGAGAAATATATTTGCACAAAGTTATCTTTTTTGTATGAGGGTACATTTATAATTCAACAGGTATTCGCTGACAATAATGTGTATGGACTGGTGGATCAACAAGGTAGGCCGAAAGGTCGTTATCACATACAAAAGTTATATCCTTTCGTTTCGTAAGTAGGGCATATTGGGGTGTTCCACATTTAATATTTTGGCCTAAGAAAATGGAGACGGAGCGGTGTGTGTGGGTTAATGTAATTTCAAGATGTGAATTTATTCTGATGTTTTATTTAAAAAAATTTTTAAGATAAGGTAGGCTATTATTATGGTAACCAAGGTGATATTATGTTTATTGAATTGATTGATAAAGTAATTTTTTTGGATGAGATGTACTAATTTTAATTTTAGAATTAAGGTTTATGTTTGACAAGATTTTTGTACAAGATTTAATTTTGATTTAATGTTGATTATATTTGAAATGAATATGAATAAAAGTGGAACTCATGATTTTTGAGTTTTAAGGAGTTTTGGTTTTTTTTTGAAGATTTTGACACAACGTAATATAAATTATACCAAAAAGACTAAAGAAGTGTGGTAAAAGGATATGGATGGTATTGTTACTGGTAAATGGGAAGATTTAAATCAAATGAGAGCTGCAAAGAAAAAGGAAATGGTGGAAGATATTTTTAGAAATTACAGTAGTAAAAGGGATATATGAGTTTTGACATTTAATTTTCTTAATTTTATTTTTGAGTTTGAAAACGAGGTTATATTTTGTGCATCATATATGATAGATGTAGAAAAGTTAGTTTCAAAAGTCCAGTATATAAATTTTGGCCACAGTTTGAAAGATATGCAATGTATACATAGGGATTTTAAAATAGAGGTTCAAGACAATATGAAGTATATGGAGGAAAGATTCCAGAAAGATGTTCAAGAGTGCAAATATAAAATAGAAAAGAGCTGGATGAAAAGGTGAAACGATGTGTTGAGTTCGTTGTTACAGAAAATACAGAAATTAGGAAAGAAATACAGTTGGTTGACGAAAAACATGGACGGGCACATTTAAATACTAAAAATTTAATCCAAGAAAATAGGGACGATGAATTAAGATTGAGGAAAAGTTTTGAGGAGAATAGAATTTATATAAAAAAGGAATTAAGTGAATCCATTCAAAAGTTACGGGGAGAAATAAGAGAGATCGTTGATGTTGTAATGGCATGATCACTAGAGGAAAATGACAAAACTAGAAGAGATGCTCATAGAGACAGGTTTTGGAAGGAACGGGCTGTGGAGACTAGTGGACCAGAACGGAGAATGGCAAGAGAGAAACCTTGGAGATATGAACGGGGAAATTTTAGGCCGCCGTTAGGGTACAATGATTTCAAACAAAAACCAAGGAACGACAACACACCGAGAAATCAGGGATATTGGGAACGGAAGTTTAATACAGATTTTCAGGGGCAAAAAAGACAGTATGAAAACTATCTATCGAGATACAATGGAAGAATGAATAACGAACAGGATAGGATGGATCCAGTGAAACAGGAAGAAAAAATGCACGCATACATAATATGTCAACAATAAACCGAAGAAGGGAGGAAGAAGATAGGATTGAGGTGGCTGATGTACATTGCAGCGCTTCGGGACAAAAAAAAGACTTCAATTTTATAGATTCAGGAGGTATTTTTGTAAATACGTTAGTAGATAAGTGTAGTTATGTTGATTTGTTGTTAGAAAAAAAACTTCAAATAAAAGGTTACCATTTATTTATTTAGGGTTAGGAAATTGTTTATATTTAGCGTTGGTGGATAGTGGTTCTGAATTGACGTTAATAAAAAAGGAAATTGTTTTTAAGCATCAAGAAATATTAAAAGGGCGTACTGTTACAATTAAAAAGGTGAATTTATGGTCAGCAATGAGGAAGAAGTTAACGATGATTGAGAAGATGTTATGTGTAAATATTTTTATAGGTCAAGAAAGAGTAGGGGAAGCAGAATTTTTTGATAGCAGATGGTTTGCAGTTGGATTTTATTATAGGTATTGATTTCATTGAGCGATTTGGTGTTCTTATTAATGGGAAAGAAAAATGTGTCGAATTGAATATGGTACAGAATAATTGGTTGAGTGCAGATTTGAGTAAGGAGGTTAGGAATGAAATTATGGATAAAACAGGTTTAGGAATGGCTATTAAGTGTGAACAGAAGGATATTGGAAACGGTCATAAGGATAATATAAGTTTAGGAGTGGTTACTTTGGATAGCTCGGAATATGTTAGGGATGGAAACAAGGATAGCATAGGATTAGGAGTGGTTAATACAGATAGTCAGAAGAAGATTAGGGATGAAGAAAATGGTTGCATAGGATTAAGAGTGGTCAATACGGTTAGTCAGAAGGATATTAGAGATGGGAATCATGAAAATATTGGATTAGGGACGAGAATTAATATAGATGTAGACACAGCTTGGTTATGTAGTTTGTTTGAGAGGATTTGTGATGAAGAACAGATCGGGATAAAAGATAAGAGTATAAGAATAAAGTTCAGAAATTTATTTGAAGATTATATAGGTTTATTTGACAAGAAAGTAAGATGAAGAAACGTACAGTTTTAAAAGTAGGGGACATAGTAGTCGTAAAACGCTTGAGAGTTTCAAACGCAGAGAAATATATTTGCACAAAGTTATCTTTTTTGTATGAGGGTACATTTATAATTCAACAGGTATTCGCTGACAATAATGTGTATGGACTGGTGGATCAACAAGGTAGGCCGAAAGGTCGTTATCACATACAAAAGTTATATCCTTTCGTTTCGTAAGTAGGGCATATTGGGGTGTTCCACATTTAATATTTTGGCCTAAGAAAATGGAGACGGAGCGGTGTGTGTGGGTTAATGTAATTTCAAGATGTGAATTTATTCTGATGTTTTATTTAAAAAAATTTTTAAGATAAGGTAGGCTATTATTATGGTAACCAAGGTGATATTATGTTTATTGAATTGATTGATAAAGTAATTTTTTTGGATGAGATGTACTAATTTTAATTTTAGAATTAAGGTTTATGTTTGACAAGATTTTTGTACAAGATTTAATTTTGATTTAATGTTGATTATATTTGAAATGAATATGAATAAAAGTGGAACTCATGATTTTTGAGTTTTAAGGAGTTTTGGTTTTTTTTTGAAGATTTTTGACACAAGGTAATATAAATTATACCAAAAGACTAAAGAAGTGTGGTAAAGGATATGGTTGGTATTGTTACTGGTAAATGGGAAGATTTAAATCAAATGAGAGCTGCAAAAAAAAGGAAATGGTGGAAGATATTTTAGAAATTACAGTAGTAAAAGGGATATATGAGTTTTTGACATTTAATTTTTCTTAATTTTATTTTTGAGTTTGAAAACGAGGTTATATTTTGTGCATCATATATGATAGATGTAGAAAAAGTTAGTTTCAAAAGTCCAGTATATAAATTTTTGGCCACAGTTTTGTATTAGAAAAGATATCTGAAAACATCACCAAGTAGTCCTGTCATTATTTGACAGATCAGAATAATTTTTGAAATTTAAAATATTGGTTATTAAAACGCTTTGAAATTGCAGGAACTTCTTGGAGAGCACAGCGTCGTCTCCATTTGTAGAAATTACCTGGAGATACACCTAGACTTTATCAGGATTCGGTAAATATTTAATCATAGTAAAAAAAGTTTATAATTTGTGTGTGTGGTATAATATTTGATTGATAAATTGGTACATCACATTATTTTGGTAGATACAGATACTAGAGTAGAACCCTAGAACCTCCACCTGAGGTTATGGTCGTACATGCTACGTGGAAAATAACCGTTTGAGCTAGTCGGCGCCTTTAGAAGGAAATATTCTTTTTTTTTCATTTTCCACGAGATTTTGATAACTACACATATTTGAAGGTTAGCGAAATTAAATATCAGGCTAAAGGAAAAGAGTGTGTAGCAATATATATATATATATATATATATATATATATATATATATATATTGATATGATAACGCTGCACACTTATGTAATTATACGTTTAGTCTCCTACTGACCGCCACCGCTTTGTGTCTTTTAATATCCTAAAATTTAAATAGGCCTCAGCTAGCTCAGTCTAATTCACACAGACTGCACAACGTCACGATAACAAATAATTTACCCACCTTTTATCTAATACTTTTCTTGCTTTGAATAAGAAAAACAAAGTCTACTAATATTTGTATAATGAGAAAGAAAAAAAATCATATGCACTTCACAGATTAATATGTTTTACTGTATGACCAAATAAACCTCTAAATCAAATAATAATAATTTTTTAATTGTTTATTCCCAAAATTATAACTCCCTTTCTTATTTTAAAGTCAGCAAAAAATGACACTATACTCTACTAGATAATCTTTGAACGTTCAAGACAGTAGATAAGTTACCTTCGTTCTGGATAAAAAACCGGTTTTTCCCTTGTATTTCTTATGGGCCAATTCTAAGGTCCATCCTGGTCATTTTTGGTAGATACAAAGGTCATTCACCCCGAGGTCGCCGCAAACATTTCCACATCTAGTAACAAAATCTGTACAATAGTTTTCTTCAACTAAGCATTTTTTAGCTCCAGGCACGGATCTCGCACTCGACAACCCAATCTGGGAGCTAGACCTTCTACCCCACCACCGCACTTGCAAAAAAATTCGCACATCTGGTAACAGTATTAAATAACATTATCATCCTAAATTTGCACAATAGTTTTCTTCCACTAATCATTTTTTAGCTTACGGCGGTATGGATTGCACTCTCGGCACCATGATCTGAACCGTCACCACAACAACTACCACCACCACCACAACCACTCGTATTTTACTAATTTTACCAGGTTTCCTTTGAAATATTTCTAGCCCACGACATCTCACTATAAGATGTCTCTATGTGTGTTATTAACTCAACATTGTATGGCATTGGATGTCGTGCAGTTGTAAATAGAGTGAAGCACTGCAAAAGAGCATGAATTATACAAATCTCTAGATTTCTCTCTATAACCGCATGAACTGAATTCTGTCAGCAAAAAATTTATTTGAATGGTCTCAATATCTTTGCAACCCTGAAGAGCGGAGTGTATCATTTTCAGGACTGCTCGATTACGGTTATGACCTGGACAACAGCTACAGTACAAAAGCAAATTTTTTATCTTTCCTTGTTCAACCAAGATATTTATGTATTTATTTAATATTACTTGTAATTTCGTAAACTCCATGCTTCGCATTCACTTCATCTCAAGAACAACAATAAACATTACGTGTGCTACTTTCGTAAAAATATAGGTTATATACTGCAATTTTGCGAGAGTAGTAGAAATGTATCCTATTACCGTGATGTGTATTAATTACCTTTTCCATATCAGAACTTACACACGAAGTATTGAGGTACGTTTTTCCAATATTCTGGTGGACTTTAAATCTAGCATTTGAATGAGTTTTTTAGTTTATGCTCCATCTTCTCTGTTTCAAGAATTAAATTACTTTCGGGTGACTGTTCAAATTTCAATCATTTCAAGCATTTATCTTTCTTTGGAACATAGAATGCAATGTTGAAGTCTTTCTTAAATATACATAAGAACACTCGTTCAAATATCGATACATTGCTCAATGTCACGAGTTTTGCAAACTTGATATAAGTTAGATAAGTTTTTAAATTCTAGGGAAAGGTAAACCCGAGAGTCCTTACGGTGAGATGGCACAGCAGGAGCATTTGATAAAATTGCATACCGTGGCTTTTGTGCAGTCTTTTGTTTTATTAGGAGCTCTCATTTGCTTTGCCATGTAAGTCTCCTTTGGCTGTTCCCAACCAAGCGTTGTTTACTGTATAGTAAATGAATTTGTGTGAAATATCAATTGTTGAGGCCAAAAACTGAAGACAAACCGACTTTTGCATTTCCCTTCATTAATAAAGTATTTACACGTAACACTACACTTTTGTGAATCAGTACTTCATTTACGTTTTATAGCTGTTTTTTTAATTAAAGGTACAATGCAGCCCCTAAGTCGATCTTGGAAAAGTTTAAAATAATGTTCGACTATGAGAATTCTCTTTTCTTTCGGGAATTGAACCACAATCATTGCCACCTTTTTTTACTATGGAATGGATCAGGTTGAACTTTTTTAGAAGTTAGAAGTTTAGTTTTTGTATCTTCCTCACCAGTATTCTTCAGTTTCTTTCTTGACGCTATTTTATTCATATACTTTGAACACTAGATTCTCCAACTCTGGCTTATCCGTTGTTTTTTGTACAATTTTCTGTTTTTGAAATCTATTTTTCGACAAATTACCAACGTCTTCATCAATTGCCGGTTCTGAACTTGAAAACCATTCATCAGAGTCACCGTCGTAATATTCACCAAAAGTACTCGCTAACACACCTTCCTCTTCAGAAAGGTAATCTACATATTGCTTCTTTAATTATTCCTTACTCCTGCCAAGACCTGTTGAAAATAATTTCTCGTTTGCAGAGGTTCTAGAAATTGGATTAAATGCGGAGGTCGATAAACTAGCACCATTGTATGTATCTATTACATGAGACGTTATCGTCTGGTTTGTAGTTTTTCTGAATCAATATTTGATAAAGCAGCATCATCACTATGAGGATGTGTTACTGGAGACATGAAACATTGCTTGTCAGATTTACTGAACTCCACGTTAAATTAGTTTGCAAGCAAATCAGGAGTGTATGGTTGCAATTCTGTATACACAAGTGTTTTACTATCTGGATTTTCTGCGATAATGTCGTAAAGGCGGTTCCGTGGCGTAGTTGGTATGCGTGTGACTACCATGCCCAAGGTTGCGGGTTTGAATCCCGACCCGGTCCGCTTGAAAAATGTTATGCGAGCATTGTTCACGAAAATGCGCCCTCGTTCGGATGAGAGGTAAAATGTAGGTCCGGTGTGTGAGTGTTGTTACGCATGTTAGAGCTCTCACCTTGGTTGGAACAGCTGGGGTTCGGTAAAATAAAAAATTTGCAGATAAAAAACTTGCTTTCTGTCCAATGTAGTTTCTTTGGGTGGAACATTCAAAAGTCAAATGTAGTGAAATGTCATAACCTGATAAAAGTTGAACAGCTGATTCAATAGGTGAAATCACAATCTCGTTTAATTGAATCATCGAAGCTCAATCTCCCTAGAAACTTAATTGTGTAGTTTGTTTAACAGTTTTCGAGTGCTAGGTCCGCAATATTATTACTACGCCTCTTTTTTAAATTAAAAATAATCATGATACCATGTTGTCATTATGTAAAAATTTCTAAATATAAAGTTCTTGTCGCTAAATCAACCTCAATTTACATTTAGGTGAATAGGGATAAGCGACAATGTTTACGAAAATAAAAACTGGGAAACATTACTTATGCTGTATATTTCGCTCTATGATATTCAGGTTGTAAAGATTAATATCTTTATGCAGCGTGCTGTGCTGCATGGTTAAACAATATAACTGACATCAGATCAAACTGTTGCAACAAAGCAAAACTAGATAAATCGAATATGCACGCTATTAATAAAATGGTAAAAACGTTTAGTTTATATTTTATTGAAGCATATATTTAATCACAACAATTTTCAGATTTGTCAATAAACTAGTTGGTTAGTCGCAAAATATCACTCGTTGGTCTCCAAATTACAGTCGGGATAAGCGACACGAAAGTATGGTTTTGATCATGAAACCTTAACCAAATGATGAAAAAAAATCAAGGGGTTCCAACGGTTATAATAAATCAGTTTTAAAAAAAAGTTACTTACCACCTTTTGCCTTTTAAGCGTCGATATAGATTCACAACATGAACGACCAGTACTTTTCAAAAGTTTGTAAAGACGCAGGTTAATCTAGGTACTTACTAATAATTTTTCAAAATCTTACGACACTAATGATTAAGTCGTTAGGTACCAATGTTCCCACAAAACTTACAAAGAAATTTAATTGATATCAAATTATTCTAGTTAATAATTCAAAACCGTCTTTCTAAAAGCCTTGTGAATTTGTTAATAAGTATCGTTTGCACAACTGATACACTGAGAAAAGTGATTTGGTTGATACAACCAATTCTGTTGTTTTGAAGAGTAAAGCATTTGATCAAGTATTTTTTAGTCGTTCTAAACGAAACTATATTCACTGAACCGCTTGTAGATGGTTAAACTAACATCAAAAATTAGTTGACTTAAATTTGTTTGTTTGAATGCATAATAACAGTTGGTTAATAAAGGAATGCAAAAGTGAATTTCATTGAACATCAGTCGTATTTAATACAAACTAATATTGTCAACAAATTTCATATTTTAGTCCGATACTACATTAATGTTGAAAAAAATCCATTTTAGTTAAATGAATGCTGGAAAAAGTGTCAAATGAATACGTTTTGTAACAAATTTAACATTGAAATAAACGTACTCTAGCTTGTTGATTTAAATAAACTACGATAGCGAAATCAAACGTCGAGGTTATTTGTTGAACGCAACGGTATTTATAAGTCTCCGATGCTGCGTATTGGATGTACGGCGCGCGCACATTATAACTTTAATATACTGCTACCCTTCGACTGCGACACGTCAACATGGCGTCAAGCGTTACTTCGCATTGTTTATTGTGTTAGTTTCCATAAAACTATTTCAACCAACTATAAAAATACATGGAAGATAAATTTAGTATGCTGTACTATGTTTAAACAAAATCTTTTTTTTCTAAAAACACGTAAGTACCTTCTTATAAATTGGTCTCATTGCCCATAACTAAATGCCGTTGTTTTTAGCATTCAACTATATAAGCGAACGTCTAACTTCAAAGACCAATGGCAACCTCAAGGAATAAACAAACTTTCAATAATCAGTGTCAGTTTTATAAAGTTGAAGTGGAAGCTAAACTGAAAATTATGCACGATGAACTAGAGTTAATGTAACATTCAAGGTGATTTGATTCAATATCCAACTTGATAATGTGACTGAATGAAGTTATTTTAAATCAAATTTTTTAAATCTGTTAGGGATTAACAAATTCATTTGTTGATCCCCACGTTGAACTAAAAAATTGATTAAAATAACTTCACTAAGTCGGAATCGATCAAGCTGGAGATTGAATCAAACTACCTTGGATGTTTAAACTAATTCTATTTCTAAACAATGTACAACGCAACGAAATGATTGATTTGACAGTTAAATGTTTCAATTGAACACAATAAAAGTTTGTTTAAACCAAAAATGTTATTACTTCAACACTTTTTAGCCACTTAGCTTAATAATTATTAACTGTGCTCAACATATGGGTTAGTTAAACCAATGACGCTTTTTGGTTAGTGGAAAAATTTGATAGTTTGTTTTAATGCTGCAAACCCTTTCAAGTACTAAACTCCTGTATTTGCTTCAATGATTTTTATATGTAAGTGGGATATTCAGCGTGTTGATTTAACATAACAGTTTATTTGATAAAAGTATTAAATAATTCAAATCAAACCTACAAGCAATTGAAGGAACGATACCTAACATTCAAGTTACATTAATAGCGATTTGAGTATAAATGCCTTAATTATTGTGGTACAAATTTAGGTTTGTTTGCTTCAAAATCGGTTTTCCAACATTTTATTATGTTCTATTTAATGCATGTAGATCATTGTTTATATACAAACCAAAATTCTAATTGAATCAACTAATTTTCAGTTGAAGCAACAAAATCCTTTTCTCAGTGTACGAACCCCCAAAAACTTTAATTTATATGATAAATTTTATAGATTTAAAAACGAATATTTTCTGTATAAACCTACCTTACACATTTCATTTTTCTAAGCCTTCAAGCTTGTTCATATTTCTCTAATAAATCTTATCTTTCATTAAACTTTCTGGTGACTTTGTTACAAATTAAGAAGGAATTAAGACAACCGTCGAGTTACATCTGGACCTATAAAACGATGTCTTTTCCAGCAGTTTTAATTACAAAAACTCTATTGTTTTCATTTATTTCCCTAATAATAGTTTATTGCGAGGCAGGTTTATTTTAATTTTCTACCTCAAAATTGCGTTTTATTCGCACTAAGCTTGAAAGTTCATGTAACTTTGGTTTGTCTAAAATGTACTAAAGCAGGTCTACTGGGAATAAATCCGTGCAAAGTAATACCGTGATTGGGTTTTAGTATAGTGGTATTTTAGATTTGTACAAATTAAATGAGCATGGTAGAAGTTTCCAGGGACAAACCAGAATTCAGATACTTTGATAAATTTCCCGGGCAGAAAATCTCATTTAGCAGAAGGAAACATTAAGGTGATATTTATTCGTATATAAAACGTCCTTCAAAAGGTGTTTCGGATAATTTTCAGGTATATGAAGTAAAATTGTTTTATGAGTTTAAGCATTTTCCATAGAATAAATAAGTGTGTGATATATTTTGTATATATTATGAAGTATTTATGTTTATATTTTAATGGCACCTAAAGAACTCTAGTAAAAAGGTGAGGAAACTCACCAAGATCCACACAAAGACGTATGTTTATGGATGTAGTACAAACTGTTCCTAATAATTGTAATCATTTATGTAATCATTTATGTCTATATTAAAGCTTATGCAATCGTTTGACTATAATATTAAAGCAAATTTAAAACTTAATTTAAGTAAGGGTTTTAAAATGCTTTGGTGACGATAATTCAGCAATACATGACAATTAAAAAAAGATGCAATGCAGTGTTAAAAGCTAAATTGTAAATGAGTATATCGCAAATTTCAGCTAATGTAGTGTTACGAACTACTGTTAGGCAATTTGTCAAACATACGGCTGCAAAACCGAAGGTATATTCTCCAGAAGTCTCGAACGTTCCAGCAAACAGTAGAATATGCGACATCTATTTAATTATAGGGTATATATAGGATCGGGGATGAATGTAGGAGTTAGTCTATATCAAAATGTCGTATATAAATCATCTCATGTATAGTTAGTTGCTCATTACGTTTTGAAAACCCTACAGTAAATATAAATTTGTGTTATGTGAACGTGTATATTGTAACGCCAGCTTGTAGAATACATAAATAGACAAAAGTGTAATAAATAAATTATAGTAGTGTTTAGTGTTGTTTACAAGACTTATGGTTAAGGAATTAATTTAAGAAGATATTAGTGCTTGTAAATAGCATTAGTGTGATAGTGCTTCATTGTTAATTGGATTGAAAGTATTTATAAATGCGGCATATACTGTTAATTAAACTCGTGAATAGTGAATAATAAAAACTTTTATTATTACTTGTTCAAACGCGTTAATAGTAGCCCGCTACAGTATTCAAACCAAATATAACAAATATTAATAAATCAAAGTCACCTTCAATTTATGTCATAAATGTCAAACTTGAAATTTTTATTAATTTGCCAACGCTCCTAGGTCATGTATCCAAACGTAAAAAGATGATTTTAACAACTACGAGTGGTTTAACTCCCAAAGAAAATTAATAAAAACGCATTATAGGAATTTCGCCTAATAGCATTTAGTGCTCATTGATATGGGTAAATTTTGTAATGTCTATTGTAAGTGGAGCAAAGTATAAATCAGAATGCAGTATTACTTATTTAATCAACTGATGTGTAACATGTTACGGGTTCTTTTTATCTCCTAATGTGACCAGTGACATCTAAGGAAGGATTTCCTTAAAATGATGGAACGCATATATCTTCAGACTATGCTAGGGGTCTATTCCTTGAGCAGAGCTTATGAGGATTGGTCGTGGTTCTTTTTACAAAGCATTATTTTCTTACTAGGGCTAGATTCTTAACAAAACAGGGGTTTTAATAGGGCGCCACCAAATCATTAACTTTAAACACAGGGTTTCCCTAAAGGGGACTTGGGCGTCCTTAGAGAGGAATACCGTATTAACTGCTAACGCAGAAGCTGTTAAGAAAATTTAACTAAATTTACTAAAATGAGGACACAAGAGGTATTCTCTTGTTACCTCATATAAAAAAAACAACAAAGATTAATCAGGCAACAATATTTTGAGCACAGATTTTATGCGCCCAAATCTGAAAAGGCTATTAAAGCTTCTTCTTAAATTGGGGTTACCACTTTACGCTATTTTATCTTATATCTGGTACTCTACTTCTGAACGTACTTCTTCAGAATAAAACAATTAATTAAGAAAATTAAATGTTGCTTCTTTAATTAAAATAGTTCCTTCATAAAAATTGTAAATATAAAATTTATATTCAAGAAAAGATAATACAAGTTTCATCTACTCATAAGGTGGGCTTATATATTCAAAGGAAATATTAAAAACTTTAAATGTTGCTTTTGTTATAAAAATTTAACTTGAATTTATACCAGAAATATCAGATCTGTTTTTCTGTTTACATATTTATAAAAATTTAACTACATTGTATATAAACTCATCATTCAGAAATTGTAAGTGAAATCATGCATATATGAAACATTAATAAGAACTCTTTAGGTTTCATTAATTTCATTAAAATTAGTAACTGTGATTACACTGCACTAGCATTGACAACAAAAACTTACTAAGGTCCTTTTCAGTTTGTTAAACGGGTTAATAATAATAAGTGGTTGCAAAGATATTTTCTGAAGCAGCCTCGTTTCAAAGATCACCAAATGTAGACTTGATGTAAGAATAATACTAATCTCTTACCTTGGTTCAGCAGGTGTTATTTACGTGATGGTGTTACAGCATGTTAGGGCAGGTATTAATACATACGTTCTTCAGAAAACAAGTGACGTAAAATCCACATGTTCTACAGGACACAAACAGCTGCGTGATCCTTGGACCGGACGATATGAACTTTGTGCGTGTTTCTTATACGCACAAACCAGACCAACCAAAATCCAATATAAAACTTAGATGTTCTACGGTGTGTAGATCTTGACCAACATAATTACCAACGTATAGTCGTCCTCCTAATTACTTGTAATTTCACACTCGCAACTTCAAAACTACCATTTCAATTCATCATCTGACTTTATTTCTAAACCATAAAAATTTTTTTGTACTTTGTAGAACGTTTCCTTAAAATCCAAGCTTATTGTTTTCTCGCATAACATTACATAAAATCCAACTATTCATCGTACGGTTGAAGGACGTTCATCTTGGATCGATATTTTATATCGCAAAGTTGACGTGAATGAACTATAACTTGATACTCGCAGGTGCGAAGGTAGAATTAATATCCTCTTGAAATACAGCATACAGACTGCCTTATTTTTATAAAACCAGATAAAGCGAGTTCATTCTCACAAAATGAGCATACAGAGAAGCCTTACAATTGATATACAAAACGGTTTCTTAAAAGGTCCTTTCTCTACATTTGCAGGAGAACTATAAAATAAATATTTAATTGAAGATTTTCTAATGAAGCGTTGAAAGGCATATTTTATTGTAACTTTTACGAATTTATTAAAGGAATATTTTAAGTGCTATTTAAACAAGTGTCCAAAGAATTATTAAATGAATTTATCAAAAGAATTATTCAAACGAAGTTATTAAAAGAGTTTTTCAAAAGACATTATAAAAAGACGTTATAAAAAGAAACTTTCCAAAAACGTTATTAAAAGAGCACATTGTTAAAACCACTACGCCTAGTGTTCAGCGCACTAGGGCTCTACTACCGCATAAAGCCAGACGCAAGTTACATGGTAAAACCCCTTTGGTTTCCATGATGGTTCTCGACGAGAGCTCTAGCTAAAGTGAGTGCTGATGCAATATGCACGACACTGGAAAGCTGCTTGACCTTGATAATATTTATACTAACATTCGACGCCTGATGTTAGCAACCAAACTAGCGTTTCTGTATGGCGGTTAGCACTCATAATAGCAATACTGGTATTTATTTATTTAAATATGATTTACCTGATATAAATGACTAGACAAAAGTTTGTAAAACTAAAAATTCATTGACGTTCTGCAGTGGTCAAAAAAACTGTTACAGCAGTGCAAGACTGTAGCCATGAATGTCCATATACCGTGCAAGTACATACCTTTAACAATACTTGTTTTTGTTTTATTTGTTAAAATTAAATGTAATTTTGAATATGAATAATAACAATGCTCATTTCAGTCAATCGCTACAAATTCAGATTGAACGTACTCTCAACCTTACCTGAAGACATCCTTCAAATTACTGTAATACGTTATGGGAAGTTACAAGAACCTAAACAAATAATTGTTATATTTTTAATATTTCAAACATTATTTGCAGTATATTTAAGCACTTATTAGTGTTGGTTGCCGCTTGTCGATTTCCATTAACCAATTGGAATTCTCCACCAACCAGTAATGCACATTGTAGATATTAATATGTTGCTGCTTTTAAAAGTAGCTTAGATCCTTCATTTTTATTTTGCAACCTAGTACAGAAATGTAAAGAATTCCACCAAGATATTACAACATGGCTTGTCATCCAGATTGCTAATTGCGCTTCGACAACGCGAGGACTGCAGTTCGAACTCGTGTTATTTGAACCCATTTTTGAATTTGATTCTGCAGCTTGTGCATTGAAATACTTTCTACATTATTCGTCACAATACTTCAAAAGCAATGCACGTTTTTTCGTTCGACAAGTACGAGGTATCTTGCGTGTATTGGTGAGTTTCCCGCGCTTACCCTTTCTAATCAGATTCTCTTTTTAGTTCTTAGCTAGAGGCCAAATGGGTTCTTTTTTATGTAGGCCCAGCTGTTCCTTGACGTAGACCAACTGAGTTCGTCTGTAGACCGCTGCTACCGTTACGGTGGCAGGGCGAATGAATTTTGACTACCGTGGCGTTGCTGTGCTGACTCACCCCCAACGGTTTGCAAGCTAAGTATCCAGACACATACAGGTATAGAACTTGGTTTCTTTTGTGTATATCAAGGGCATATTCCGAATCAGCGTTTGGTGTAGTTACGTGATAACAAACGTGACACCTTGGAACTATTGTTTGTTGCTGGGAATCGATATTATCGCTCTACAGGTGTGATGTATCATTGTTAAAAATGTTTGACAGGCACGCTTATTCTTTTCTACTGATTGGTTTATTTCACACACAGTATTATATACAATTTAAAAGAATGTTTGATAAAAGCTTTCACACGTTAATTCTTTCCTTCTGATTAGTTTATTTTACAAAAAGTATTAATGCAATTTTAAAAACGCTTGACAAAAGCTCTCACATGTTTATTTACTACTGATTAATTTTATTTTGTGTAAAATACGAGATGCGCACTTCGTATCTATAGTACTTAATTTGTTGATATTGCATAATTGTTTGTTTTGAAATAGTAACGCTTAATTTATTGCTTTTGCTTGTTTGTACAGAATCCTTTATTTATTTTTTATTTGTTAATAGATTATCATAGGCGACGTGTTCTTTCTTGTTTTCTTGGTATGTATGTGAATCCCCCCACTCTCAGTGTTTGATAGTTAGCCTGGTACTTTTTTCTTCTGGCTACGACTAGGTACGTAGCAACGTAAATAAAATTATGAAAACTTCCCTAGAAGACAAAATAGTTGCGTATATAAAAAAATTCAGATAAACTACTAAATACACTGACTGCGAAATGAGAAACTATTGTACGCGATACCGTGACTACTTGTCACGCAAAGATCGGTTCGCGCTACATAAGGTATTTATGCGACTGTAGGCATTTCCTTCCAACAAATGAAAGCAAATTTGGTTAGAACATTTTTAAAATTGAAAATAAAATTTTACAATGTCCGCGGTCAATCAATATATTAGATGGAAGTTTGCAATTCTGTAATAGGTACTTTTTTCATCAAGCGTGATTTTCATGTAAACGAAGGGTACGTCGTTTGCTAAGTAAAAAACTGTTCGAATCAATTTCATTTAAGGACACGTAACCACGAAATGTTTTACACAATTTGCTTTAAGAGGAAAGCTTCCATAGATAAGAGAGTAAATGCGTTCAATTCACTTAGTAGTAATTGACACGTTTTAGAAATGCACAAGAGTCTTTCCTATTATGTGTAATTTCAAGAGAATGAATTAATGAGTATATGTATCTTGGTGAAGACAACAATCTAAATGTCTTCTTTGCTGAATGTGTAAAGCGTAGTTCTACATTGTGGATAGCGTTGGACTCCAGCGGACCTTTAGAAAAGTTTGGATCAGTTTGAAAAAATCAATCTCGAGTTAGGTTTCAAGTTGTTCTTCAGCATAACTTTTGTCGAGTCGAAACTTGGGTTGTTGAGCGGACCTTAGCAAAGCTCACGTTCTGAGAGCGAAGCTCTTTTTAGACTAAGTTACAATATTAGGATTGTATTCTAGAAATTCGCGAAAAACTACGTATAAGATACCATGGTATGCTAGGACCAACCAAAGTTTTGTTTCTGCTTGTGTATATTGTTTTATCCTCCGATCGATTAACATTAAAACACAAAAATTGTAAGTTCTTTCAAATTAGCGGATTTTGAGGTATGACCAAGACGCAACAATTTTTAAACCACGCGAATCATTCATTAATTAGTTGAAAAGTGTTGGTCGCTACTCTACTTCCATTTCATGAACTTTAGGTAAAAATTAATTGGTTTGTTTTGACTAATTATGCACTAACTAAACAAAAAGTTTAAATAATTTCAAGTTTGATAGACCAACAATTTCTAAATTTAATAAAATAAAAACAAATTTTACGCTCGTTTTCATAAACTATAACTAGGGTGCTGCAAGTCAAAGCGATGACGGAAATGATTACTTATTATTATAGGGAAAGTGCACCAAAGCTACCTCATATGTGTAAATTATTAAAAAAAATAAAAATAGTTTAAGCGGTCAAAAAATTAATCTTTAAAGCAGCTGTTATCGTGTTGGATATTTTAATTCAAAACATAAATTTTTAGTCTAAGGTTAAGGGACAGACGACTATGATACAAAACTTGCAGAAGGTTAAAGAACACTATTTTGACCCCCATTTATTAAACGTAACAGTTCAGAGGTTAGCCCGCATGATAGTTGGTAACGGCCAAAAAGTTGAGCAAAGCGGAAAAGTGCTCTCAGTACTAGCTCGGATCTATTCCTGTAGAGGGCAGAAAATGTGGTCGCGAGGTAGGTGTAACACTATCTAATATATCGAAACAAACTAGCAAAATAGCGCCACCGCGTTACGACCGAACCAAATTTTAAGCAAAACTTCAGGGTAAAATGCAGAAATCCCCTGAAACGAAAAATCCCTTGCTTAGGATGTACCTGAAAGAGGAAAGCAGACTAAAGATTTGAAAACAAAATTTGTGTTTCCTTATAACAAAATTGATATTATTGCAGAAGTTAGCAACCTCAAACTTGATCTAGTAAAACACTGTTTTTATCTGAATTAAACTTTTTACTTTTATTAACTTTGAACTCTCAATAACAGTAACACACCATAAACTCTACAATTCTTAAATTCATAAATTGCGTTTCTTCATTGAAAGAAATCACTCACAGTTCTTGCATAATAAGACCAAACAAATCCAAACGACAAAGATTTTAATCAAATCTATTGTTAAAAATCACAACTTTTTTTCACCCCAAATAGCATATTTACAAGTATTGTGTTACGTGCAGTTTCTGCATTAGGATATTTTCGTTCTTTCTTAATTAATTTTTCACATTCCCTACTTTATCAGCCATTTGAATATTATTTACGGTTTCGTCTGCCTTTTCAGTTTAAACGGTTCCTATTTAATTGATTCAAATAAATTTAAATACTTAAATCTATCCTATTTTGTTGTAGCATTAACAATGTGAGGTTTCTGATGTCAACACGTTCGTTTTCTTAAATATTTACATTGAGTTTATGTAAGTGTTTCATTAAAATTAATTTCAGTTACAAATTCCGACCCATTAAAATGTCCGGTTCGCTCAACTGTACAACGTAAGATAAATTGTTAATTGGTTTATGTTACGTTTATGTTATTTAAATGCGGCAAGTTAGGCAACTCATTCTATGAGCTTTTATAATTTCTAAGAGATTGGTTGTATATATTTCTTATCTCGTTTTTAGACACCCTGCAGTTTAGAACTTTAACAGTTTCCCATTTATTGGTTGTAGTTTCTTGTCAAAATAATATAAGTTTGAATGTATGAGTTTACCGAAGGACTTAAGACAAGTGCAATTCTGTTGGTTTTTTTCTGGTTCTCTGATTGACAGAAGGATGTTTTGAGAAAAAGTATCATTCGTGTGATTTGATTATCTACAAAGGTATATTTTAAAAGAAAGTTACGATTTGAATGGATTCATTATTATTGTACTTACGGTCCTTGCTGGAAAGGAATAGAATTGTTTTCTGTTACAAAAATGATTGTTGTTTCGAAGTCCAGTTACGCGGTATAGTGTTATAGTCGTTCTGTGCTTCCTAAAGCTCCGATTCGGTTAGTGTTGTCTGACTGTTATTTTAGATGATACAAGTAATGCAGTTTACGCTATTTCAAATACTAGAGTACTTTACTATGATTTTTAAAGTGAAGTTCCATCTTATGACTTGTCACGGTAAGAATTACGAAATATTTCTAATGAAATTCATATATATATATATATATATATATATATATATATATTGCTGTGTTTACCTTATGGATGATCGAGCTCCACGAATTGGGCGTCATAATTTGCCTTGTAACCTCTCTAAATTGGTACTTTCTCAAAAAAAAATTTGAGGATTTTATTAATTTACCCAAAAATCGTCATAAATTTCTCACTATAGAAAATTAAAAAAAATATATACCCAGTTTCCTCTCTTCATCACCTTAATTCTTCAACCGCTTTCCTGGCTAGCTCAGTTGGGCCTCCTCTTGGATACCTAGATTCACTATCATACTCTTTATCGTTCACGCACACTCCCAATAAAACCACAAAATAATACAACAATCATACAATATTTATTTATCACTATTTACAAATAAAACTTCAAGATTATTTACATTTCGGTGCTCAAGTTACACCTCAAAAACTCTATTTTTGTAAAGTCCAGTATTTTAACTAGAAATATTAAACACATAGACTGTAACCGGAGTAAATAGGCCCTGACTAATACCTTATTTTCCTTTCTTTATTTATAATTAATTTTAATTAGTACACTTTGGAGTATAGTGAGCTTATGATAACCCAGTTAATTATAAATAATGTATGCTTTTTACTTTGCATACTCTTACAACAAACACTAGAAACGAAAAAACCCATGTACTCTTAACAATAAAAAATTTAAATTCCTGAGGAACGTTAATAAGCTTTATATACACCTTTAGATTTCTATTTAAATACCATAATAAAAGTTAGTTATACGTATATTTTTAATACGCAAAATAATGCAAAATACCTTCATGGTTCACTCTCACACATCGCAACAATTTTCATAGTTTATAGAACAACAAATTCTATAGCGTTACCTGGAATTTTTTGAAGATCCCTAGTCCGTTGACGAAGCCGTTAAGTTGTTTTCGCTCTCGGTTTCGTGGTTCTGCTCTGCTGGCCGCTTCTAGCTATTTGTAGATGGACAACATCTAAGTTGTGCTGCATGCTCTGCCTTCACGATGCATCCAAATCCAAATCCAAATTTATTACACTTCTTTCATAATTGCATACTTTAGTTTAATTTAATTTAATTTACGTTTCATTACTTCACTTCACGAGCTTGTTTAAAATAAATGTTGCACCTCTATAAAATTTAGACCCGACACTATTCGCGGTTCAAAAATATGAGGCCAATACTGTACTATTTAATTTAAAATAATTTTATATACTTACAAGCTCGTGGTAAATTTCTGTTCGTAGTCTCAAGCGATGAAAGTACTAAGAGAACAAAGTTAAAAGAGCGAAGTTAAAAGAGAGCGATGCTAATTTTTTTAGAGTATTTATACACTTCGAATGTAACCTCTCCAGACCCTCCTAACGCGAAACATTTAATAAAACTAATTCGTTCTTAAAATTTTGGTTCAACCGTTTTTGAAATCTTTGAAATTTAACTCGTCGTTATTATATTTTCCGAAAATTAACATTCAATATTCCAGTGTTTGTCTGTTACACTACTAACTATATAGACCAATAAGATATTCAATGACGTCTTGAAACCCCGCTTGTATTAACGCTATTCCTCTCTTATGCATATTCTATGTTTCCTTCTAACCTTGTTTGAGTGGTAGAAATCGATATTACTGTCTGAGTTTCAAACTAACCCATGTGGACTGAATACGTGCGTTATGAAGTGAACTATTATTATGCCTGTCTCATTCCGAAGCATTTTATTGATCGTCTATCCCTTCTGCACTTTAAGGAAACTTTTAGTTAACATTTACGCGAACCGTCCGACCGTTTACCCGATTTACTTTGAATACTGTATTTTATCTACACAAATAAGGGGAACCTGACATTTCCAAAACCTGCAGGTGTTCAATTAACAAACGTTTTAACAAAACATTTCTAGGTGGTTGCGTTTCAAGGTATTTGATATTCAACGGCTGTTCGTTTGTTAGCAAAGCGTTTCACCTTGGTATTATCGATTTTTCAAGCTCTTATGCGTATTAAACGTAATAACCCTTTCAACTAAACCCATTTAAATTAATTATTAATTTGCATTGGCTTCTACAATTTATTTTCTTTACGAACCTATCTCAATTTTAATCACTAATTGTAAAATTATGGTAATACTTATTACTTTAAAATGAACTAAATGAAGTAAATTTCGCACGTAAATTTTAGTTGTTTCCTTTATACAGGGTGTTTGAAATTGCCTTGTTTATACTTAAATTTATCCCTTTAAAACCACTACAATATATATATTGTAAATGCATTTCGTGATGGGGCGCAGATAGTGCAAGTTCAAGTTATTAAATTTATGATTATGAGTCTCTTTTGTTGGAAAAATTGACCGAAAATGATTATTACTCAACGTACATTTTTACTATTTTGTGGAACGTATTGGAACTTCTACAACTTTCACAAACAATTACTTTGGCGTATTCTGATACCGAACAATTAAAACCTTTTTTGAAGGACTGTATTATTATTTTGTGTGAAAGTGTATTAGCATTGCTAAGCGATTTCCATCTACAAACTAAGGGTTTGGTGAAACCAGTTTTAACTGCTTTTGGATATGAACGTTCTAAAATATTAGTTAAAACACATGGTAGGACACGAGCGAGCCTACGGTAGAAGCGACGGTGTTTGCTTTGCTGAATTCCTTTAAAGATGGCTCAAGTGTCGTATAATTTTCAAGGGAAGAAGACAAAAAGTCGGAAAGTGCACATTTTGAAGGCATTAAACCCGACAGTGTTATATCGTATTTCTTTCTGTGTATTAATACTTTGGTTTTTTCTAAGAAAGCTGACATAGTTGGCTTTATTTATTTCATGTTTAGAATTTACTGGACAAGAATTTGTTATTTCTTTTGGTATAAAAATCAATGTCTAACCATGCAATCATTCCAAGGTTTTAAATAAAATTAGGTAGAAAAATGTTGTTTACATTTGGTTTCGTTGCGTGAGAAATTATGCATAAACAGGTTCTAATTATGAAATATAGTGTAGATGTATGGATTACGTGAATACTTTCAAGTCACACGAGATAAACAAACTTGGTGTTGAAACGATTTGGTAAATATTAATTACTTTGGGTTAATGTTTTATGAATATGCTATTGACGGCAGTTTTTTAATGTTTGAGTATTAATTATAAAATAAGCTTAACATTGACTCTGCATAAGGTCTCTGCTATAACATTTAGAGTTACATTATTGTTTAGATGTGACGTTATTACATAACTCTTTAACACTGCTGCGAAATGCATTTTATCTAGTTGATAGTTTTGTTTCTTTATCGCTGTTGTCTACTATTACATCATTATCTTGGTATTTACTTATCAAAAGTTTTTTTAATTTTTGTTTTACGTGAATATAAAATATATCTCTTATTAATTTCTGTTTCATGTGAATACTAGAAGTGAGTTAGAAATTAGTTTGAGTTGACTAAGAGGTAGATTAATCATTTTTGCGAAAATTTTTTTCTCCCTAGATGATTCCTTTTCTTAGTGACCCACACCACTCTACAACTTTCTAGCTAGCACGACATTTTTGGAATCTTCTTTTGTTGCGGTGTAGCAATTTTATTTTCTACCTTATATATATATATCTGTATAATCATTTCTTTTATTAAATGTTAAATAATATAACACATTATAATGTAATCCAATCCACTTAATATAATTCTATCTATTATCCAATGAAGAACTAGTATTTAGTTCATGTTAAAAGTTAAATTCTACGGAGACAAAATAAAAGCTTTCGTTTGGTATCCTTTCTGGATCCCCTTCCACTCAGGAATCGCAACGTATCTTTGTTACTGGGTAGCAACAAGCTCAGCGGTCACTTCCGACGAAGCAAAGGTTCAAGCAGGTCGATAATTGTTCGAAGGAACAATGTCCGTTTTGATTTTATCGTTGGAAGCGTGTAAAATGGAAATTGCACGTGTATGCTATCTGCATAAATTTGTTTCGAACGGTCCGTTTTTGTGTTGAGGGCAGTCGAAATGAACGATGAAGCTTTGGTTAAATAAGACCATTAGGAACATGTAACTTTTGAAAATTATGCAATTTAAAACATGAACTTTCGAGATATTAAATTTAAATGTAAATTATATTGCAACGTAGATTCTAAAGAAGCTCTTTTCTGAATGGTATTCATTTGAAGTAATGGAAAACAATTTTATCCTTGTATAATATGGAATTACATAAGTAAAGTTATTCAAATCAAGTACAATCAACATTTGCTTTCTTGTGGTATTAATTATTGAAACGCAGTTTATGGAAGCCAGGTGACGGTTTTTCAGTAAGCAGCGCAGATGTTTGTTTGGTATGGAATTTTCCGTGTTAAAACATGTGTCAGCATTCACGCAAGTATATAGTGTAAATTGAACTTTGGTATGTACAAATGATTAGATCCGTATTTGTTTGAACTTTCGACGTAGTAACGAGATAAATTTTGCTGTAGTCGACTTGTGTTAACCATAAAAATAGGTCAAGGCTAGACCTCAGTTATATTTTTCGTAATCATATGTTAGAAATCTGCAATTTGTTTTTACAAATCCTATTATTAACTCAATAAAACATCAAAAGATGTCACTACAAATTAGATAAATTAAATTCTTTTTATTTTAAATCTTTAGAAATTGAATCTTTATAATTGATATTTTATGAACAATTAGAGGTTATTATCAACTGTGAAATTAAGGTAAATTTACCATAATTAACTCCTTCTTTAAATAAGCGATTTTATGCTTTGTTAAATTGTAATATAAACTTCATTAAATATTAACTGGTACTGATACTTTCAGTGCCATTATAATTAACTCTTCCTAATTTTAAATTAACTTATAAAGGAAGACATTTTTTTTGTAAACGAAACATTACCTTATTGGATATCATAAAGAATAGATACTTATTTTCGGACTAAAGATTATCTTTTATTTAAGAGGAATGAAAGTCGATTCTGATAGTATTTGATTATTTTTGAATTTGAATGCACAAACCGTGCTTTTCTTTGTTTAATCTGTTCACAGGTGCAGTGCAGGATTGCTAGATCAAGGTCGAACCATAAGGTAAGATACCTCAAAGGTTAGGAGGTCTTTAAAATTATATAGCGGTTATAGGAAACAGGTTTCCGCATTTGCCTTGTACAAGGGACTTGTATTTGGTCTTCTCAGTATAAAAAAATACGGTGGCGCCTTATTCTTATTATTAGTGGTTGCAATTACACCCCGACCCACAGCTCATTCTCCACCCAGAGCATAAAGTTCGACTAGCCGCTTGCCTTTGAGATTTCCTCCACTTAGAGCCACTTTCCATCTTGATTTGCCGTGGGCTCCATTCGTTATTATCGGAAATTCTCGTTAAAATAAAATCGGAATCAGAAAGGAAAAGGCTACAAATGGCGCCCAACGTGGGGCCTCGATTGCTGTATCAATTGTATAAGCACATAAAGTATAGGCTTCGATTGACTTTGGTTGTTTGCACTTGTGGTTTATAAATCATTTATCCTCAGATTAATTTAGTCTATTGATGTTGTTGTTTAATTGAGTTTAATTTGTAATTAGTTAGTTAGCCTAATCCATGATGGCTGAGACGTATCAAGTTGTTTATTTGCATAAAGATGAGTTGGATTATGAATTGAGAATCCGTGGAGTTGTTAGCAGCAGACCGATGCAGGATAAGAGGAAAATGTTAGGCCGACTATTAGCCAAAGAAACAACATTACCTGGTCGTTTAATTGATCTTTCCACATATGTCGTAGATTATTCAGATGAACGAGATGAAATTGAGGCTTCGATAGAGTCAGTAAGAAATGTTTTATTAGAATTTGAAGGCGAATTAGCAGACCCCACATTTAAGAGGATACAGTCGAGATTGATACATCTTGATGGTCGAGTTAGGAGAATAAAATCCTTTAGATAATTCAGATGAAGTAACTTTATTTAAGAATGAATCATTGGCAACTATTCTTACGATGGAGGCAGAGCTACATGAAAAGCTTAAGAAGAATGAAGATGTAAACGCTTATGGTGAATTTTCAATGAGAGAAACCATTCCAGCAGTTGTCAGTACTCCTATTCATACTGTTTCATATTTAGTACCCCTATTCCAATTGGTTCATGGTCAGTAAAATTTTCAGGAGATCCAAAACAGGTTCATCAATTTTAGATAGAGTAGCTGAGTTGGCACACTCGCGTAAAGTATCTGAAGAAGATTTATTTAATGCTTCTGTAGAATTGTTTACAGGTAACGGTTTAGAATGGTATCGTTGTGTTCGAAATTCTTTAACAAACTGGAATTCATTAGTTATTCGATTAAAGGAAGATTTCTTACCATCACACTCAGAGGACGAGATTTGGGAAAAGATTAGGTCACGTCATCAACAAAAGGAGAATCTGTAGTCATTTATATAGCTCATATGGAGAATTTGTTTAGTAGGTTACCACAATCACCTGCGGAATGTACAAAAGTTAGAATGGTAAAGAAGAACCTATT